>VZRX01000503.1:81252-100792 GCA_013398075.1 Notiomystis cincta | reverse complement strand
AATAGTAGTAGTAATAGTAGTAATAGTAATAGTAATAGTAATAATATTTTGCTCTTCTCCTCAGCCTCTCCTAAACTTAAAAAGGTGACTCAAACGGAACAGAAGAGGACAGGACAGGAGCATCCCCACAACACCGAGGGGTGTTTTCCTACAGGTGCAGCCCCACGGGGACTCTGCTCCCTCCCAGTCCCCATCCCACCACCCCCACTGGCCCCGCGCTATCAGGAAGAGAACAGGAACCCCGAGAGGCTTCCCCCCAGCCCCCGAGCCCTCAGCTGTGGTCAGTGCCACGTCCCCTGCTGTCCCCAGCCCGGCAGTGGCTCTGGCACTCACACCACCCAGTGCAGCCCCCTGGCCAGCAGCTCCCGGCCCTGCTGCAGGGCCCGCCCGACACGCAGGGTCTGGTGAGCGGCACCCACGGCGCTCTGCAAGGCAAAGGGCACTGCCAGCCCCTGTGCCGGGCACAGGGCACTGCCAGCACGGTGCCAGGCCCCCCCCGACCCTCTGGCACACACCCCCACCTTGGCTGTGCTGCAGTCGGCCACCACGTCCACCCTGGGCACGAATTTTGGGAACTCCAGCGCCGCTGGAAAGACAAGGCAGGGTCAGGCAGGGTGTTTTGGCTCAAGCTGCTCCCACCCACCAAATAAACCCTGTGGCCACTCAGGATTTCAGCCTCAGTGCTGGAGGCTCAGGGCAGCCCCCCAGGATGTTTTGGAAGCAGGGTTGAAGGTGGGAATTCCCTGTGGAGAGTGGCCCTGGAGCACCAGCACATGGCAGGGGAAACTGACCCTGAGAGCCTCTAATCCTGCTCCTCCTCCTGCCCTGGGAACTGACATCAGGAATGGGAATGGGCACTGGGAACCAGCACTCCCCACTGCTGGAACTGGGGTCACTGCTGGGAATGGGGATGGCACAGCCTGGCAGTGGGAAAAGGGACCAGTGTGGTGAACTGGGAACTGGGATCCAGCACTGCCCAGGCACCAAGACCTGGGATGATGCAGGAAATGGGTCCATCACCCAGCTGGGAAATGGGAAATCTCTCAGGATGACAACTGGAACCGATCCCTCTTCCAACAGCCTGTGCCACATCTCCAACCAGCCACACTCACGGTCTCTGTAGCGCACCCCCACCACGTCCTCGGGCTGCTCAGAGGTGCTCAGCAAAGTCAGGGGGCTGCTCTCTGTGGTTTTGCAGAAATTATGAGCTTGTAGATTGGGATCCAGCTCATACAGGTGTCCTTCAAAAAAATATTCTTGATGGTGAGGGACTATATTTGTCTGTTTGAAGACAGCGTCTAAAAACTTGGTGGTACTGAAATGGAGAAAGAAGTGAAAGGATGGGGATAAGCAACGAGGTGAGAACAACACAGATTTCCATCACTTTAGCAGCCTGCTGCCCTCAAAGTCCCAAAATGTTGATATTTTCTCTTAGTAAGATATCACACAAAGCCAGCAGGGCCCCCTGAACACCGCCCTGGGGCTCTCTGTGCCCACAGCTCCATTAGAGCGCTCCCAGCAAAGGCTGATTTGAGCCTGGTTTGGGAGCAGCAAAGGGAATTGTGCTGCCCCAGGTTCCCCTGAGAGGGGCTGAGGCTTCCCAGCCCCACTCCCAAACTGCCCCAACCCCGCCTTACGTGTTGTAGGAGTGGATGTAGATGCGATGGCAGGACGCCTGCTGCAGGGAGAACACGTCCACCACCATCCTGTGCAAAATGTCGTTGGTTCCCGCAAAAAACTGGTCAAACCCCCAGCATTTCTCCTGATCCACCTCCAGGATATTGGCCAGGATGGGGATCAGCTGGTCCTTCAGCCCCCTGCAGCAGCGAGGGGAGGAGAGAGGTTTGGGGTAACCCCGAGCCACGACCGCAGGGCTCCCGAGAGCCGTGGCCTGCCCTGCACCCCCTTTTCTGGGCTGCTCTGAGAGCTGGGACACCTGAAGAGGAAAAGTCCACCTGCCTTGTTAACCCCCCCACCCCGGGCTGTCTGAGGACACCAGGGCTGCAGCCCCAGCGAGGGACGCTCACGTGGAGAGGCGGCAGGTGATGGGCAGCTCGTAGCTCCACTCCACATTCCCGTTCTCCTGCCTCTGGACCCCTGCAATGGCTCCAGGAGGCTTCTCCGTGGTGATTTTGTACCTGTGGGATGGGAATTCCTCGCTGCTGACTCGAGCCAGGCGAGCTCTGTTTGGGCACTGTGTCCCTCGGGCGGAAGGAAAGGGCAGA
Organism: Notiomystis cincta; assembly: GCA_013398075.1. Lineage (NCBI taxonomy): Eukaryota > Metazoa > Chordata > Aves > Passeriformes > Notiomystidae > Notiomystis > Notiomystis cincta. The sequence goes on along the minus strand of VZRX01000503.1, from coordinate 98,567 downwards.
GCAGGGATGAGCTGGGAAAGACATGGTTCACTGAGGGAAAACAGAGTGCCCAGAGGGAAAATACTGCAACAAACAGTCAGAACCTTCCAAGAGAGCATTAATCCTGCCTCCCCTTCCAGCTGTTTAACCAGGAGGGCATGGGAATGCACTTTAGAGAATCTTAGAATTATCTGGGTTGGAAGGGACCTTAAAGATCATGTGGTTCCAACCCCTTGCAGGGATATCCCCCAAGCTCAGTGCCCCCTCCAGGCATCCCATTAGGAGGGAAAACAGGGCAAATGGGATTCTTCCCCATCCAGCACAGCCAGCACTCCCCACAGGGCCCTCGGCACAGCTTCGAGGCCGCACGGGGCTAAAGCAGCAGTGACCCAGCAGAGCCCAGGGGCCACAGCCCCAGCCCCCCCCGCTGGACACGGGACCTACATCATCTCCTTGTTCCTGCGGGGTCCCCCGAAGGGCACGAAGGGGAGGCTGCCGGTGGCAGCGTGGTAGAAGGTGACACCGATGCTCCACAGGTCCACGGTGACGCCGAACGCCTTCTGCTGCGGCTTGCGCAGCACGGCCCGCTCGTACACGTCGGGGTGCTGGGGGAAGCACAGAGCTCTGGGGCCTCCCAAAACCAGCACCTCATCACCTGCAGCAGAGCTCTGGGGCCTCCCAAAATCAGCACCTCATCACCTGCAGCAGAGCTCTGGGGGCTCCCAAAACCAGCACCTGCAGCAGAGCTCTGGGTCCTCCCAAAAACCCCACCTGTAACCCCACCACAACATCACTGAGCCTCTCCTCTTCCAAAAATACGGATCAGGCTCTCCAGGTCGCTGCTGCCCCCAGGTGACCCCGCTGTCGAGTGAGGGACAGGGACCAGCCTCCCCCAGGGCTCCCAGGGCCTGGGACAGCCCTACTCACGAGATACTCCTCTGTCCCATAGACAGACACAAACTTCTCATCATCCTCCAGCTCTCGGGCGGCTCCGAAATCCGTCAGTTTGTAGATGCTCTGCCCGTCCTCTCCCACGAGCCTCATGATGTTGCCGGGTTTGATGTCTCTGTGCACGACGCCGTTCTCACGGAGGTGGTTCATCCCTGCCACTGGGCACACGGGGGGGTTGGGGCTGCAGTGTGGGGACCCCACTGGGCCCCAGGGGTTTGGGTTGAATTTAGGAACGGGAGAAGGGCTGGGGAGGGGATAAATCCCTCAGTGGTTGCACTTGGATGGAGGCCAGTGTGACTGGAGGGATGGAGAGGATGAGGAGGTGGCAGGGCCAGTGTGACTGGAGGGATGGAGAGGATGAGGAGCTGGCAGGGCCAGTGTGACTGGAGGGATGGAGAGGATGAGGAGGTGGCAGGGCCAGTGTGAGTGGAGGGATGGAGAGGATGAGGAGGTGGCAGGGCCAGTGTGAGTGGAGGGATGGAGAGGATGAGGAGGTGGCAGGGCCAGTGTGAGTGGAGGGATGGAGAGATGAGGAGGTGGCAGGGCTTTGTGCCACAGCAGCTTCCCAGAGCAAGGAGACACCTCAGCACGGGGCTCATCCCCACCCTGTTCAGAGGTGCAATTTCTGACCCCTCACTCATCCCCCCAGGGCCTGCAGGGTCCCTCCAGCACAGAGGTCCCCAGCTGAGGGTCTCAGTGCCTGGTGGTGGCAGGGGCTGCTGGTCCCGACCCCCCCGCTCACCCACACACTGCAGCACGATGAGGAACTCGGACTCAGCCAGGCCAAAGGCGTTTGCTGGGTCTTCCAGCACGTTCAGCAGGCTGCCACTGGAGCAGTATTCCATCACCAGCACCTTCTGCTTGCTGCTGCCCTGCGGGGGGAGACGCCAGGAGGGCTCAGCCAGCCTCGTGTCCCTGCAGATGGCCTGTCCCCCCCTCCCAGGCAGGACAGGTCCCCTCCCTTGGCTGGTGAGCCCGAGGGGTTCCCAGGGGGTTCCTACTCACTGTCTCCTCCACAGCAAATAATTTGACGATGTTTTTGTGGTTCAGCTTCCTCAGCATCTCGAACTCCCTCATCTGGACCTCCTGGGGCCGCAGGTAGCTGGCATTATTAAAGACCTTCACAGCAACCAGCTCCCCGGATTTCTGGGAAAAGGAGGGAAAAGAGGGAAAGAAAACACGAAGTGATGTCATTCATGTGCAAAACAGCTCCAGGAGCTCTGCCGCGGCTCCCACGCCCCACTCGGGATGCAAATGATGCTGCCGCGTCTGCTCCACTGCACAAACAAACCGCTGTTCTGCACCTCCCTGCGCTTCCTGCCCTGCGCCCACGTGCTGAGTGTCGCTGTGTTTATTCGGCTCGCAAAAAGTTCCCGTCTGGAGCCGAGGCTCCCCGAGGGATGGGGATGTTCCCAGCCCGCTCCCTCAGCCGCCGCTCCTGCCCCGCGCCTGCAGCTCGCTCCATAAACTTCAAAGGCTGGTGAGGAGGAGAGCCCGCTCCAAGCCTGGCAAGTGTTTGCATGAAGTATGCAAATAGCCAAGGATGGGGTTTTCAAAACCTCTGGGCATTCCCCGGAAAACAGCTCCTTCCTCCTGCGCCGCTCGGGAATGCGGCGCGCGGCGCCCGGCTGTGAGCACCCCAAAAAGCTGCCGAGGCCCGCAGAGCCAGGGGAAGGAGCCCCACGGAAAATGAAAATAAACCCCAAAGCAGCCCCCGAGCAGCCCCCCAGCCCAGGATATGCCGGGAGGGCGAGTGGAGTGGAGCACGGGCATCCCGTGGGAGGGAGGGAGGGAGGGATGAGGGGCACCGGGGCTCTGGAATTTCGGGGTTCCTGCCCCCCAGCTGCCCCCGCTCACCTTGTTGCGAGCTTTGTAGACACAGGCCGTGGCCCCCTGGCCCAGGAGGTCCTCGGTGCTCCACAGGTAGTTGGGGGTGCTCTGCATGTCCAGCGGGAAGCGCAGGGCTCTCCCCGGGGGCCGCCGCCCACCGAGCCCCAGCCTTTACCCCTCCGTGCCTGGCAGCGCTCCGGGAAACGCCGGCCAAGGCCGCTCCCCTGGGCAGCCTCCCCGGCAGCACCGCGCCAAGGCTGAGCATGGACCGAGCCCTCGGTGCTGCCAGAAAGCGCCGGGCCGGGACCTGCCGGGGCTGGCAGCGAAACCCTGACAGATGCCAGAACTGCGGCGCTCGGAGCGCGGAGCGGAGAGAGGCACCTCCCCGGCCCGGGAACTGAAACCGCGCATTGCAAAACCCGCCCGGCAAGCACCGGCCACGCTGCGGGAGGAAATGCTTCAGCTTCCTGCTCGAGAGAAGCTTCCCAGCCGTGCAGCCGTCCCCGGGCACGCCGGGCTCGGCCGCCGCCCGGGGCTCCGGTGGCGGCACGCGGTGCTGAGCTCGGGCTGCCGCCGGCATTGCCGGGGCAGCGACTTGGGAAGCAGAGCCGGATCCGGATCCGTGTCCAGGATCGGTGTCCAGCCCTTGTGACCTGTGCCAGCACAGGGTCAGAGCTCGGCCCTGGCATGGACACAGCGAGGCAAGGCTGTCACTGAGCTGTTTGGATCCCCTGCCGGGGATGTGGGATGCAGAGCAGGATGTGGGATTCAGGGTGGGATGTGGGATGAAGAGGAGGGTGCAGGGTGAGGTGTAGGGCAGGGTGGGCTGCAGGATGCAGGGCAGGATGTGGGATTCAGGGTGGGATGAAGGATGCAGGGTGGGATGTGGGATTCAGGATGGGATGCAGGATGCGGGGCAGGGTGTGGGATTCAAGGTGGGATGAAGGATGCAGGGTGGGATGTGGGATTCAGGGCACTGCTGCTGCTCCTGTCCCTGCTCACTCCGCACCAGGTCCAGCTGACAGGAATTATTCCAGGCTGGCGTGGATGTGTCTAAAGGCTCCATCCTCACCAATAAAGCCTCCAAAGGTCTGAGACTTCATCGGTGTGTGGGACATCCAAAACCCGACACCACTTCACCAGCCCGCACACAAACTCCGCCCCTAATTAGTGCCTTAATTCCTGCTGAACTTCATTCTCCCAGTCACGGGCGAGCCTCTGGAGAAGCCTCTGGAGGGCTGGCTGAGGGCAGAGCCTGGCACAGCCGGGCCCTTCCCTGAGGTTATCCAGGGGATGCCGGGGCTGGGCAGGGCTGGCGGAGTCGCGGCAGCTGCGGGAGTGCAGCGAGGTCGGTTTAACCACAGGAAACTCGAAATCGCTTTGATTGAAGTCGTTTTGCTGCAGCGCGGCTGACAGGAAGAGAAAGGACCGGGGTGACTTCTTGAAATCCTGTTTAGTTTTATTTTCTCAGCGTGTGGTGGCTGTGTCCTTAAAGCAGGACCGTCAGTCTGTCCCCACAGTGAGTGCCGGGAACTCCCCCCCAGCACCTGCCTGGCTTCTCCTTTATCCTTTCTTTTGCTATCCATTCAAAATTCCCAGCTCATTGCCTCTCCCTGCTTCCCCCACCAGCAGGTTTTTCCCCCCAGTCCCACCTGAACCCCAGGACTGGATGTGCCAAGGGGGGATAAACCCTGGTGTGGTGAGAAAACCCATCTGGCACAGGCTGAGAGAGAAAAAAACCCGGCCTTGAAAGCAATTTGTGACAAGAATTAATTGTTCCAGCTGGTGGCAGCAAAGCCCGGAGAATGAAGGGCAGGCAGGGACCTGGTCCTTGGGGTGAGAAAAGCCGAGAATGCCGCGGGGTCCCCGCAGTGCCCCGGTGACAAATCCGCTCCCTGGGACACGTCCGGAACCCTCTCAGCTCTCACCACGCTGTTTTTTTTTTTGTTAAAAACCACCAAAATGAGCTTTGGGAGGGAGGCTCGGACCCACCTGTGGTTTGATGAGGGTGTAAGGGATAAATCACAGCCTCTCCTCTGGGACAGTGACCAAGGGAAAATCCAAAATCCTTTGTTATCTGTGTCACCTCATTGCTCTCTGAGTCCTATTTCGTGTTTTTTAAAACCAAAAATCCACCACCAGCGTGCCCAGAGGGCTCTAGGGGGGTGCAGAGAGGCTGCTGTGATTTTGGAGGAAAAGCATCCTGGATTTCCAGCAGTTCCTTACAAGGGGACAGCGGGGACAAAATGCCTCAGTTAAACCCCAGACCTCACTGAAAATAAGTAACTCCTTGGAATGTGAAGAAAAGGAAGCCAAAGTGACCCAGCCCTGCCATGCTCTGGAAAAGGCCTGTGGAAAAAAACGAGAGGAGGGAAAGCTGGTAATGGTAATAATAATGATCCAATCCATAATCCAAATCTTAAATCCTCTTTCCTGAGACAGTTGGGGGTCCATCCTCTGCAGGGAAAGGATGAAGATTAAGCATTTTTAAATCAGGTCACTGCCAGGGAAGTGCTTGCCCCAGGGACTGCTGTGGCAGGTGCGTGCGAGCCCGGGCTGGGGGAACGGGCTGGAATCACTCGTGGGGTCACACAAGGAAAGGTTTGGGCTGGAAGAGACCTCTAAAGTCATCACTCACTGTCCCAGGGTGCTCCAGCCTGGCCTGGGGCACTCCCAGGGATTCAGGGGCAGCCACGGCTGCCCTGTGCCAGGGCCTGCCCACCTCACAGGGAAGGATTCCTTCCCAAAATCCCATCTAAACCTCCTCTCCTTCAGCTTCAGGCCATTCCCTTGTGCCATCACCACATCCCTGGTGTCCCCCCTCTCTCCGTGCTGCCCCCAGGTCCTGCAGACCCCTCCTCACCCCAGCACCTGCAACAACATTCCTGAGCATTCCAGGAGCCCCCCAGGCTCTCCCTCTCCCCCACTCAAACCAGGACATCACACACCAGCACCCTCAGGTCAGTGTTTCCACCATACCCAAAACATTTATTTCTCCAAAACTATTGCTAATGACAATGGATACATTTTGTTGCCCCAGTATGGATTTAACACTTCCAACACATCGACTCCTAATACTGTACAATACTGTACCAAAAAGGGAGGGGGAAAAAAACAAACAAACAAACAAACAAAAAAGGCTGTACCTCCATATTGTACAGAGTTCTATGTACAAAGTACAATTTTACACAGTTTAATATATACACCATATATATATTGGTGTAGAAGACATGAAACAATGGCAACTTGTTTTAGCAAGAACATTCCATCCCACCATGAAACAACTGCTGTGGATAACCCCAGGTTCAGACAGAAAACAACCATTTCTATGCTTTGCAACCCAATTTTCCTGCCTCACAGCAGGACCACGAGATGGCTGCGACCCTTGGAGATCAGAGATGGTTTTCAGCAATTGCCCTCTCTGAGCTACATAGAGCTGGGCTTTCCCAGGAGCTGCTGCTCACGAGTATTGCTCCAGCAGTTTGGCACTCACAGTCCAAGCCCTGGGGCTTGGGTTGCTCTCCACACCTCGGGGCTGTGCTGGAGGAGAGGCTGGTGAAAAGTCCACTTCAGGAGTGAGGACACTGCAGTGCCTCGGGCCCACCTGCGACTCCCACTGCAAACTGCTGAGTATTTACCCTGTTTGAAGCTTGGCAGATCAAGTACCAGCACAGCCTTCCCTCTCCACCTTCGCCTCTTTTTGGCCCGTGGTTGAAAAACACCACTTTCATCCCAAACTACGTTAGAGGAAGCACAAAATTTAACAGGAAAATAAAAAAAAAAACCAAAAAACCAAAACAAACCAACAAACCCCTTACATTTTCCAGGCCTTAAACTGCTGTTTAAAAACTCCAGAGCCACCCAAAGAGATGGTTTGGTGCTAGAACCGAGCCTGGAAAAGAATTCATCTGCCTTCTGGTGGGCGGAACCGCTTGTGCGTGACACAGCCGGGGCCGTCCCGGCCCCACAGGCACGAGGCAGAGGGTCAAGTATTTCTATTTCAATTGTAATTTTTGTTTTTTTTCAAGTACCAGGTTGTCACACAGACACAGAGACACGCAGAGAGCCGGTCTGCAAAGAGCTCAAACCCCAAAGTTCAGTCCATGAAGTGCTTGGTGTTTCCCCAGAGGGGAAGGACGTTCTCTCCTTTCCACCTCCTTGTGCTCCCACTAAAGAACGGCTTTAAGTCCCCAGCTGCACTCGTGGGGCATCAGCCAAGGCCAGATGAGCCCAAAAAAGGGCTGGTTATTTTTGTGAAAGCTAAAAATCTCAAAATAAATAAATCCCTGGCTTGTTAAACTCCATTTTCTGTTGTGGACAGGCCCGTGAGCGACGGCAATGCCCCAGGGCTGCCGTTTTGCTGTGTTTTCGAAGCAGTTTTCGAAGCAGTTTTCGAAGCAGTTTCCCCAGCTTGTGGCTCACAGGTGAGGGTGGTGTGTTCACACTTTGGGGCACATCCCTGTATGCCCAGGGCTTGGTCCTGCCAAGCACAGGTGCCCCTCACCTGGCCACCAAAGCAGTGCCACGGGCAGGGGGACAGGGGCACCTCCCTCCCTCCCACCTGAGCTCACGGTGTGCTGGACACGGGGCCAGAGCTCAGCCTCTCCTGGAGTCCACCCAGCTGTCTCCACGGGGATTCCTGGGGTGGTTTTCCATCATTCCTGATTCCTTCCTCAGAGCATCACCTCCTGGAAGTGTCCCCTCCACTCGGATTCCACCACCAAGGGAGCGTTCCAGTCTCCCCAGTCCGCAGGGCTGGGAAGGACTTGAAGTGCTGCTGGGAACAGATTTTTGCAGAAGAAATCTCCCAAAAGCTCCATAAATCCCCAAACCTACGCCATGTCCCGCTGAATTTGAGGTTTTTGACACAGGGAAGAAGAGAAATAAGGCAGCAAACTCCACCTGCAATGAACTTCTCCTGTCCCAGTATTGCTGGAGCTCTTCCAGGTGTGCCGGCCCCGTACCAAGTGCAAGGTGGGGAGCTACAGCAGATGGGATTTCTTGCCAAGCTGAAGTGTTCTGATTCAGTAAATAAATTTATGAGAACTCGGTTATCTTAACCTACTTTTGTGCAAGAACAATCTTGCCTTTAAAAAGGAAAAAAAAATAATAATTAAAAAGAAAAATCAACAAAAACTCCCAAAACCCAACACATGAGGTATTCAGCACAGGAAAACCCAAAGACTCCTTTTGAACAGGTATCAAAATACAGACATATACAACAACTTTTTTTTTTTTTTTCTGCTGTCACAGTGCACTCTAATTATTTACTCATTTTCATTGCAATAAAATACCCAGTACAGATAAAATGAGAGGGTTTGATCATGCCCCACTGCTGGGACACGAAGGACAAATTTACAATTCAGAAACTGTGAGCCTTTGGGCGGCCTCAGCGAGGCAGAAATTCAGCAATGGTGAAAGCACACTGCTCCATTCCCAACTAGGGAAATAACCCAGAGAAGGTCTGAGCTTCAGAAACCATTCAGATTGATCACCTAAAACCGTGTTTCATTTGAAAAGTTCTTGTTGTTGTTGTGTTTTTTTTTTGCTTTGGATTATTTCAATCCAACACCTGATGAACAAGGTTCATACGAAGCACTACCGAACAGACAGACGTTAATTCCAGTTATCAAACACTTCTCTCGTCTTTATATTTGACACAAACCTTACAGGAAAGTCACGAAAAGAGGATTTCCGTGGAAGAGCTAAAATTTCCTCGGGATATGAAGATGTGGAGTGACATTGGTGCCTCCCCAAGCAAAGCTCCACGCCGGCCTCTCCTGGCTCCACAGGGAGGGAACATTCCCAGCTCCTCTTCCCACCTTTCCGGCAGCCACTGCTCCTGAAACACTCGTGGCAAGCGTCCTCCCAGCCTTGTGTGTTCACAGAGTGAGGCAGACAAGCTGAAAATCTCCTTTCTCAGTAATTCCGTGCATGATTTCCTCGCTCTGCTGCCCCGCGCGCGGTGAGGAAGAGGAAGGAGGAGCCTCAGCCTGGGCTATTGCTTGTGTCAATCACAGTGCACACCAGAATTCCAGTTGAGCTGCTCCATATCCAGGTGATCCTGCCAAGCACCTCGCCCTTGGCAGCAGGATTGTCCCAGAGCTGTGGATGCTAGAGAAGCACAGTAATTCAGATACAGACAGTTGCTGTTACAGTAACCTGAAGTCTTTTTTTTTTCTTTTTTTTTTAATTTATTTTTATTTTTGTTTCCATCTAATTCCACACTTCAGACCTTGAAGCTGGAAAAGAGCAGCTCCTCCAATGTGCTGTGCGTGGCTGGACACTTATTCTTAGGAATATGAATGCTAGGCATAAAAATATAAAAAGAAAATAAGGCATTAAAATGAGGCAAAGTCAATTTACAGAGATCCTGCTCTTGACACAGATTAACTTCGGTCGTTCACGACCCAAAAAAAAATATTTAAAAAAGAAGAGAAGAAATTTAAAAAAAAAAAAAATTTTTTACAAAAAAGAAACACCAAAAAGTTCTCCCAGNCTGAGCAAAAAATTACGAGTTTAATCATTCTATTTATTTTTTTTTTTTGTCCCCAAAAGAACAAGTGATTCCTTGGTGGCAGAAGTCCATCAGAACCTGAGAGCGAGGGTGGCTGGTGGCTCTCCCGGAGGGGCAGGGACGTCCCGCTCGTACCTGGGGCTGGGGAGGAGCAGGAACCCAGGAGAGCTCTCCCCAACCCTCCCTCCCCGCGGCTCCCCGGGCCCTGCATGTGCTCAGTTCCTGCTCTGGAAAGCCATCACTGACTGTGGATCGACTGCTTGTGTGCAGAGGGGGTTGTGCGTGTGGGGATGGATGGGGACGCAGGAAATCCTGTTCCCTCTTCCCAAGTGACATCCTAAACGTGTCAGGAAAGGACATTGCAGCAGCTCTTCTTCGTCTCTTCTTTAAGTGCCAATTAAACCGACTTTGCAGTCACCAGGAACCCACAGAATGAAAGGAAACTCAGCTTGAACGGGTGAGAAAAATTTGCTTTTCTTATCTTGTCCTTGCCTGAATTTCTCACTTGATGGAAGCCTGGGAAGTGCAGCTTGTTTGAAATCCCAGGGAAGCTGAGGGCCAGCCAGGCCCCACTCCTAAGTGGCACACGCCTTTTTGCTTTAATTATTAAATTAAATAAACGTGGGCACCACGCAGAGCCCCCAGGGGGTACCAAAGAGTCCGTGGATGCTGCTGGGCTGCAGATAAATACAAATAACAGCAAAGAACTCACTGACAGGTCAGTGCTGCAGGAGCAGCCCCTGCAGAGGCCACACGCTGTCACAGCCCTGTCCCCAGCACGTTCCTGCACTGCTCTATGAGAGCAGAGATGCCCAGGGCAGCTCCCGGCGGTGCCGAGGCAGAGAGGGCGAGGCAGGGAGCTCGAACAACTCCTGAGAGAAGTTTTTACAGTGCTTGGCGCTGGGCTTGGGGTCAGGATCCGTCCTGAGCGTGGCCAAGCCAGCGGCGTGGGGCTGGGAAGGGGCTCCCAGCAGAGGATGCTTCTTTTCAAAATGATCTTGGGGGTTTTTTGTTGGTTTTTTTTTTTTGTTTTACATTCAGTCCAAACACCACATCAGAGCCCAGGGGCTGAAAACAACACTGGAAACAATAAAGCTGCTTTTAAATATGGGAGAGCAAAGGGGGAAACCAGTGAAGATTGTCCATAAGCAACAACTGGGCTCTTTCTTGTGCTCCCAAACCTCAGGAACATGTTTGTTTCTATTTGCACAGACACATCTTATGTAGAACTCCACAAAATCTAAGAGTGTTCCAGAGTAAACTGTTTTTTTTCCATGACAACTAAAGCATGAGGCTGGATGGCCAAGGGCTTTGGCCCTGAGTGGGGGGGAATGGGGAGCAAACAAACAAAACCGGAGGATGTGATGGAAGTTGAGACAGACCCTTAACCACCGTGGCACCAGCGGGTGACAGAATAATAATAATAATAATAACAATAATAATAATTATAATTATAATAATAATGCACAAGAAACAGGCATGTCCAAGCTCCACGTAACCAGTGGCACCAAAACATGCAATAGACTAAAATCTATCCTATTGTTTCCCTGTGATAAATGGAACACAGAATACAGAAGTCACTCCACCAGTATCCAAAAACAGGACACCACCAAAGGTTCCTCTCAGCGGCCCAACACTTGAACGAGGCGTGGAAACCAAAATCCAACTCCTCCCTTGGTGTTCTCCCGTGGATCACAGCGGACCATGGATCTCCCAAGCGTGGCAGGAGCTGTCCTGGGGACGTGGGACGAGGCTGTCGCCGCAGGAGCTCCCAGCAGCCCTTCACGACCGACCTCCAGCCCAAAAATTCGCTCAACAGGAATTTCAACGTCTTTGACCGAGTCTGCTCACGTGGAAGAGCGGGAGGTGCACCCAGAGAGCAGCAGGGGCTCATCAGACAGTACAGGACTTGTCTGGGGGCTGCTGAGGGGCAGCGGAGGCCACGGCGGGGCTGGAGGCGCCGCTCTTGGGGAACACGGTGGGCTTGGGCCGCGTGGCCGGGGGCTTCACCTGCGTGGCCATTTTGAGGGACTTGACGGGCCGGAAGGTGCAGGGAATGTCCCCGGCCGTGCTGGCACTGCGCTGGAAGGGGGGCTCAGCGTCCTTGAGGAGCTGGGTGTGCAGGGGGCTGGAGGGCTCCGACGTGGGGGCCACCACCGGGGACGTTTTCAGGGGCTCCAGGGTGTCGAGGACGACGTCGGGCGTGTGCTTGACGCTGCTCTGCCTCTCCAGCTCCCGCAGCTCGTTCAGGGCCGAGTTCATGGTGGCCTCGATGTCCTGCAAGCACAGCACAGGAGCCTGGTGAAGGCACAGCTCAGACACACAAATAACCAGATAAAAGGCACTTTTTGAGCACGGTTTTGTTTTCTCAACAGCGACGCTCGAATCGACCTCGGGTCAGGGACAGAACTGTGCAGCACCACATCCTGCAGCCAATGATCACTGACATTTTCCAGCAGCAGGGAGGAAAATAATGGCCAGCACTGCCTTGATGTGAATCTGGTCCTTCACTGCTCCCAAAGCTGCCCAGACTTCAAAGCAGAGCCCCAGACTGCAGCAAGGAACAGAAACCAAAGTATTGGTGCCCGTTCTTGCGGTTTATTTGGCACGTGGGATTCAGGAGAGTAAATTCCTGAAGGGAGCACTGATGGCTGGGATATTGGCTGATGGGCCACACACTGAATGCTGAAATCCTCGTGGGCTCTTGCTGCCTCATTGGTTTTCCTGCTGTCTGAGCTGTTCCCAGAAATGTATTTCACAGGACTCGAAATTTTAACGCTTTAGGAGACACAGGAGTCAGAAACCCGCACAGAAACCCAAACTGGCTCTTCTCCTTCCTCTTCAGAAGTATCCCAGTCATTAACAAATTAACAAAAAGAGAACTTCTGAGCTAAAACCATGGGGGTTTTGTCTCAGGATCTACACCCTGTCTCTTGGAGAGTCCAGTGGTGCAGAGCATTCCCTGGGGAGCAGGAGAGCTCAGCCTGGCTCTGACTCACACTTTTGGCTGCAGCTTTCCAGCTTCCTCAGAGGTTTTTCAGGGGGTGGGGAAGGTAAATCAGTCAAGGAATGGTGGAAGAAACCAGAGGCAGAAATCTGACACCTCCCACTCTATCTTGAGGCCAGGCAGATTTTCGTTATGAAGTTGGGGAAATATGTAAGATGGTTATTGGATGGTGTTTGAGCAGACACTACAGAGAAAAACACTGATTTAACACAGCTTGGGGTTTTTTTCCCTCCACTTTTTTATTTATTCTCCCTTCCTCTTTCCTTTTTGTCCCCAGCCTCTTCTCCAGTGAAACAATGGAGTGAAGGTTCTGGCAGGGAGAGGAAACAGAACAACTTCAGTCAGAGCCTGACTGAAAACCCAACAAATCTGATTTTTATCAACCACGGCCTTGGAAGGACAGGGAAACATGAAGACAGCAGGACCTGAACACTGCATTTCCACTGGGCTGAAGGTACTCAGAATGGCAAAACACAAATTCCCACTGGAATTAAACCTGTCACGTTTTAATGTGCCCCCTATTTATTATGTGGAGTGGCTGTTTTGTCAATAAAAATGATGTTTAATTCTCACGTATTTCCCCCCCAGCTCCTTAGGAATCTGCAGAGCCCCGAGCTGGGAAGAGCAGTCAGGTCTCCCAGAGCTGGCTGTGTAACCTGAGCCTGGAGCATTCCTTGGCTTCAGAGGATCCATCCATCCCATCCATCCCATCCATCCCATCCATCCCATCCATCCCATCCATCCCATCCATCCCATCCATCCCATCCATCCCATCCATCCCACCCTGCCAGCAGCTGGTACACCAGTGCAGGCACATCCACCAGGGAAGAGCCTCTTTTGTAGCCAGCCCTGACTTCAAGGCCCTCGTGTAAATAACTGAACCCCAGCAGGGTTCCCTCCAGAGCAGTTTCTGATCACACACAGAGCCCTGTAAGAAGATGGAGATGCCACTGGAGCACTGCACGAGCCAGCAGCCTGCTTTTATGTGGGCTGTGCTGCTCCACGTGCTTCCCATGTCAAAAGGCTGACAGGAGAATGTTAAACCCACAATAAATACTTTATTCCCCTCATGTCTTGAAGTTGTGATTGGTTAATTCTCTGCTGGCAGCTTTGGAATCTGTGTCACACTCTGAAATGGGTGATTTTATTGTTGGGATTAAATTCTGGGTAATGAGCAGGGCCAAGGAAGGAGCTGACTGTTGTTTATCTTCCCTCAGTGCCCTGCACACACAGAGGATGAAAGCCCAGACTGGGGCTGTGTCCTAAATTAATTCTGCACTGAGACAATCACAGAATGCTTGGGGCTGGAAGGGACACTGGAGCCCAGCCCAGCCCAGTCCAGGCAGGGTCACCTGCAGCAGGTGACACAGAAACGTGTCCAGGTGGGTTTGGGTTTGTCCAGAGAGGGACACTCCACACCTGGGCAGCTGCTCCAGGGCTCTGCCACCCTCGGGGACAGAAGCTCTTCCCTCACGCTGAGGTTGAACTTTGTGTTTTAATTGATGGCTCCTTGTCCTGCTGCTGAACAGAGCCTGGCACCACCCTGACAGCCCTGGAGATGTTTGTATGGATCAGTGGGATCCCCTCTGAGCCAGGCCCAGCTCCCAGAGCCTCTCCCCATCCAGAGCTGCCCTGCAGAGCTCCCTCCCCTCCCGGGGACCGCGCAGGAGACGAGGACACCCCCTGCACTCCAACACCTCCCAGATCCCCCAGTGTCCCCAGCAAAGGCCTCCAGCAGCAGGCTCTGCTCACCTGTGCAATGACCTCAGGGTCCATGGGCCGGTGGTTGTTGAAGCTCTTGGACCTCCCTGCCGTGACAGCCTTGCGGAGCTGCGGGCTGTCCATCCTGCTCTTCAGCGACGAGTGCCGGCTGATGGAGTTGAGGCTGCCGTGGCCACTGATGGAGCATTTGTCTGGAACCTCCTTGGGAAGACTTTGGCTCATTATGGGCTGAGATGAGGGTCTGGAACCGGCTATGGCTCCGGGGGAGGCTGGTTCTGCCAGGGAACTACCTAGGCCGTGGCTGTCACTTTGGCGGAACGCTCTTCTGATGCTGCCTGACTCTGGTTTCTTTCTTTGCCTTCAGTCACAAAAGCAAAACAAGTCAATACAAGCAGGTACAGGGCTGACATTTGAAGATATCCCCCCAAAACAACACACAGGACAACGGGAAGAGACACAGAGGTACCCAGATTACAAACAGACCCGGGGGTTGAGGAGTGATTGCGGTACAGTGAAATAATTATAAATTATAAATTATAAATCATTCCAGTTTCACGCTTCTAACACAAAACTGAGTCCTGGCAGCTGTGCACATTCATAGCAAAACCAGAAAACTTGGGTGGAACGTGATTAACTTGGTCAAGAGGAGAAGAATTTATACTGGAACAAAAAAAAAAAAAACCAAAAAACAAACCCTCTGTGCCATCGACAGGTTTTGATGATGTGTTTTTATTACATTCCAAGAGCAGAGCTACAATCTTTCACTGGAGGACACAGTATAAGTCTACTAAGCTCCTGGCCCAAGGCATCAAGTTATTATTTTCAGAGATCAGCAAGCAAAGACCCCCAGTTTGGGGTTAATGATCATTTCCAATGTTTGCTGGTGGTAAGAGATGGTTCTTTTTCATGGCTCTGGCAGGACCACAAGGCATTATCTATGCAGGGCTACAGATAAACCAAAAGGATGATGTCAAATGGATGAACTGGTCCAAAGAATTTAGTTTCTACCCCAGCACCATGAGGTCTGACAGCACGATTCCACTCGAATCATGGCAAGGCCAATGCAGCAGAATACTTTATGCCATAGGTCTGAAGCTTGGCATCCATTATACAGGGAAGGATCCATTTATATATAGCACCAGCCCCATGAATAACTGCAAGAAAGTGTTAACTCCAGTAGGATTTTGGCATCCAAATAATAATTCAGTGGGTGGCACAACTGTCATTGCGAAACCATCTGATTTAATTTTGCTCAAGTCTGTTCACACATAGGTCAGAAGATTCATTCCTAAAGAAAAAACAACAAAATGAGTCTTATGCTACTGTTGCTAAATATCAGGTTCCCTAGTAAAGGGGAAAAAAAAACCCACAAAACTGGTGTGGACATTACCCAGGCTTCTAGAAACCCCTACACACAACCCTACCAAAGCCAGCAGATGGGGAAGCTCCAGCACAGGTCTGTTTTTACACAAATCTCTCCATAACTGGCAGAATGGCCACTCCAGTGGCTCAGACAGCAAATATCACAAAGGAAAGCCCAGATCCCAAGCTGATGCAGATTAACAAGGCTTCCCAGATATCAGTGGAGCTCTGCTGAATCCCATAAGGAAGGACCAGGCTCTCTAGGCTGTGAGCAGGTCCAAACCTTTTAAAAGGATGCATTTGTGTTAATGCCTTTATGGACTACATTGTGTTAAATTAACTGAAGGTTAAGAACATCCCCTCCCATCAAACTGCAATTATCCCATAATACCTTCACTGCACAAGGGAGAGAGGTGGGGAGGTTTAACACTAAGGAAATAATCAGAAATATACAGGGGATAAGCCTGTCTAGAAAAATTATTTAACAGATCATGGAGTTTAGTCTGCTACTAGCTTGATTTTCCAGCTTTTTATTATGTTGAGTGTTGGCTAAAGCAACGATTTCTGGTGGAGGAGGCAAGGTTAGAGCAACAGGGGGTTGTGCTGTTCCACGGCAAGCATATGGTTAGTAACCCGAGGTGAGAAGTGCTGCAGGAACAAAGGAGTGCCCCGGGCAGTGCCAGATGGTGGAGCTGCAGGTATGGCATTTATCACAAAGTGGGACACAGCTCCCTGAGGGAACTGTCCCCCACCCCACCAACAGGACCTGGCAGAAGCAGAGGAGACGTGACAGACCACAGAACACCAGGATGGACGGGAGGACGACACCAGAGCTCACCCCAGCACTGCCCTCCCTCCCTCTGTCTGCTCAGCACATGAAACAGGGCAGATCTGGGGAAACAGGACCAGATGGCACCTTGGGGACAGGGAAGAGAAGCCAGTGGGGTTTCAAAGGAGCGATGGCCACACTGGTGACAGAGAGGGGACAGCAAAACACGAGCGAGTTGTGAGAGGGGGAAGCCGAGACAAATGGTGGCAGTGCTCGTTAATGAACCTTTTCCAGGGGAGGAAACATTCCATGGACTCATCACCAAGCTCTGGACAGGCAGGGGAAACAATGCAAGGCAGCTCTTACTTGTTGATGTTTGCCAGGTAAATGTCTGCGACGTGGCCCCCGCTCGGGCAGCTGGCACCGGCACGGGCTGTCACCTTCTCCTCCGGTGGCTCAGAGTTTATTTCTATCTCTGACTTCGGACTGGACCTTTCTGACATCCCATCCTCACTGGGAAGGAGGAGGGGAGGGTATCACAACCACAGCAGGAGCAGCAGTGCCAAATTCCCAGCACAGAGCTGAGCAAATGTGCACAGGGAGCACGGTGTGGGGGTCTCGAGGGTCAGCACAGACCCTTCAAATCATGCAATGGTTGGGCTGGAAGGGATCTTAATCATCTTCTTCCAGCCCCCTGCCATGGCAGGGACACTTTCCACCACCCCAGGGTGCTCCAAGCACCATCCAACCTGCCCTTGGACACTTCCAGAGATCCAGGGGCAGCCACAGCTGCTCTGGGCACCCTGTGCCAGGCCCTCCCCACCCTCCCAGGGAGCAATTCCTTCCAACACCCCCAATCTAACCCTGCCCTCCTGCATCCAAAGGCCATTCCCCCTTATCCCATCACTCCTTGTGGAAAATCCCCCTCCTCCTGAGCGCCCATTCCTCCCCTGAGCACCTTTAACAGGCACCAGAACCACTCCTTCACCACCCCTCCACCTCTCCTGCGTGCTGGGAGCAGGAGAAGGTGAGCTGTCCCGCAGCCCGAGGCGTTCCCGAGGCGTTCCCGAGGCGTTCCCGAGGCAGCCCAGCCCGCAGGGTCACCTACGTGTCCTGCACCACGATGTACTGGTGGGGGATGAGGCCGTCGATGCCGTTGTGCCGCCCCTCCCACCAGT
>VZRX01000503.1:34468-79872 GCA_013398075.1 Notiomystis cincta | reverse complement strand
CACTTCCAGAGATCCAGGGGCAGCCACAGCTGCTCTGGGCACCCTGTGCCAGGCCCTCCCCACCCTCCCAGGGAGCAATTCCTTCCAACACACCCAATCTAACCCTGCCCTCCTGCATCCAAAGGCCATTCCCCCTTATCCCATCACTCCTTGTGGAAAATCCCCCTCCTCCTGAGCGCCCATTCCTCCCCTGAGCACCTTTAACAGGCACCAGAACCACTCCTTCACCACCCCTCCACCTCTCCTGCGTGCTGGGAGCAGGAGAAGGTGAGCTGTCCCGCAGCCCGAGGCGTTCCCGAGGCGTTCCCGAGGCGTTCCCGAGGCAGCCCAGCCCGCAGGGTCACCTACGTGTCCTGCACCACGATGTACTGGTGGGGGATGAGGCCGTCGATGCCGTTGTGCCGCCCCTCCCACCAGTCGTCCGAGGCGCGCTGGTACAGCAGCAGAGAGGCTCCCTTCTTGAAGGACAGCTCCCGGGCAGTCCTGCCCAGGTAGTCGAACCTGGCTATGGCCTCTATGGGCTCGCACTCTGCCAGAGAGAGAGGGGAATAAGCCACAGCTCGCTGAGCACCTGGCTCAGGTGAGCGCTCAGCGGTTTAAACCTGCCCCAAACCACAGCACCAAGAGGATGAAGTGTTCCTTCCTCGGGCAGCAGAGGGCTGGAGGCAGGAAGATTCACAGGGGGTGATTCACTTAAGGATGTTGCACTTTCATCCTTTACCTCATCCCTTCAGGGAGGGCACATTCCTATTTTCTAAGCCCTAAACCCCATTCAAGCCAACAGTGGTGGAAGTGGCAAGGGCAAAATTTTCACTAAAATCAAAAGGGTTTCACTAAAATCAAAAGGGTTTCACTAAAATCAAAAGGGTTTCACTAAAATCAAAAGGGTTTCATTAAAGTAACAAGGGTTTCATGAAAATCAAAAGGCTCACACTCTAGGAGACAGAAGGGAATAAACAATTCACTGAACACCTGTGCTCAGGTGAGCATTCAGCAGTTTAAACCTGCCACAAACCAGAGCATGAGGAGGATAAAGGGTTCCTTCCTCAGGCAGCAAAATTCACAGGGAAACCCCTAAATTTAAGGATGTTGCACTTTCATCCTTTACCTCATCCCTTCAGGGAGGGCACATTCCTATTTTCTAAGCCCTAAACCCCATTCAAGCCAACAGTGATGGAAGTGGAAACAGCAGAGTTAAGGTTTCATTAAAATAAAAAGGGTTTCACTGAAATAAAAAGGGTTTCAGAGGAGGGAAGCCACTGGGGATGTTCCAGACAAGAATCTGCCCATGGCTCACTTCCTCAAAAGCAGCTGAAGTGAACCTTGTGGGCAGGCAGGGGAGGGAAACGTCCTCTCATTCCAAGCTGCTTCAGAAATAAAGCATCTATTCAGAAGGAAATCGCTGCTGCTGCTGCCTGTGAGGTTCACCTGACCCAGGAGACTGGAATTCTGGCACGGTGGGAGGCCCTGCAATTCATCCTGGAAGCAAAGGAGAACACCCCGGGGTGATGGGTGCAGGGTGAGGACACTGAGCTGCTCCCTGGGATGCTCTGTGTCCCCTCCTGCTCTCCAGGCTCAGAGCTCCAGCCATGCCCTGCCTGCAGCCAGCCACTAATCCAGGTCCCTGCAGGACCCTGGCATTACAGAGAGGGACATTAAGGGCCTTTCAGACACTCAGGAAAATCGATGTGGAATTCCTGTGGATTATTTTTAAGACCCCGAAAAAAATCTGCCACAGTTTGGGTCTAAATGTGTATTAAGGCAGCTCCTGGTTCTGGGCAGGAACCAGGGGAATGGAGATGAGCTCGACCACACAGCCCCAGTGGGCTCCCTCTAATTACTTTAAAGGAGCTTTAATGCAGCCAAGCAATCCATGGAAATTGAGTTCTTTCCTGGAGAAGGAGATTTGTGGTTCCTCTCCCTGATCAAAGGGAGATCTGCTATTCCACACACAGATCTCTGCACCACAGGAAGCTCCCACAGTGCAAGAGAAAACTGAAAGGGGCTTAAAGGCCAAACGGAGGCACAGCTTTTCCAGTGATCCCTTGGGTCTGGAGCTGCCTGCAGGCAGCAAGGCAGAGCAGGGCTCGAGGAAATAATGGTGTAAATCCAGCTGAGGCAGCTGGAGCTCCTCAGCCAGGCTCAGGGAGCAGAGCAGAAGCATCTCCCCCCAAAAAGCCCTGACCAGGACCCAAAATTACCCAGCACAAAGTGACTGAGGGCAATCAGCACCAGGATCTGTGAGATCCACCCCCAACAATCCCTGCAGCACTAAACCTGACAGCTCAGAATTCTCTCAAACTCCCCTTTCCAGGTAAGCCTGTGGTCAGACTCACACAAATCCCATTATCAGTCCTCAGCAAGCAGCCAGGGCTTTGGAAGGGTGGGAGAAGCCTGGCCCATGCTGGCAGAGTCCCAGAGCACGTGGTTATCTGGGTTTGGCTCCTGCTTCCCTCCTGCTTGCTCTGCCAGCTTGTCCTGACAGTAAAAAACCCCAACAATGCTGGTTTTTGGTGTCCCCCTGATTGGGAAGGGGATGGGAGTGGGGTTTGGTAAATTCCATCTGCTTCATTAAGAAGTGTTTATTGTTCCAGATGAGCGTGGCACTCAGGTTTCTTATGTTTCCAATTTGCTTTTTAGGACTCTGGCTTTTCTCCAGAGAACTGATTTTAGACTTTAATTTCCAGTAGCTTTTTCCTACTTACACTTATGCTGAGAGAAGAAAACTGTGTGAATGAAGAGCAATAAGGCTAAGCCAAACAATTCCCCCTGCCAGTCTGACAGCTTGGGCAGGCAAGCAGCAGATTAAAACATTTCCACTCGTATTTTTAATTTAACAAACACACAGTCTGCTTGTCTTTCAGCAGTTCTGACCTCTCCTACCTGTCTCAAATCAGTTCAGGGAGGCTGATGAACTGCACAGATGCTCTGCAAAACACGACCTCTGCCCTCACCCCAAAATTCCTTCCTGCTATGGAGGTGGCTGGGATGACAGCTTGACTTTGGGAAGATTAATCCCAGCCTCCCAAAGGGGTTTAGGAGGTTTGGTCACATCTGAAGACAGAAGGAGGGAAAAAAACCCAGGAAGATCCATGCTGGAGCTGTACCTGTGACCAAGGTGTGACTCTGCACAGCCCAATTAGCGTGAGACTCATTAATTAACCACACGCTGCCGCTCCCTCAAAGAGACACAGCCCCAGCTGCCTCCTCTGCCTCAGTGCCAAGTGCTCCCTCCCAATATTCCTATGGAATATTCCACGTAGGTTGCAGGACTCCATCCAAAACACCTCCCAGTTTTACCTTGCTCAGGGGCCCCACACACTCCGGTTCCAGAGGCTGCAGAGCTGTGTCCTTCTCTGATCTCTGACTGCTCCTTTCCCACCCTCCTGCCCTCCCAGGCACCAGAGAGAGGTAAAATTCCCAGCCACAAGCAGCAGAGTTCCCAGCAGGGTGCAGCAGCCCGCAGCCTTCATCCCAGGATTCACTCAGACGTGGGATGAGGTGCCCTCTCCTCCCTTACAGCTGTTAAACTGCTCTTTCTTGCAGGCTCCAGCAGGACACATTTCCATGCATTTTGCAGAGCTCCCCCTTGTCAGACAGAACACTCTGCTCAAGCAGAGCCCGAGTTCCTTTCCTGGAGGCTTTGTGCTTCCTCCCCACAGCCCTGCAGAGGAGTGCCAGTGCCTGGCCTTGCTGAGATCTCCCAGCATTTCCAAGCGTCCTTTCCTTTCCCACTGGTAACACCAGAGGGGGATGCCTGAGGTTTTAACTCTTGTATTTAGATCAGCACTGCTTTAGTGTAAAACTAAAACTCCACAGCCTGGCAGCTCCTGTTCTCCTGTTCTATTCACACAAAACAATTTCTCTCCAGACACAAACCCAAGGCCACCTTGTTTTTCACAGTCCCTGATAATGTAAACAACAGTGAAATGTGGGGGCAAACTCAGGGAATGGGACTGCACTGCCTGAGGCTGTAATTGGACAATTAATTAACCCTGATATGCAAACAGACCAAACTTATCTGTCCCGAAAACGTGTGCCCGTGTCCATGCTGGGTGTGGTCTCTGTGAGACTCCTGCACTGCCCAAGGCGTCCCTGGGGAGGTCACAATAAATCCTTTATCCTCTGACTCTGCCTCTCCAGGAGGCTCTCTGCTCTAAAACCTGGCTCAGCCTCTCCTCAGGACTCTCTGCTCTAAAACCTGGCTCCCAGTGGAAGATGAGCAGGTTTTGGGTTTGTTTTGCTTGCTCCCTTAAAGGGCTGGGGCTTTGAGCACTCACAATTCCCTTCCTGAGCCACTGACAGGGGAAATGCCTGGTACAGGCAGAGGGGAGTGGGAGAGGGCACTGAAACACATCCAGTCCTCTGCTGAGACACCATGAGAAGAAGGGACACGTTCCAAATTGTCAGGTAATTCCAGAGATTCCCACTGATCCTCCAGCCCTGGTACTTCCTGCCATCAAATGCTGCACGTGATGCTTCGAGTGAGTGTTTTGATTTAAAACTCCACTTTGGAACTAATTTTAAACTTCCACTGTGAGGCACAGCCTTTCCCTGCCTCTCCCCAGGCAGGCTGCACCAGTTACCCCAGTAAACACCAGCCCTCCCCTACCATCATCACTGGTGTGGTGCTCAGCCGTGACGTCCTGCGCCGAATCCTCTGCCAGGGCTCTCTCTCCATGAGGACTTTCACTGCAACAGAACAAAGCAGGGACAGCTTTACACTGCTGGGACTGAGCTCCAGCATGGCCAAACAGCAGGGAGAACTGGGAATATCCTGGGAAACAAACAGGTAGAACTGGGAACATCCTGGAAAACAAGCAGGCTGAACTGGGAGCTCCCCGTCAGGAGTCAATACTCAGGTTGTGCTGTGACAGACACTTTGTGGACCATCCACACGTGCTGAGGATGCTGTGGGTAAAAGCCAAGCTGAGTTTTTATTTGATCAGCCAAACCAAACATCTTGGTGACCCTGAGTGCTGTCAGCAAAGTCCAACTTCACATCTTACAGCCTGGACCTCTGGAGATGCTGAGCAGTCAGACAGCAGTGCCAGGCTGGGTCCAGCTCCTGCCTGCCCTGCCAGGAGTATTCCCTTGGCTGCATTCTCCATTGCTCTAATTAGCTCATTAGATGGCTGATGAGAAAGCTGCAACTTCCTGGGGGAAATTATTCCTCGATTTATAACGATATTTCCAGGCCTGTGTTTGTCATCTCCCTCCATCCCTTTTATCACCATCTTAAATGTCCCATTCATTTCCCTGAACAACTCCCACAGCCCAATTAATTGCCTGTAAATAAAGATTCCAGAGCACCTAAACTACCAGGAGGACTCATTTATGTTTGGCATGAAGAAAAGCTTTGAAAGGATCAACAGACGACAAGTGGCAACCAAAGGTTATGTTTTTGTAAGAAGCTCCATGAGCGGCTCCCTCTGGACAGGAGCAGAAAGGAAACTGGAAGAGGATCCATGGCCTCTCCCAAGCAGCTCCACAGAGCTGCTGCCAGCTGGCAGCCCTGCCTGCTCCTCTCAGGAGATAAAAAAAGGGCTAAAAAACCAGTTCTTGCTCCTCATCTCACACCACAAACCCCTCTGCTGCCCTCTCCCACTGTGACTCCTTCAGGGTGATTTTTAATCCTCGTCACACAGGAGTAACTCCATCCCTCATTTTGGCCCTGCAAGGGTTAAAATAAGTGATGATGGCTGTACAGTGCTCTCCCCCTGGCAATCCACCTCCTGTGCTCTCTTAAATACGAGGAAAACAGAAAAAGGAGAAGGGGTGAAATGTCAGAATAATTCCGGCGTCTCGTTCCGCTTAATCCGCAGGACACCAGGCTGCCCAGCATCTCCCGAGCCAGCACCTCGGCAATCGACCTTTCCCATCCTTTGCAAAGCCTTTCTGCTCCTTAATAAAGTTTACAGAAGCCTCTGAAGCCAGCTGGAGGCCCCAGGAGGAAGCAGCATTGAGGGCTAAAGTTTCACCCAGACTGTGAAGTCATGTCGTGCGCGGCCGGCTCCGAGCCTCTCCCCAGCTGTGCCTCCTAAAAAGCAGCATCTTCCACCTAAAAACCTGTCCCTGCTGCTGCCTGAGCCCTGGATGCTGCTTTGGAAGGACTGGTGCCACCCTGGAGGTGACAGGGATGAATCCTGCCCGAGGAAGGGCGAGAGCTGAGGAGTTTCCAGCAGGGAATTGGAGAGGCAGCGCCGAGCTCAGCTCCCTGTGACAGGGACAGCACCAGGGAAGGGCTGGAGCTGGGCCAGGGGGGTTTGGATGGAGATCAGGACAAGGCTCTTCCTCCAGAGGGTGGGCAGGCCCTTCCCTCTCCCCAAAACAGTCCTGCAGTGATGGGTGGCAAAACTCTTTTCAAAACAGCCCAGAAACATTTGGCTGTTGTTTCCTTTCGCCCCAAATCTTTGATGCACAAAGGATTTTAGAGTTAAGAGAAAGAAAAAAACCCAATCCTTTCTTATTTTAAACCCAATTCTGGCAGGTTTCTCCCAACTCCTGCTCCTAGCAGTTGCTGCTGTGCTGTCCTGGTTTATTTTAGAGAGTTTCTGTTTCCTGCCCAGGGAATGGGCACAGCCCTGAGGCTGCCAGAGCTCCAGGAACGTTTGGACAACGCTCCAGGGATGCCCAGGGTGGGATTTTGGGATGTCTGTGCAGGAACAGGGCTTGGACTGGATGATCCTTGTGAGTTCTTCCATGATTGATCCATCCCTTATCTCCTCCCCTGGACATCCTGCCCCCCACACCCTCCTGTGACTGAGGGTACCCAACACAGCACATTTTTATTCCCTTCACCTCACAGGACAAAACCTCTTGTCCAAATGAATGTGTTTCCCCCCCTGAAGTTGGGGGATTTTTTTTTTCCCCTACAATTCTTTCATATATAACATCAGCTAAAAACATCAGAGCGAGGGGTGAAATTAAGAGAATTTCCAAAAAGGTTTTGGCAAGTCCTCTGCACACAGCAGTGAGTTTGGAGGAGCCTCTGAACGTGGAGTGATCCCACAGCCCTGAGACAAGCCAGGGAGACAAGGCTTGCTCTGTCACCACAGTGACTTCATCTAAAAAACCTATTTATTTCAGTTCAGAAAATAATCATTTACATTCCTGCGAGGCTGAAGGAGACCAGGAGCAACGGGGGGAGAAGCAGGACAGGCCTGAGCATTCCTCATCCTCAGAGGGAGGGATCAGCTCGGCCAGGAGAAAGGAAAGCAAACCCCTCCTTTCCTTCCCCCACTGCCCAAGCTCCCACCCCAGATGACAGGAGCCGCTGTGCCTGAATTGCTTCCAGATGTGCTCTCAGACTGAGCACGAGGCCGGGCCTCTGGAGCTTCAGGCTGCATGGAAATGGTGATTTTGCATTCCTGCCTCTTCCCTCCCCCTTCCAGCCCTGGAAATTAAACCGTGCCACAGCCTTGGAGGTTCAGCTGCAAGTGACCCCTGTGTCTGAAGGAAAGGCACTCCAGACAGGCAGGGAGGAAAGGCAAAAGCAGGAGAGAGAAATTAAGTAAAAAAAAAAACAACAAAAAGAGATTGATTTTGGCAGCTACCAAACCAGAACATCCAAGAAAATCCCTCCACAACCTTGCCCTCTGAGATAAGTGAGCGAGGCTTGATAACTGAATAGCTACTTTAGACCAGCTTATTTCTTTTAAGCTGATGACTCTCCAGAGAGACCAGAGCCATCTCTGCTGCCATAAAGCAGATTTTTGAAAGGCTGGGCCAGATGCTGCAATCCTGAATTAGCCACAACTGCAGCACCCTAATCCAGGGATAAACACCCAGCCACTGCTCCCCTCAGAGCATCCAGCATACCAGTAATCCTCTGTGCTTCCACCTCTGCTGTACACCGGGCCCTCCAGCTCCCTGGGCCCTGGGAAGATGTTCTCATGCTGGATGATGATGGTTTTGATCAATTCATTGACGTGAGCCTGGCACGAGACCTGGTCGTGACCCTCGGGCACAGACATGAGCGTGGGCCCAAAGCAGATGGCCAGATTGTAGGGATCCATCATGTTTTCTTCACTGAACTGAGATAAACTGCAAAAAAAACAGGTGGGAAGGAGGGTGAAGAGCAGAAATCATCATCATCACCACCACCAGCACCCTCTGCTGCAGAACACACAGCAGAAGGTTTGCTTTGGGCTTTCTGGGACACAAATGTTCTGGGTCCAGGTGAAAAATGAGATGCTGATGGTATTTACAGAGAAATGGAATGGAGACTGCAAAGGGAGTTTGAAAGCTCCCAGTGCTGAATTTAATATTTGATTTTATTTCTTCTCTGTTATTGCTGTTCAGAGCCCAACTCAAGGCCAGAGTTACAGCAGGACCTCCCTGCCATGGATTTAAACTGACAGAGAGGAGGTTAAATGAGATATTTGGGATAAATCCTCCCTGTGAGGGTGGGCAGGCCCTGGCACAGAGTGCCCAGAGCAGCTGTGGCTGCCCCTGGATCCCTGGCAGTGCCCAAGGCCAGGCTGGACAGGGCTGGGATCAGCCTGGGATGGAGGAAGGTCCCTGCCCTGTCCAGCCTCAACAATTCCATGTTTATCCCAGGTGCTGCAGCACAGCCTGGGTGCTCCCAGGGGTACTCACTGGTTGAGGAATGCAAAGAGGTATCTCATGACAATCAGGGTGGTCTTGGGCAGGTTCAGCAGCACCTTCCGGACGTGCAGCGCTCGCTCCTGCAGGTTATCCATGGCTGGAAGGAAGGGAGAGCAGAGTCACCAGTGCAACCAGTGCCCTGCAAACTGGGCAGCCAGCAGAGCCCCAGCAGAGCCCCAGCAGAGCAGGGGATTTTGCTGCAGAACCTGGTGACCGAGAGAAGGTCCCCGAGCAGGTGAGACCCTCCCTGGGAGCCCCTCGGAGCAGGGCAGCTCTGGATTTCTGCTCCGGGGGCTCTGGCTTTCAGGTGGGACTTTGGGAAGGAGGAACTGTGAACACTCAGTGAGCACAGCTAAAGGCTGGGTCCTGCCCAGGACAGGCTCTGTGTGCTGAGAAGGAAGTGGGCAGCACAAACCAGCTCAGAAGGGAGAGCTCGCTGGGGGAAAGAGGATTTGGCTGCTCGGCACAAGGTGAATCCACGTCTGTAAATGCATTTATCAGGGGCAGGAAGCCACAGGCCCTTCCTGAAGCCATCTCCTCACTGATCTTCTGAGGCTGCCACTTCTCTGCTTGGACAGTGGAACCATTCTGCAGCTCTGGGGGACTGCAGCAAGAGCCAGGCCACCTCAGAATGAGGGTGTTCACACAGAGAAACCACAAACAACCCTCTGCCTGGCAGAAGCACCTTTAGAAACCATGAGAAATGTGAACAGCTCGGCTGTGAGGGCCCTGGTGATTGATATGCTGGAGCAGGAGGCAGAGGATGGTCCCTGGTGGGTACAAAGCTAAAAGGAGTATGAATAAAAATCACCTTGTCAGCTGAGGGCAGCACACAGGAGCATGGCAGCAGATATCCAGGGGAAGCACACAAGGCAGGGAACCCTGCTGGTGATCCCTGCCTTGGAGAGGGCATTTCTGACATCCTCTGATGACAGCTCTTCCAAGATTATTTCACAGAAGTGAGGGTTTTTTGCTTTATTCTCTTTTAAAAGAATCCTGTCACCGAGTGCTGTCTCACAAAGCCTCATCACACAGCCCTTGAAATCTGAATTTCTATCTCCTTGTCCATTCATGTCAGAGCAAGGATGGCTGTGAGAAGGTGACTGCCCAGACTGCCTAACAGAGACCAGCCCAGCAGCACAAACCCAGCCACAAAAAAACCCCAAAAACTCACCCTGGAGTCAGGGAAAAAATGGGAAAGGGAGGAAAGAGAAGCAGGAGATGAGAAGAATTAATCCTATTTCTTTCCAGTTCTTCACATACTTACTGACACAGGCAATCAGGTCATGGAAGATGTCCTTGGGGAAGAGGGGGTGCTCCAAGCCTCGGAAATAGAGCTTGAGGACTCCTGCTATGGAATCCATGTCGTGGTCGTTCTGGTCCCCAGCCAAGGGATCTTCCCCTTCAGAGCAAGGAGAGAAGGGCAGGCAAGAAAAATCAGAACCCTGGAGAAAACAAAACCCTGGGAGGCTGCACCTGAGCAGGAGAACAGGGTCTGAGAGAATCCCACCTACTCCTGCTGCACTGCAGGAGTGAGGCAGAGAGGGATCCCCAGGAAGCTGTGCCAGGAATCCCAGGGCAGCTGGGACAGCTCCTGCCAGCCAAATGTCACCCTGGAGTGACACCCAGCAGGGGCTCTGGGCAGGTGTGAACATCACAGCTCCACCACCTGACTGGAGCCTTGAGGGAGACTCCCAGCTGCAGCTCAGGGGAGGCAGGGGACAGCCAGGAAGCCACTGAGCATCACACACCTGGCCCAGGTGAGTCCAGAGGACAGTCAGGAAGCCACTGAGCATCACACACCTGGCCCAGGTGGAGCAGGGGACACTCAAGAGGTCAGAGAGCATCACACACCTGGCCCAGGTGATGCAGGGGACAGCCAGGAAGCCACTGAGCATCACACACCTGGCCCAGGTGATGCAGACACACGGAATGGGGTGGGGGAAGTGTTCCTGGGACAATTTGTTGCTGCAGATCCACCAGGGTTTGTCTGCATTACCAGAGGAAAGATGCTCACTCAAGGAGCTGCTCCCTGGGGAAAACTCCCTATCAGCCATAATTAGATTTAATGATGGGGCAATCCTCCAATTGAAGCTATATATATCCATTATGTGACTGAAATTACCAAAGCTTGCCTATTATCTTAATAACACACGGGATAATAAATGGGCCACTCCGAACCTGGGCATTATCCCTGGTATTAACTGCCACCAAGGGCTCTGGATGAAGTAATAAACTGCAGGGACCTTATTGTTAACTTTGGCAGTCCTCTGCATCACAGGTTTTACAGAGACAAGTGAGATGAAGGGGGGAAAAAAAATCCTCTTTTGTATTTCTGCATGGAACAAGTGGGTATTTTCCCAAGCTGGTGTTTCTTGATGTAGAAAATCTGATTGTGATACTTTTCCTGCCTGTGACACACATTTCTGCTGCCTCTGCTCCTGGGGATTCTCACTGCCAGGTAGATGGAGTGAGGACAGGTGACATCACATGTTGCTCATTGAGCTTCTCTCTCTCCCAAAAGCAAAATAAACTCGCTGGTTTTATTATATTCATTGTATTTATTATATTATTTATTATTATAATTAATGACTGCCTGTCCTCTGCAGCAGCCAGCAGAGAGAAACACTGATCCTATTCTTGGGGAGCAATGTATTCCAGGGATTAACACAAGCCCTGTTGTTCCCAGTGACCCAGGGACTGCCTGAGGAGCAGCTCCTCTGAACCTGCTCTGCCAGGGAGAACAGCCCAGCAAGGAGCTGATGAGTCAGGAGGCTCCCAACTGCTCCCTGCCTTTGTATGGAATGGCTCTTCCCAGAGAAAAATCCAATCTATTAAAAGCTACCCCAAATTAACACTCTCTTGAAATTTCCCCCTCTCTCCCTCGCTGGTATTTAGAATTAATGTAGCCAAGCTGTGCCTCCATGACACGGAAAACACATGAAAATTCATCCTGCAGCACACAAAGAGAGCTGGGGGAGAGGGGAGGAAACTGCAGTTACACCTAATAATGAAATCCTCTCCGTCCTTTAGTGCTGCACACAATCAATAAGCTATCAGACATGAGAGGAGATTGAATTGGGGATATTTATTATACAGACACTCCACAGGGTGCAAAGCACAACAGCAAACAAGTGAGAATTCAAGGTTAATGAGCAGCAGGGAGGTGTTTGGGAGACACTCACCCAGGAAACACAGAAACCAAAGGAACAGAAAGGAGCATTCAGGCCAGTTCTGAGTATTTCCACACATTCACACACTTGGCAGCAATCCCTGGGATTTGGGGGGCTCTCCCTTACCTCTCTCAAAGGCATTTTTTATGTCGTTCACCTCGACCTGAGACCCAGACACTCTGAATATTCCTTCGTGCTGCAGCCCTGGAAGACACAGAGAGATGCTGTGACCTGGATAAAAGAAGGTNGCATCACACACCTGGCCCAGGTGATGCAGACACACGGAATGGGGTGGGGGAAGTGTTCCTGGGACAATTTGTTGCTGCAGATCCACCAGGGTTTGTCTGCATTACCAGAGGAAAGATGCTCACTCAAGGAGCTGCTCCCTGGGGAAAACTCCCTATCAGCCATAATTAGATTTAATGATGGGGCAATCCTCCAATTGAAGCTATATATATCCATTATGTGACTGAAATTACCAAAGCTTGCCTATTATCTTAATAACACACGGGATAATAAATGGGCCACTCCGAACCTGGGCATTATCCCTGGTATTAACTGCCACCAAGGGCTCTGGATGAAGTAATAAACTGCAGGGACCTTATTGTTAACTTTGGCAGTCCTCTGCATCACAGGTTTTACAGAGACAAGTGAGATGAAGGGGGGAAAAAAAATCCTCTTTTGTATTTCTGCATGGAACAAGTGGGTATTTTCCCAAGCTGGTGTTTCTTGATGTAGAAAATCTGATTGTGATACTTTTCCTGCCTGTGACACACATTTCTGCTGCCTCTGCTCCTGGGGATTCTCACTGCCAGGTAGATGGAGTGAGGACAGGTGACATCACATGTTGCTCATTGAGCTTCTCTCTCTCCCAAAAGCAAAATAAACTCGCTGGTTTTATTATATTCNGTTAATGAGCAGCAGGGAGGTGTTTGGGAGACACTCACCCAGGAAACACAGAAACCAAAGGAACAGAAAGGAGCATTCAGGCCAGTTCTGAGTATTTCCACACATTCACACACTTGGCAGCAATCCCTGGGATTTGGGGGGCTCTCCCTTACCTCTCTCAAAGGCATTTTTTATGTCGTTCACCTCGACCTGAGACCCAGACACTCTGAATATTCCTTCGTGCTGCAGCCCTGGAAGACACAGAGAGATGCTGTGACCTGGATAAAAGAAGGTGGCACCTCCAGCAGCTACAGCTCCTGTGGTGAAGGAAAGGACAGAAGGCAGGCAGAAAGGTGCTGGTTTAAAAGGCACCTGAGAGGTCCAGAATATGCAAAAAACCAGAACTCAGCACGGGCAGAAAAATTATTGACCCTTCTAAACTGCCTGAGTAACAGGGCTCTGACAGCCACTCCTGTTATCTCTCACCCTGGAGGATCCCCAGAGGATTTTACAACCCAGAGGAAGTCATAAACCAGCAGTGGAGCAGCCAGCAGTAAAACATGGCCAATGCCAGGAGGAAAATGTTTATTTTCCAAGAGCGGTTCCGTGCACGCCGGGAGCAAAGTGTTTAATTGTCCTCGAGCCAGGGGGTCAGGACTGGCTCTAAGACACTCCTGCTAGAAAGTGAGCACTGGGAATGGCATTAAACCCACCCAGAGAGGAGGTGAGAGGTGCCAGCACCCCGATTTTGTTGGTCTGTGTAAGGTGAGCTCACGAGAAGGGAAATGAGCTCTCACTGCCTGCAGCCTTTTCACTGAGGGCTTCCTGAAAGGAATCTTGCACTGGCCTTGCTTGATTTCAGAATTACAGAATATCCTGAGCTGGGAGGGACCCACGAGGATCATCCACACTCTAAGGACAGGACACCCCAAAATCCCACCCTGGGCATCCCTGGCAGCCTCAGGGCAGTGCCCATTGCCAGAGATCAGAGCTGGCCCTTGGGGAGAACCTGCAGATGCTGCTGAGTGTCCCCTCAGCCTCTGCAGCCGGACCAGCCCCACCAGCTGAGCCCCTGCAGCCCCATCTCCCCCAGCCACAGCAATCTCTGGCACCAGTGAACCCCTGAAAGCACCGGGGCCCCCTCCTCGTGCTCCGCGGGGCTGCAGCGGTGACAGCTCCGTGGTGGCTCCGTCTGTGACAGCTCCAGGGGACAGGAACAGCTCCCAGGGCACGGGAGGGGGATGGAGCACAGCACCCACCCCACAGCCACGCAGGGGAACGCCTGGGACTGCCAGCCCTGCCTGGGAGTGTGCCTGAAGAGCACATTCCCAACCCCAAACTGCTCCTTCCACCAGGGGCTGATGCCCAGGGAAGGAATCACTGGAGTCTGCTGGGAAATCTAAGCCAGTTCTGGGATCTGAGTGAAATCAGCATCTCCCCATGGCCACGATTTATCCCCCATCAGCTCCCACCTCAGTGGAGGCTTTCCCAGCAAATATCCAAGTATGGCCTTACAGAAGGACTGCAGAACTTGGCTTTTCCCAAGGGTTCTCCCACTTGGGTTTTCCCAAAGTGATGGTGAGAATGGGACTCCAGATCATGGTTTCTAAAACAGTAATGAAACAAAGGGAACAAAGCAGGACCTGCTACCTGGCCCTGCATCCTGGTTAATGAAGATAAATTCCACCTCTTTCCCCACGTGTTAATTAACAGCTGTTTCACAGGCTACTAACAAATGGTATCAATTAAAAAATGAAAACAAATTGCAATAAATGTACAGCATTCAAAGCTGGGAGAGGTCAACCTTCCAAGCAGGCATAAATCATCTCCCTGTGGCAGTAAGTGAACAATTAATTCACTGCTTGACCTCCTGCATTCAAACACTGGGAGTATCCCTCCTCCTCCTCCTGAAGAGGATGATTGCTGCTGGTGAAGGCCACACTTCAGGGCTCAAAGGAAGGTGAGTGGAAGGGAGCCACAAGTGGCATCTGTGGATGGGCAGCTTATTTTGCAAGGAATAAAGGGATATTGTTGGAAAAACAACATTTGCAAGGTCAGTGACTCAGAGCAGCCACAAACCCAGCACTGCAGGAAAAAATCAGAGCCATTTTCTTTCTGCACAAGCAGCCACATCCTGAGCTCCTCTGAACATCTCCTGTGAGGCTCCTGCCACCGTTTGTGTTCCTGGAATGCCCAGGCCACCTCCAGGCCACCAACTCACCGTGCCTGCTGATGAAGCGGATGCAGCTCTCCACCACCAGGGGAATGGCCTGGGAGGAGTCCTGCCCAGAGAGGAATTCCAGGGACAGCAGGCAGAATGCAGAGAGAGAGAAAAAAAAAAACAATTAAAAATGAGAAAGGTTTGAGTCTGCACACCAAAATCACAACTTGCTCTCGTTTTATTCCAGAACTGGAATTCCCAGCCAAACTTCTTGTCAACAAGAGATAATTTGGGTGCTCCTTGTCTCAAAACCCCCACATTTCAGCTCACTGGGTACCAAAAAATACCAGATTATCCCCAAGGCTGGGGACACAAAGCCTGGCTTTGGGAATCTTTATTACAGGAAGGCACAAGGAGAGGGCAGCCACAGGTTTGATAGGGAGATTCCAGGGAAAATAAAGGGAATGGGGACAAAGGAACAAATGGATCCCATAAACCACCACTGTCCCAACAGCTCAAGGCTGCTGGGATTTTTGCTTCCAGGCCTGTGAGAACACAGAGTAAAATAATTTTAAATTTTTTAAAGGAAGATGAACGAGGTTTTGGATCCAGGTTTGAGGGATTCCTCAGACCAGACTGAAAAGGTCCAGGGAGGGAGGGATAAAAACATTTCTTTCCCCCCACTGCTGCTCCTGCCACACCACATCCCTGCCTCGTTACTGAGGGAAATGTTAATTACCTGCTTCCTCACGGTGGAGCTGCGCCTGCCACTGGTCCAGGGGTGCAGCAGGGAGAAACAGAAGAGAGCAGAGCAGTCAGGAAAAATCCTCCACCACCAGCAGCTCCTCCCTTTGGGATTCCCAGCCATGGCCAGGTATCCCAGTCAGCCCCAGCTCCAGAGCCTCACTCACTCCATTTATGGAACTCCAGAAGGATTTTAAGGGACTTCAAATCACTCAAAAACCTGCACGAGGCACAAGGGAGCCCTGGCCAAAGATCCCCCTGACACTTTAATTCCAACCAGATGGAATTCTGAGATCTGGGGCTGCTTGCTGGAGATGAAGTTGGATACAAATGGCACAGGAAAGAGCAGGTTGGTTCCCAGCTGTCACTGCAGAGTCTTTATCAGAGTTTTGATAAGATTTCAAATAAATAAATAACACAAAACCCCCTGTAAAAGCAGCCAGGCTAAGCCTTGTCTGTCTGCTCTCATTTGCTGATGTTGGTAGACATTAAATGCAGAAAAATAGGAGAAAAGCCCTGCTCTGCCAGGGTTTTCCCCTCAAAATTTATTACTGGGGTTTAAAATTCCTTTAGTTTCTTGTAAAAATGAAGCAAGGGAGATAATAGCAGAGAGGCCCTAATGTATCATTCCAGCCAATTCCCTGCCAAGGCAGATGGCTGCTGAATTATAAATAAGGGGATTAGAAATGTGATTTTTAAAAAGCCTGTACAATGTGTTAATTTAGGGGAAATTCCTTTTGTAAAAAAAACCCCAAAAACACTGAATGAAAAATAAAAAATTAAAAAAAAAATCTGATTCCATGGGCTGTCACAGACAATGAGGTGGGTTTTAAACTGTTAGCAGGCATGATTCTTTGATACTTAAAATTGTTTCATGATGAATAATATTTTATTATTACAGATGTCAGGGTCTAATTAGGACCTGTCAGTTTTGCTTTGCTCTGAGGAATGGGAACAGCAGCACTGACTCCACACTGGTGGTAATCACCTTGCTTTTGTTAACGAGGCAGGAGGATGCCCAGCCCCTGCCCCAGCCCCTGGTGCCCAGCAGAGCCCCCTGGACCCATCAATTTGGAGATGGAGATTTGTTATGTTGTACCAAAGCCCCACCAGAAGTTTAGTGCTGGTTCAGGGATTGGTCCTGATGGCAAAGAAAATGTTCCAGCTCTGTGCCCTCCATCCTGCACAGCAGAGCAGCACTGGCATCAGGAGTTTCCCAATTTATGGTCCTCCACCCCATGGATAAACCCTGCACAGGCCTTGGGCCCACCTCTCTCCCAGGACCAGGGATTTGGTCATAAAAACCTAAATTTGGAGAATATTCTCAGGGTGACAGCGCTGAATTAAGGAATTCCTCTCACTTTCCCATCCTGCTCCTGATCTGCACTGAACACACCAGGGTGAGAAAAGGAATTTGTTCATATTGGCTGAATTCCTGCCCCTGGATCCCTGGAATGTCCCAGGCCAGGCTGGATGGGACTGGGAGCAGTGGGAGTGGCCCTGGATGGGCTTTAAGGTCCCTTCCCACCCCAACCATTCCATGATTCTATTGTGTCACTCTAAATCAGGGTATTTCTCTAACAGACACTTTTCCTGGGCTGGTGACTGATCTGGATTGACCAATTTCCACCAGATTTCCCTTAAAACCACAGCTCCCCCAGCCCCACCTACCTGGCCAGGGCGCAGTCAGTCCTCTGACCTGTGCAGGAGACAAAGAAATCCAGCATGAGCAGGGAGCAGTGGGAGCTTCAGTTCATGTCTCTGTCCAGGGAGCTTTGGAAGGAGGTGGAGGAGAGGAGGAGAGGGGACAGCTCCAAGGACAGCACCA
This sequence comes from Notiomystis cincta, assembly GCA_013398075.1. Classification (NCBI taxonomy): domain Eukaryota; kingdom Metazoa; phylum Chordata; class Aves; order Passeriformes; family Notiomystidae; genus Notiomystis; species Notiomystis cincta. The sequence goes on along the minus strand of VZRX01000503.1, from coordinate 62,468 downwards.
AACCCATCCCTGCCAGCACAGCTCCACCAAACCCAACCAGGGACCAGCTCAGGCTGTCCAAGGACTCCAGACTCTGGGAATGGTTGTTTTTAAATAAAAATCAGCTCCCTGAGCATTCTGATTGTTGACCTCTGCCAAAAACCAGGCTTGCCAGTCCTTCCTTCCCAGGAGAACTGGTGGGGAGAGAGATTCCCCCTCACAAAGCCCCTCAGGAAGAGTGAAAACATTCCCAGATTTGTCAGCCCACAGCCTGAACGTGCTGGCACTGAAGCTTTTTGGAGAGACAGACGTTCAGTGGTGTTTTCCACAAACATATTTATAAAAACACTCCCTTCACTCGTGCTGAGCTCTGAGGAAGCAGCAGCCAAGCTCTGATGCAGCATCACCTAAAACATCCCAACAGCACAGGCAGGAGAGGAGGATGTGCTGCTGGGAGTGGGACAAAATCAGTGAATTTTGGTGGGAAAGAATCAGTGAAACCACACTGATTCCCAGCAGCTGAAAACCCACCTTCCCTGCAGTTGTCTTCCTGCTCCTGGGGAGATGGAAGGAGGAGTGAGGGAAGCAGCTAATTGCTGATGGCTGACAATTAGTCGAGCACATCTTGATAGCCACTTTTGCTCTCCCCACGTAAAGCCAAAACAGTGCATAATTTACATGAAAATGTTATTCTGAAGCAGAATTTCCAGCCATCTGTCCCGTTTTCATCATGGAATATTCACACAGAGAAATTACACGGCTGTGGCAGCATCAAGGGGCTCCTGCATTAGGGTGACAAATGGGGACAGGAGGCAGGGACATAATTACAGGCAGAGAGGAGGACTCGCTGCTACTTTTATTACTGAACTTGTCATCTTCACATTAAGGCAATTTGCACCACGACTGAAAAATGCCACCTGAGGATGGGGCAGGGAGGAGAATAAAAAATATCAACCCCCTGAACCTCCCAGGCAGCTGGAGGCACGATTTCCTCCAGAGCTCCTAACTGTGCTCCAGGGATGTGTGCAGGACATTTTATTTGCCCAATTTCCTAATTAAGTGACATTTTATGGATAAGTCCAGGCATGGTCCCCAGTTTGTACCATCAACCTGCTCCTGTGGGTCTGGAAATGGGATGGATCCCCCTTTTCCCAGCTCCTTTTGATGTCACAGATGGCAGGAGGGGTTTTTTCAGGAGCTGCTGGGGCTCACCCTGACACCACTGGGTCCCTTTGCAGAGCTCTGGGTTTGCAAAAAGCAAACGAAGAAAACAGAAGCAGCCTTTAAATCCACACAGCAATACAGAAATCACATTTAATTTCCTCTCCTTTCCTCCCTGCCACAGCCTGAGCTGGGCTCAGGGGGCAGGCAGGTTGAAAGGAAATAGGTCTTGGAATGCAGAGGTCAGCTGGGACACAGGAATGTGATCAGTCACAGGAGCAGCACAGCTGTCACTTGCAGATATTCAGAGGCACAAGAAAAATGCACTGAGGACACAAAACTTTGGCTTTTTCTTACAGGACAGCTGAAAAGAGATGAGCAACTTCACCCAACCCAAAGTGAGGCAGATCCTCCCCTCATCTCTCAGCAGTCTGACAAACACAAAACTCTGAATTACTGCAGCAAGAAGTATTTTAGTTTGACAGAGCATTTTCCAGCTGAAAGCAAAGCACTTCAAAGCCCCCATGCTGGCTGAGGCTTCATCCAGCAGATCTGCACACCACTGGCTGTGGGGAGTCCAGCTCAGCCACAGAGCCCAGCCCTGCTCCAGACACAACCCAGGATGGTGTTTTGACCTGACATTTAGGCTGTTCAAACCCTCTCCTCTGCAAAGACAAGGCAGGCAGGTTTCTATGGAAACTTGGGTGCATAGTTGAAGTGGTTTTGGCCAACAGGATTTGCCCATACCATGAAGGGAAAGAAATCTGCCTTTGTTCTGACTGGAACAGCAAATGAATATTCAGTTCTGGCTGCTGCCCCCTGACTGATGCCCTCTAGACAGGCAACATATTTCACATGCTCTGAAGTCTGTTTGTTCTTCTCCTCCTAATAAAAGCCTGGCTTCCCATCCATGGGTTTGGTCTGGGCTGAACCCACAGAGGTGAGGAGCAGCTGAACTGCCCAGCCCATCAATAACTGTGAATTCACCAGTAAATCACCAGCTCTGGCCCAACAGTGATGACCAGGCCGGGTGTGGAGGGGAGGATGAAGGAGAGGCAGCACTGCCACTAATTAGAGATGCACATTAGTGCCTCGTTAAGCGCTTTCGTGTTCACCATTGGCTTCTCCCTGCTGCAGCTCAGAGGGACCAGTTCATGAGCCAGGAGCACTGAGCAGCACCGATGCAGGGCTGCCACAACCCAGTACGTGAACAGCTGAGAGCAGCAATGGGCACTCACTTTCTCCCAGGGTCTTCTGGAGAAGGTCATGCTTGGCCTGGAGCTTCGTGATCAGGTTCCTCCCTTCCAGGTACTCCTTCATTTTCTGTGGAGGTGGCAAAAAACACGATGGTGAGAGGACAGGTCATTCCTCTGATTGATTCCTTGGGGTGCTGGACTGGGAACACGAGGGCAGAGTGACACTGAATTTACAGAATTACATTGGATTTACACTTAGAGAGTGACACTGAATTTCCAGTGACAGAAAACACTGCAATTCATGGTTAAAGGCTGAACCAAGTCCTGCCTTATGTACCTGGGCAAGTCAGGCTCAGGCCACTCCTAATTCCAAGCTTGGCTCAATGATCTCTGGGGCCTTTTCCAACCCTGACAGTTCTGTAATTCTCTGATTCTCCACCTGCAGGGAGGTTCCACCGTGGGATCAGCTGAATGTTTGGCACCTCTGGAGCCATCAGAGGAGCTGTCACCGTCCCTGTGCAGGCAGGGCAGGCTGGGGGTGCTCCTCAGGGGCAGCTGAACGAGCAATCTGTTCTAACCAACTAAAAGGCTGCTCCTGTGCTTATTCTCTCACTTAACCTCTCTCACCCCACTTTACTTGTCAAGCCTGGTGGCTGCCTCCACTCTGGATGATCCACAGGGCACAGCACAAAACAAATAAAGATATTATTGCAGATTTCCTCTCCTGGTGCAATATTGTACGGCCACACAGGCTTTTCCCCCACTGCTCCCTGATTTTTCACAGCTCTGCAAATGCTGGGGTTTGGGGGAGTTTTTTTTTTTGCAGCTCTTTCATCTCTTATCTTGCAGCTCAGAGCAGTTTTATTTATCTTTGCTGAGCTGCAGCATGTGAAATGCTGTGTTATAAATGGGACACGGTGACACTGAAACCACAAAATATCACAGGGCACTCTCTGCAGTCCTGAGAGATCTTAAAAATTCAGGCAGCAGAACAGGCACAGGGAGAGGGTTCTGTGCTAGTAATGAAATGTCCTTGTTACAATCAGCTCCTCCAATGGGTTGGGTGGGAAGGGACCTCAAAGCTCGTCCAGTTCCATGGGCAGGGACACTTTGCACTGTCCAGCCTGGCCTTGGACACTCCCAACCCTCCCCAGGCCAATCCACCTTCTCCCAGCTCTGATCTGCACAAAAAGATTGCAAATTCTTAGGGTAAAAATGAGTATTTTTAACAGCTCGAGTGCCTTGGTCTTTGCAGGAGCAGCCTCAGTGCAGGATGGAGAGAGGCAAGAGGAAATCAACACATAAAGAAATAAATAAATTTATATATCCACACGCTGAGGGGGTAGTGAGGGTGAGGGAAAACCTTCCAGGAACTCAGGAAGCTTCCCCTGGGGGCTCCCCAGCCCCGTGTGCACTGACACAACAAACAAAAATGGCTTTAATTAACTGCCAAAAGCCTGTGTTTTATGTCCCCTTGCTTGACAACACTGAAAGAAACATTTCACCAGAATTAAGTCCCTTTGGAAAGTCTCAGCATTTCCTGCTTCCTTTATTAATATTTCAATTTTTTTTGTTGTTGTTGTTTTAGAAGAAAACAGGAAGCTCCATCACTGCTACAAAAAATTAATTCAATTATTTTTTTGCAATTTCCCTGCAGAATCTCTTTGCCAAGCCCTATTTATTTCACTCCATCAGTTCAATTTTTGCAGAAGAAGAGTGTGAAGTGCAAAAATTAACCAGTCTGAAGTGGGGGGAGCTGAGGATAAATCTGGTTCTGGGGGGGTCTCAGATGAAGGGACAGGAGGCTTGGAAGGCTCAGCTGCAAACAGAAGTTAAAGATCAGCAGATCAACTCGTCTTGGCAGAGTCAAACTCCCCTTTGAAGCAGCTCTAAACGCTTAAGCCCAGCCTAAGGTGGCTGCAGGCAGGGCAGGGCAGAAGAACTTGCTGGGACTTGCAAAGCTCTGGCTCCCAGGTCATTAAAAACATCAACAGGTACCAGGGGTTGCTTTCGAAGAGAGAAAGATGCTCTCATCCAGTGCAGAATCTCCTGGTTTTTCCAGGATTTCCTCATGCCTGACATTCTGTTCCCTGCCTGTTGCAAGGATGCTGATGAAAAATAAATTAATTTCAAAATAAAGCTTCAGGCTTTCCTGTGAATTACAAAGATCCATTAGCCCTGGATTTTTGGTGTAATAAAAACAGTTAAAGGGAAAAAAAATTAACATCAAACTACAGAACTCCTGAGGATTTCATCTGAGGTTAAGAATGACCAGAAACATCCTTGAGTCACCTCACTTGTGCCTGGGGACAATGAAGAGGTGAAGGTCAGCTGGGAGGCAGAGCCAGGAGCATCTTGCACCTACAAACCCAGGAGAGCTGGGCAATGCTGCACGTGGAATTTCCTCCTTGAATATGGAATATTCTTTAAAATCAGCGTTTTTCCTACAGTTCCTACCCCCAGCACTGGGCACAGCACAAGGTGAAAGGGAATTAAATCTCAGTTTTGCACTGCCCTTTGGTTTTTATCCCCTCCACAAAGCTCTGCCCTCGAGCCTCATTAATGCCCCCCCCGAGGGTTTTCTCAGACACTGGAAAAGCTGCTCCTCGGAGATTCAGAGCTGGGAATCCTTATCAAGGCTATTTATAAGCCTGGTCAATAGCAGATCAATGCAGCATCTGATCAGGCTGCTCAAAGAGGGCCCCCTCTAACACCACACCAACAACATGAAAGGGAGAAAGATCCCATCCAAAGGACGCTCTGGATTCCTCCTCCTCCTCCTCCTCTCTGAACTCCACGTAGCCCTCTCTAGGGAGGGAATGCTGAGAGTTCAATTAAAAATCACTTTTCCAGTTCCATAACCCTGGGCAGGGTGGTCAATCCCTTCTTAATTGAAGCAGCTTCTCCACCCCCTTCTCTCAATTGCCAGATTCACCTTCAGTGAAGGATTTTGAATTTTTCTAAGTCAAGGCCTAATGACCCAGCGGTCACTTGCACTGAAAATTCAGATTTTCAGGGAGAAACACCCTTCTGGGAAGAAAAAGGTGAAGGATGCCCAAAGGAATGACAAATTAACCAGGGTAAGAGCCACGATTTTCATCTGCTCCTCTGAAATGTTTTGAAATCGGAAACAAATTCAACAGTTTAACATAAATCTGATGTAGGAAAAAGAAACAGTCTGGCATGAAATTCAGTATCAGAAAGCTCTTAGCATCTTGTAAAAAGCACTGACTCAATGAAAAGCTTATGCAGGCTGAAATTGTAAAATGATAACAACAAAAAATGAAAGCTAAACATTCTTTTAGTTTGCACTGGGTTTGAAATCTGATGTTTACCAGTTATTTTTTCTCAGAAAATTCCTTTTCAGATGCAGAAGGAATCAAACTTGACACGATTTACCCACAGACTATGTCTGCACCAACAGAGGTATCCCAAAATATTCACAGAGAATTGAGAGCACATGTTCCTAATGCTGCCTCTGCTTCCCAATATCAGTGAGAGCAGCGAGTTTGGTCAGACAGGAGCATCACTCTGCACTCCACTGTGAGCAGAACTCTGAACAGATCACACTGAAAATTACAGAATCATGGAATGGGTTGGCTGGGAAGGGATCTCAGTGATATCCAGGGGATGGGCAGGGACATCTCCCACTGCCCCAGGCTGCTCCAAGCCCCTCCTGGCCTTGGGCACTTCCAGCTGCCCCATCCACAGCTTCTCTGGGACAACCAGCGCCAGGATTCTCACAGGGGAGAACTCCCCAAGGGAAAAAACCCTCCTCATTCCTACCAACAAAGCCCTTACTGTGAAGTAGAACTGCTCAGTCTCCTGCTGGTTTGCCCTTCTCTTGGCAATGCTGGGTTTGCTCATGAAGGTTTCGGACACCGTGGACTTCACGGACTCCATGGAGTTGCTGTACTGGAAGCAGTCGGAGACATCGAAGTCCTCGATGGTGACAATGTCCTGGATGGTCTGCAGAGTGGCCTCCATCGTCTTCTTCACCTGCCCAGCAAGCAGCACAGAGCTCAGAACCCCCAGGTCCTGTGTCAGTGAACACCAGAGGTGCTGCAGTCCCCCTGTGCTAATGAACATTACTGGTTTCACACCCCGCGTGCTCTAATTAATCCTGGCTCGTTAACAGCACGGTCAAAGAGCTGGCAGCACCCTGAACTGCCAGGACTCCGTGCCAGGATCACAGCTGGGATCAGGAGGAGATGCAAAGCAATGTAAGCTCAAAGCAAAGAGATCCAGAACAGAGATGCTCTGATTGTCTTCTGCATCTGCTGGGCATCAAATGTGAGCTACAAACAGGACTCTGCTGCACTGCACAGTTTTACTGAGGGCCACAATCAGGTTTCTAGACAAAAAGGGGTTGCAAATTTTGCCCAGGAGTTCCTGGACACAGAAGTGCAGAGATCAGATCTCCATTCATGTCAACTTCTCATCTTGGACGGCCGATTAAACAAAAATCACTTTAACTCAGGTTATGCAAAGTCACTTCAAAACATTAAATTCCTCCTCTTCCCTTTGCTATCCAAATACAACTTCTGCAACACAGCCAGTCTTACCAAGTTAAGGATGGGAAGAGAGATATGGGGAGGTATTTTAAAGGATTCTCTGCATACACCCCAATTTTCCTGTGAGATCACCCACTAATTAATGCACAAGATGCTTTGGCCTTAAATTTCACCACAAGTGTTAATAAAGAAAGATAACAACAACCAGACTCTTTCAAAACCAGTGCCCAAGAACCACTGGAAGTGGCTAAGAGGGGCTGCTGAATTTTGGGGATTAACTGACCTCTTCATTTTCAATCTTCAGCGTCGACAAGCGAGACTGCAGCTGCTGACACCTCTGCACCAACTCACTCTGGACAGGCTGCTGGGCACAGAGCTGAGACTCCTACAAGAGAAACAGCACAGCAGGACTCTGCAATTACTCTTTTATTTCTCAGACACAAACAGTCTCCGTTTCAAACTGGGGAGTGCTGGATTTCAGCCAGAGGAGGTCCATGGCTCTGCCAAAGTGCAGCTCCCTCCCTGAGAGGACTGACCAGCCAGCAGGAGATGATGGCAGCATCAGAGAAGAGCTAGAAAACATCAGCTGCTTTCAGTGATGTCAGCTGGTCCTGTGCTTTGGAAGTCTGGAGGTGTTTCATCCCAGGTGTTTGGGTAAATCACATCAAAAATCAGGAATTTGGTTCCTGGGGTAGGGCTGGGATGGCTCAGCTGAACCCCTGCACACCACAGGGCACTCCTGAAGGAATTCAGGGGACCTGAAATAACAAAGCACAGCCTGGGGACCCATCACAGACCCCAGGACAGAGAGTTTCCCTGAGCTGCTCAGAGTGACTCTCATTCCACAGTGTGAGGCAGCTTTTCCTTTTTTTTGTTCTGGGTTTTGTGGGTTTTTTAAAGGCAAACACTGACCTCAGAGCCTGAGGCTGTTGTTTTAGAGACAGAAACTGAAACTGGGAGTTTAATCCCACCCATGCACACACAGGATCACATGTTCTGAGATAACCTGCTGTGTGCAGCACCACTGCTGCAGGACCATCACTGCATTTCTAAACCCTCCTCTGGCCTTGGGAAGCAGCAGGATAAATGAGTCAGTGAATGGGAGCTGAGACTCTGCAGGCAATTCCTTTTCTTCCCACAATCTTACAGGATCAGAAGCCCAGAAAAATCCAGAAAGGGTCATTTGCAGTTGGAAGGTTTCACTTAAAACAGGAGAGACAAAGAAGAGCCTGGAGCAGTGGCTGTAATTCCAGCCCAAGAGAAGAGGCTGCTGCAAGAGAGCATCCTCCCAGTCTGTGCTGGGGGGATCGTCTGGAAACCCAACCAACTGACCTAAATTGTCACACTGCTCGTGTGCTCCCGTTCAGTTTCAGCTTGTGTGACTTCCAACAGCTCCCAGCTGAGCCACCTCATCTCCATAAACCTACAGGGGGAGGGATGTGCCCTGCCAGGATGAGCCCCAGCTCAAAGGAGGATGCAAAAGGCACCACTGCAAAGCATTTGTGCTCTCAGGCTGCACACTCAGATGCTGCAAAAAATCAACATTTAGGTTTCTTATACTGGCCCTTCCAATCTCAAAATTCAGAGGCTGCCTTGGGGATGAACCTGTAGGCTGAAGTGTTTGCTGCTCACATTTAATAGTCACACAATGACCTAGGTTGGACAGGACCTAAGATCATCCAGCCCAACCTGTGACCTAACCTAACAGCTCCTCATCAACTAAACCCAATTAAACCTATTTAAACATCTTCACCTCCAGCAGTTTGACAGCCAAACAAGTAAAATTTTGCTGCCTGAACCTCGAGTCTCAGCTTCACCTCCCCATCACCTCCCAGGCTGNACTGCAAAGCATTTGTGCTCTCAGGCTGCACACTCAGATGCTGCAAAAAATCAACATTTAGGTTTCTTATACTGGCCCTTCCAATCTCAAAATTCAGAGGCTGCCTTGGGGATGAACCTGTAGGCTGAAGTGTTTGCTGCTCACATTTAATAGTCACACAATGACCTAGGTTGGACAGGACCTAAGATCATCCAGCCCAACCTGTGACCTAACCTAACAGCTCCTCATCAACTAAACCCAATTAAACCTATTTAAACATCTTCACCTCCAGCAGTTTGACAGCCAAACAAGTAAAATTTTGCTGCCTGAACCTCGAGTCTCAGCTTCACCTCCCCATCACCTCCCAGGCTGCCAGGAGAGCCCCCACTGACCATGTCCCCCATGTGTGGCTGGAACTCGAACTTCATGGGGGGGCAGAAGACGTTGTTGTACATCTCCATGAGCCTCTGCTTGTCGCTGTTGGCGTCCAGGTTCTCCACCGCGTTCTCGATGGCGTCCAGGCCCTCGTGCTTGGACTGCTCCAGGTTCAGCTCCGCCGACAGGAACGTCCGCAGCGCCCGGTTCAGGCTGGCGTGGTAGCCCAGGTCACAGCACTGCTGGAAGGACACACAGGCTCCAGGTGAACAAAGGGCAGGAGCTGAGCTCCAGAGTGGGAACTGGAATGTGTCAGAGGCCAGGAGGAGGAGTGTGAGCAGGGGCAAGGTTGGCATGAACTGAGCTCCAGGATGGGAACTGGAATGTGTCAGAGGCCAGGAGGAGGAGATGTGTGAGCAGGGGGAAGGCTGGCATGAACTGAGCTCCAGGATGGGAACTGGAATGTTTCAGAGGCCAGGAAGAGATGTGTGAGCAGGGGGAAGGCTGGCATGAACTGAGCTCCAGGATGGGAATTGGAATGTGTCAGAGGCCAGGAGGAGGAGATGTGTGAGCAGGGGGAAGGTTGGGGGTGTTTTGTCACCCTGGGGGTGGCAGGGAGGTCCCACATCTCCCCGAGTGCACAGACCCCTGCAAATTTTATCACTGTGCTCTGATGAATTAGCAAGCTTAAACTACTCTAACAGCTTGTGGGGTTTTCTTGGGGTTTTAGAGACTCATTTTTCGTGGAGTATCAGAGACCCATTTCATTCAAAAATGAAGTGGCAAAGTTCAACTGCAGGGCAGTGGATTTTCCTAAATTCTGAATTCTGACTTTTAGGGGTTCTGCTCCTATGAACTGACTCCAAAATCCTTCAATAACATTATTGAAAGGAAGAGGAAAGCAAGGCACTGAAGTGCTGTTGGAGAGAGAAGTCACAGGATTTGGATCATCTCTAAAGGCCAATCTGCACCCAAATAATTCCACAATTCCAGCAAACTGCTTCATTCAGAGTACTTCAGGAAGGAGGAGCATGACCTGGACATGAAAACAGAGTCAGCCAAAACCCAGCAGCCACCAGTTGGGATGATTTCATTGCTAGGGTGAAACAGAAGAGCAAAAAACTTTGAAGCAAGAAGTGGTTATGGTCAAGAATTTCCTGGCTATGGCTGACACTGGGATGATGTCACTGGGAGACAATCAAGCAGCTTCATTTCCACCACGGCTGCAGAGCCAAGTTTTCATGTTTCAGAAGGGGAAAAAAAAATAAAAAGGAGCTTTTCATTAGCATGAGATCAGAACCAGCTTGGATTTTTCAGCCATCTAATAAAGTGAGCAAGAAGGAGCCCACCTTCTTGGAATTACAAGCAAGATTACATCCACTAGGAGAATATCCAAAAAGGAAAGAAAGAGACCATCTGCCTGATTGCTGTGCTGCTCTGTAAGCAAAATTCACGTGGAAACTCCTCCTCGCCCATCATTTGGGTCTCATCACTGTCATTGTTTGCAAAGGCAGAGGGAAAAAGGGGGGAAAAAAAGGAGGAGGAGGGGTAGGGGGAGAGGGAAGAGAAACTGCTGGACCATTCCCTGCTCTCACAGAATTCCTGCCACCCAGTGCTGCTGGAAGCCTGGCTCTTGTGCCAAGCAAGCTGTGGCAGGTGTGGAGCCTTGGAAAAAGAGCTGCAGTTGCTGACTGGGTTGGAGGCAGAGAATTAAGAGACTTTACATTCAATCAGAAAAGAACAAAACCAGCCAAGAGAAAAAAAAAACCCAAAACCAAACCAAAAAGCAAAACAAAAGAGGCTTGATTGAGAATCAGCACATGGGGAGGCAGCCTTGGATCAAGAGGCACTCACAGCTCACTCTGCAGGGCTGGTCCTGCAGCCCTGGGGGGAAAGATGGAACTGGGACAGGGAGATGGAACTGGGATTTCACAGCAGCACCTGCTCCTTTTCAAGGAACCACTGGGGTGGTTGGGAGGGAGCTCTGGAATTGCCCAGTGCAGGGCAGGGTCACCTGGAGGTGACACAGGGATGTGGCCAGGTGGGTTTGGGGACCCTGCTCCCTCCCTGGGCAGCAGTTCCAGGCTCTGCCTCGTGCTGAGCTGAATTCCCTGTGCTGAGCAGAGCCTGGCACCACCCTGACCCCCCTGGGGGGGGTTCTGTGGCTCGAGATTCCCCCCAAACCCTCTCCCCACCCTGCTCAGCCCCAGCCCCCACGGCCTCTCCTCCTCAGGAGATGCTCCAGACCCCAAATCATCCTTGTGGGCTCAGCTGGGCCCTCTCCAGCAGCTCCTCACCATTCCTGACCTGCAGGAACACAATTCCTACTCTGGGACAGGCAGCTGTGACCAGTTTGTCCTCCCAGCATCCCCAGAAATGCACTGGGAGCACTGGGAATCCAAAGGGTTCCACCCCAGCTCACTCAGGCTCGTTGCTATTGAAGCCACTGACAGAAAACATTTCCCAGCCCACTCCCCCACTTTAAAGGGTTTTTTTTTAAGTCCAGTGTTCCAGGTTTATAAATGTACCAGTCCTGCCATCCCTTTTCTGGGTTATATAAATGTTTGATGGAATCGTCCTCGAAGGAAATCAATTTTTTATAAGAATTTAATGATAACTCATTCAAATTCACTTCCCAACATGACAGCTGATTAACCCTTTGCCAGTCAGCTTTCAAACAGGCCTCAGAAACAGAAGATTTAAGGGGGGAAAAGCCCTTTGTTTTAAAATGCAGTTGAGATTTGGAAGGGGAAGGATGGGATTCTGGAGTAAGCAGCCATGGAATACCCATTCCCAGAAGAGCAAAGCAAGCTCTGGACTCACACACACATTTTTATCTTTTTGTTTTGTTTTTTTTTCCCCAATCCTGTCCTAGTGACCCTTTTCTAAATATGAGTTAATGCAAACTTCCCCATTACTGTAATATTTCATTAGCATCAAAGAGCTGCCTCGGTCCCCAAAGTCAGGAAATTCAAAACTACTGGGCTGTGGCAGAAACAATTTATTGCTCTTAACTCTGGACAAAGAATTAACTCCCTGTTATCCCTCCCTGCACTCTGCAGAGGGAACACAATGTGCTGGATAAACATGACAAGTTTGGCCTAGCACAATCTCCTTGTAAGTAACTTTGAAGATTACTTTTATATTATATTTCAAAATTCAATATCACCAAATGATTAGATCGAGGGAAGGCATTACAGCCTGGCTTAAAAATCACATTTTTATTCAAGTCAGATGGCTCAGATAACCATCAGTGGTTATAATTGTTAATTTTCAATCCTTCAGGATCAAAGGCATTAATAAATCCACTTTCCCTGTGTCTCAAGAACGAGATAACTGAACTCCATCTCCTGTGCTCCCAGACAAGCCCCACGTTTTTCCATGCCTGAACACAGAGCAGAAAACACCTTTATTTTAAACATGAGGAGACCTGAGGTGTTGAACTGAATGCTCCAAGGGGGTTAACACAGGCAGGGGCTCCTGGAGGGCTCCTCAGGGACAGACAAATCCCTGGAATGCTGAAGTTTGGATTCTTGTCCTGCCCCAGACCCAGCTGGGACTGCCCAGGCAGGGAAGCCCTTCCCTCCAAGCTGGGCAGCCCAGATTTCTCCTGTCCTGCTGGGAACACCTCAGCTCGGTGCTTACAGCTCGTTCTGGGCTTGGGAAATCCAGATTTACTCTTTGCTACCTCTAATCCATGAAAATACACCAAGGACAGAGAGCAGAACGTGCAGCAGTTGGGGGCAGGCTCGAGAGGCAGGGCTTTAGAAGTGAAAAATTAAAACAATTAAATCAGGCTGGGGCTCTGCAATTAATCTCAATCTTGTAGCTTCGACACAAACACAAAGTTCTCATTTGTGAAAACCCCAACCAAGGCTGAGCAAATGTTGACCAAAACAGGGCTCCCAAAAAGGCAGGAGGAGCCAACAAAGCTCAGCAGTGCAGGCATCCTGCAAACCACTGGAAATGATGTCGCTTTTCTGGCCACTCTTGCTTGGTGCCTGCCCTGCCCTCCAAAGGACAGGTCTAAATCAACACCTGGCACAGCAGCACTCCAGGAGAGTTTGTCAGCAGCTGAATAAATGCATCCCATGGGCTGCTGGTGATTCTAAAGCTGAGTAATTAACAGAGGCTCGTTAATGCCTGTGCCCAGAGACTCTTGTGCTCATCACCCCCTGCTCCTCCACAGCAGCTCCCAGCAGGGATGGCCCTGGCAGGGGCAGCAGGATCCACCAGAGCAGCCTGCTCAGGCTGAGGGGTGCTTCCATCCCTGGGAATGACCTTGGAATTCCTCACTGGCTTTCCTGAGTTTCCAAAAATCACAATTTCCCAGGTTTTTGGTTGGGTTTTTTTTGTGGTGTTTTACCAAAAGGAGAATTTGCTGTCCCCTGAATGGGGGGGAGATGGAAATCTCTTCTGGTGAGCAGGGAAAGGACCTGAGGGAAGGGCTGGAGCTGTGTCAGGGAGGTTTGGGATGGAGATCAGGAAAGGTTCTTCCCCCAGAGGCTGCTGGCACTGCCCAGGCTCCCCAGGGAATGGGCACAGCCTGAGGCTGCCAGAGCTCCAGGAGAGCTTGGACAGCACCCTCAGGCACAGGGTGGGATTTTGGGGTGCCTGTGCAGGGCCAGGGGTGGGACTGGATGATCTCAGGTGCTAAAAGTCTCTTTTTAGAGGCAGATCCTGGTCCTTCCTCAGGATCCCATCCATGATATGACTCAAAGATGAGCCACTGATGCCCTCAGGGAGAAAACAATCCCTGGAGTGCTGATCTGCCTGGATATTTGGCTTTGAGGCTCCAATTGTAACAAACTGTAATGGAACAATTCCTTCCAATATCCTTCCAACTCAGGATATTCCACACAGGACTTTCCCAAAACCAGTTCAAAGCAGCTTTAGGAAACTCCTCTGAATTCCCTCTCTTCTATCACATTTCTTCTACTGTTTCTACAGTCAAAAATCTTTTTTTTTGTATTTCAAGCTTGCTTCTGAGTTAAAATCTTGTGGGTTTGCTTAAAAGAGACAAATGGAAGTGTCAGGCAGCAGTGTGATACTGAAGCTGGGCTTCAGTTCTCTCCCTCTCTCAGTGCCAGGTTTGTGAGGGGGCCACAAGAAAAGCCCTGGGCACAGCTCAGTGACCAATTAGGGACCCATTGCCACCCCCAAATTGCCCAGCCCAGCTGTGCAGAGGTTCCCAGCTGTGCTGGGCAGGGAGGGGAGGGAGGGGAGGAGGAGCCCAGCCCCGAGCAGCAGCACTTACATCAATGAGATCAGACAGGTCGTGGATGTAGTACTTGAACACCGAGGCATTGGTGGCTTCCAGGGCCAGCAGATACTCATTTCTTGCCTTGATTGCCTTCAGTCTGTTTTCTGTGTACTTGGCTTGGCGCTGAAACACAACAAAACCCAAAATACAGCGTTAAAAGAGGTGAGTAGCACTCTGAGCAGCACCAGAGAACACCAAACCAGTGTCTGCTCACACAGATTCTGCCCATTTGAATCCCAGTTTTGCCAGGACTCCAAGACTTGAAATGCAGGTTAATTATTCAGATGTGTTTAAGCATTGCTACACTGGATTGTCAGTCCTGAGACTGTGGGATGGGGAGGATTAAGGGAGGAATGAAGGGACAAGGTGGATTTAGGAGGAGCTCCAGCACCAGCAGAGAAGCCCTTGGGTTGTCTGAGGGTTGCTACAGGCACCCCACCTCTTCCAAGGCCTCAACTTGGTCCTTCCAGAGCCTAAATCTGCTCAAAAATAACTCCTTCCCTCCTACTGGCTTGCACCTTAGGGCTGAGCTGCTTGAGTGACCGATTGCTGAGGCCCTCAAAGCCCTTCTGGGATTGCTGGGCTCGTGGAACAGGGCCTTGTGCTTCAGACAACAACAAAAAACCCTGTTAACCACGATTCCAAGCAGGTGCTTGCTGCCTTCCCACTTCTACCTTGCACTTTTAACCTGGATTTGGCTCTCTGAGCCACGCCTGGATAGCTCCAACCACCCTCCTGCTCTTCCTAGAGCAACCCTGCTGCTGGATTTGCCTTTCCTTCAGCTCAGTGTGGGGCTACCCCTGTCCAGGGGTGAGATGGGCACTCAGGGGGGGGCTCAGTGAGTGGCTCCTGTGCACCCCCAGTACCTTCTCCTTCATCTTCTCGATTTTTTTCACTGAGCTTCTCCGGACGTGTTTCTCCTCAAACTTGACGTTGGAGGTGGAGTCAGGGGAGCGAGGGGTCTGTTTGTCCTCCTGCTTCACTGACTTCCCAATCTGCTTCTCCTCCTGCTTCTCTGCCTCCTTCAGCTTGCTCTGGGCGCTGATGCTGTCGGCATTGTACATGTGGTAGGTTTTCATCACCTGCAAGGAGCAAAACCCAACAACTCAGGGCTTGGCGAGGCAAGGGGACTGAAACACCAGGAAAAATCAAAAAAAAAAACCACTCAAGGAAACTTCCCAGGTGAGAAAAGCAGGGCAGGAGGTGCCTGAGAGAGCATGGCTCCTAAAAGGAATCTGAAATCCGAGGGGGTGCTGTGCAGCTGCTGCTTTGTTTGGCTTTGGCGTGTGGCTTCTTGCACAAGCCAATAAAGGAGGCATGAAAACGAAAAAAAAAGGATCCAGACTAAATCCAGCCTCCTTGACTGTTCAAAGGAAATGATATGCCAGGAAAATGAGAGCTTTTCATCAGCAGGTAAGGGTTCTGAAGGGAGGCCTATCAGTCTTTCATCTGGGTGAATCAGTGCTTCAAACATCCCAGGATGGAAATCCAGGCTCAGCACTCATTTGTTCCCATCTAATCTGGGACATAAAAGGACTTCTGGGCACCTTATGTCATAAAAAAAATGAATAAACAAGTGTGGTTCTTTCATTTAGGGAGATCTGGACCTTGTGCTGCACAGACAACTTCTATGGTAGCACATTTTTCACAAGTAAATATAGATAAATATCCCCCAAAAATCCCATTTGCTTCACGTGCTATCAATGTCCAGCTTTGTGCTAAGCAAACAGAACCACAGGATGTGAGATACAGATTTTTACCCATAAATGCAAAGCAATTTGAATCCCACACCAAAACACAACACTCACAGGGGGCAAAAAAAAATGTCCAATTGAATAAAGTCCCCCATTCCAGCTGCAATAGAGGCTCCACTTGTGAATAAATTGATTTATCTCAGCTGAAAACCCGTTTAGAGCTGTTTTGCACCAGAACATGACAGGATTTTACGTCAGTGCTCCCCCTCTGCAGTGATCAGCAGAGGTTCCAGACCCAGAGAGACTCTGGATTTAAACATGAAAGGGAATGCGACTGCAGCCAGTGCTGAAGAGACATCCTGAATAATTTACACACACACACACGCACTCCCAGCCCCTGCAGATGCTCAGACTATAAAGCAGGCGTTTATAATTATAATAAGAGATGCAAAGGAGTTGCTTTTCCTCTCTTGCTCACAGTGGAGCTGGCAGGGAGCAAAAGCAGAGGGAGAAATGCCAATTTTAATGGGGTTTTAATGGGTTTTTAATGGTTTTAGGCCACGTGGGCAGGCTCTGGGGTGGGGACACTGGTGACTCACTGGGCAAGATGGCACAGGACAGAAAAATTCCAGGCTGTGAGAGCCCTCAGTGATTTATTTGTGTAGGGAAAGTAAAGATTTCACCCAGACCCATCTTGCCCACAGGCAGGGATTCTGCCCATCCTCTGGATATGGAATTATGGAATCACTGAGGTTGGAAAAAAGATCTCCAGGACCATCCAGCCTTTGGTTGATCCCCACTTTGCCACCCAGCCCAGAGCCCTGAGTGCCACATCCAGCAGAAGAAGAGGTGGAATTATTTCCAAAAGTACCATGGAATTGAATCACTGGTGGGGTGGCTTTAATTCCAGCAAAAAAGAAAAGAAAAAACATCTTTTAGCATGATCAGAAGTGGCTTTTTTCAAAGGAAAAGGTTTTCTGGTGAAGGGACAATTCAAAGTTCTGCAGGAGAAATGAATAAACAGATTTCAACCTCCCAGCACTGACATTAAAAATATCAATGTTTAGCAATACCAATTGTTTAGCAAAGGCTGAATTCTGAAAGTTCTTCTTTCCAGGGGCAGAGAAATGAGCAGAATTCACTTTTTGGCTCAAGAAATGACCTGTCAGAGCCTGGCACCCAGAAATGCTCCATGAAACTCCACTCTCAGCCACTTCAGAGGCAGCTGAACTTGGATGAGAAATTATCTCAGGTCCTAAAAGTCTCTTTTTAGAGGCAGATCCTGGTCCTTCCTCAGGATCCCATCCATGATATGACTCAAAGATGAGCCACTGATGCCCTCAGGGAGAAAACAATCCCTGGAGTGCTGATCTGCCTGGATATTTGGCTTTGAGGCTCCAATTGTAACAAACTGTAATGGAACAATTCCCTGTGTATTTTACTGATAAAGGAAATCTCAGAGAAGCCCCTGAAACTCTGGTTTTTACCCCAAATTTCAGCCTGGGGTCAATATGCCACGGCCTGAGACACAACCCTGGGTCACCTTTTGGAAGGAGAAAGGCCAAACACCAATCTCAGCCCAAAAAATCCTCAGGAAGGACAAAATAAAATGCATTTTGAGCAGCTAAGCAGTGAGTTCTGCTTTTAAAGAGCACAACTGGCTCAGTAACAGCTGCAGAAAGCAAAATTTTCACCAGGCAAGAGGCTTTTCCATGGGAGGGGAAGGAAAATCCTCAGGCAGCACATGAACCTTGGGACACATCCTTCCTCCTCCTCCTCGGAGTCTCCAGTGGATTTAGTGAGGAGCAAAAAGCACAGATGGGACCCTCTTGCTGCAAAAGGAGCAGCTCTGCTGGGAGCTGAGGGATAAATGAGCCCAGTGGGTGCCCCTGCTGCCTCGTGCAGGCTCACACCACACAAACCCCAAGGTTTTGGGGTGAATTCCACTTATTTGGAAATAATTCTCCCACCTCTGGCTCTTTTTTTAAACCATCACTGCAGCAAAGTAAGAAATGGAAGTGAAGGTGAGATCTTTGTGGAGCCAGCACTTGGAGAGCTGGAACAACATGAGGCCAGAGGGGGAAAAAATGGGATTTATGGAGTTTTTCTCAGCCTAGGGGGGGAGAAGTCAACCACTTCTGGCTGAGGAGATGCCAGGAAATCTCTGATTTACCGTGTAGAGTTCATTCAAGACCTTCATCAAGTCCTCCTGGAGCTGCAGTCCCACTTCCTTGCTCTGCAATGAAACAGAGAAATGAAAGTTAATTGGGGAAGAGGCTGCAAAGGGCACAGGAAGTGAGCACAGGGCACCCACAAATAATTCAGGCTCAATTAAGCACCACTATTTATGCTGGCAAATCCAATCAGAGCCCAGCCCAGAGCCAGCCAGGGTCACACTGCACCAGGGGTATTAATAAACTGAAACTCAGATGTGCACAGGCTTTGTGGAACAGAAATGGAAATTTCCTGAGCATTTGAGATTTTCAATTTGCAAGCCTGAAAATGCAGAATTCTCCCATTTTCACAGGATCAAGGACAGCTTGGTAGGGAAGCTGAGGAAAGGCAGGATGAGGAAGCGACCACATAACAAGAGTAACTTAATTCAGTTTATAGATTTTATTCATTCACTGAGGCAGTGGTTGTGTGCCTGTTACAAGTATTTAATATCAACTGAGGCAAGCAAATTTGATAAATTCACCATTATTTATGCCTACAACGTTCAGGAAAGGACACAGATAAAGAGGCAATGCTGCCAAACCCACGCTTAAACCAACATTTCTGCCCAGGAAGTCAATCTAGTGCTAAACCATGAGGAAAAAAAACAACAACACACTGATAAATTAAAAAGCCAGAAGAGAAAGATTTAAATTTAAATTATTTTTCTCCCCATACTGTCCAGCTCAGCAGTGCTCAGAGTGTGTTTCTGAGAGGAAAACTGCTTTATTAGAACCTTTTTTTATTATTATTTTGGGGTGTTGTGGTTCAGATCAGCCTGGAATTGCTCTGTAGGCAGCACAGTGGGATTCCCAAAAATCCCATGTCCAATCCTGTGGATATTCCACAGGATCCAATTCCTCACCCAGCTGCCCTGCCTTTTCCTCCTCCAGGAGAGGGTTGATGGCAGGGACTGCCTGGAGTGCCCTGAGCACTGAACTTTTCACACACAGGGAGCTTTTCCCCACTGCTGCTGCAACTGCCTGGCCCCATCAGCTGCCTCTCACCCTGCTCTTTTCAGCCCATTTTGCTCATTTCTTGCACTAAAAATTCGCTCATTTGCTGCACAAGCTGCTGAAGCATCAATTAGGCAGAGATTAAAATGAATATTTGAATGCAGATTGGGGTTTAAAGGGGGAAGAAGATGCCAAATTGTCAAAACACAAAAGTCTCTGTGCTTCCAAATGAGCTCTCAAGAAAGGAGCTGCTGGATTGCTGGACTGGAAAAAAACCCTTCCATGAAGATGAAGGTGAGACAGATCACAGGGGACACCACAGCAAGGGCTGTGCAACGAGCACTGGGAGTGTAAAACTGTTCCCTGCACTGATTCCACACAAAAATAAAGGTTTTGGAGGAAAAAAGCTGAGCTGGCTGACCCTGCTAAATGAAAATACATTGGAGGAAGCAGAAGGGTTTGCTTGGGAAAGTCAGAGGAAAACAGAGTGGGTCAGGAAAAAGTTGTTGCTCATGTGCAGAGGAGGTGATGCACAAAGAGAACTTCCCTGAGTTCCCATGGAATTCCAAGTGCAGATTAAAGGCTGCTGACCCCACTGCCACACAGGCAGGAGAGACTCCAGCATCATGCCAGGAAGTGCTGTGGGATTACAAATAAAATCCACGCCAAGGGAAGACAACAACAGTCCTGGCAGTTGTGAATGTCTCCAGATCTCACCTGCTATCACAGCAGCAAACTCTGTATTGTTCTGTACTTGCTCTGCTACTCTGTAGAATAATATTCTGTATTTTGTTCTGTATTTGCTCTGTTATTCCACAGAATATTCTGTGTATTGTTCTGTATTTGCTCTGTTATTCTGTGTGTTTTCCAAAGGCAGAATGATTCATTTGGTAAATAATCTTCCAGGAAAAGGCAATAAATAAAAGAAAACCTGATCAGCTTTGCTGTCATCTGCTCCTGGCTGTACCTGCAGCCACATCTATGTGTACCTCCCTTAACAACCTGAGGAAGGGCTTGTGCAACAACATCTTAATTAATTGCCTCCACTAATGAGCTGGGTGTGCATGTGGGGTGGGGGTGTCCCCACAAACTTATCTGATCAGGTCAAACCCTTCTCCTGCAGAGCTGGGAGGTGATGTGGTTGTGGAAGAGCATCCTCAGAGGAGCTCCCTGCACACCTGGGGATGNTGCCAAGCAGAGCTCCTCACCTGTGACAGGCAGAGCTTCTCACCTGTGCCAGGCAGAGCTCCTCACCTGTGCCAGGCAGAGCTCCTCACCTGAGCCAGGCTGAGCTCCTCACCTGTGCCAAGCAGAGCTCCTCACCTGTGACAGGCAGAGCTTCTCACCTGTGCCAGGCAGAGCTCCTCACCTGTGCCAGGCAGAGCTCCTCACCTGAGCCAGGCTGAGCTCCTCACCTGTGCCAAGCAGAGCTCCTCACCTGTGACAGGCAGAGCTTCTCACCTGTGCCAGGCAGAGCTCCTCACCTGTGCCAGGCAGAGCTCCTCACCTGAGCCAGGCTGAGCTCCTCACCTGTGCCAAGCAGAGCTCCTCACCTGTGACAGGCAGAGCTTCTCACCTGTGCCAGGCAGAGCTCCTCACCTGTGCCAGGCAGAGCTCCTCACCTGAGCCAGGCTGAGCTCCTCACCTGTGCCAAGCAGAGCTCCTCACCTGTGACAGGCAGAGCTCCTCACCTGTACTGGGCAGAGCTCCTCACCTGCCCTGGGCACTGAGGGGCGATGGACACACCTTCCCTGCCCTGCAGCAGCCAGGCAAGCCGGGCAGGACGCGGCAGAGCCGCAGGCTGGGCTGCCCCAGCCCGGGGAGGCAGGAACACGCTCTCCTTTGTTCCTGCAGGGTGGATCTGCACCATGTGCAGCCCCGGAGGTTCTGCCACCCCTGGCTGCAACATAAATTCCCAGCACGGGCCGTGCCAGCTCCTCAAGGGCCTCTTTGTTCCAGCCCTCCTCCCCTGCACCTCCCCTCTAATTTAATCAAGATGTTTTTGGGATCCACGGCGGGGCTGGCTGGGCTGTTCCGCATTCCAGCGAGCATTAACGACTTCAGCTCCCAAATATTTCTGGGAGGGGGGGGAATAAAGAGGAGAGCTCAGGAATTCTGTCAAGGTTTTCTGCCCTGCTCTCCAGCCCCAGCAATGTCCTCCCAAGGCTGACAGAAAGATGGGATGGCTTCAAAACAAACATTCCCTGGAGCTCCCGAGGTGCTTTCCCCATAAACTCAGCAACAGCCAGGAAGGGCTCAAGCCATGGGAGGGTGAATGTGTAACACAACAAGATAAGAGATTTTTATCTGGTTTGCTGCCTCAAATTGTGTCAGCTGGAACTGGAACCCAAACCTGCTGATTCTGAAACCGCTCTGGAACAAAATCAGGTCTCTGAATCTTTTTAAAAGTAGTAATTAAACATGCATAAGTGGTGGATAAACATTAAATATCCTCTTGTTTTTTGGTTTTTGAGTAAGGATGCCAGGAGGGGAGCAGGGATGTAGCACAAAGGTACCTCCAGAGCAGGAGTTTTACTCGTGGCATTTGAATATTTATTAAAAATATTTTTACAAATGCCCAGCATTTTAACCATGACATTTCTGTCACGTGGTGGCTTTGCCATGTGTGGGGTGCTTTAAGATTTGTCATATTCTGGTACCAGAGCAGCGAGAGACACAGTGCAGCTGCAAAGTAGGTCATCACAGACCCCTTCAGAGAATTAATAATTCCTCTTCCTTGATTACTGCAAGGCTTTTAACCAGCTCATTGTGGATTTTCCATTTCACATTCAAACACCCTGCAGTGTACCAGGAGATAAACTGGGGGGTTTCCCACCATCAAAGTGCTAAACAGGAGGAGAATTTCAAATCCTCAGGTTTGTTTTCTTGATTCCAGGCAGGGTTTTCTCCCCAGTTAAGGGGCAGGACTCTGTATGGAGGGGATGCACCCAGCTGGGGCAGGCAGAGGGCAGGGCAGGCTCCCAGCTAAAAGCAGAGCAGAAAATGTGTGTTTTAAACCCAGCAGGACCGAGCCTGCACGAAGGGGATGGGGAACAGCAGGGCAGGCAGATGCTGAGCTGGTACCTGGCTCAGCTCGGGGGCACTGCCTGTCCTGAGGTCTCTGTGCACAGAATAAATCCTGCACACAGAATAAATCCTGCACACAGAATAAATCTGCCTTTCTGCACATTGACACCTCACAGTTTCTTCATGTAAAACTCTGTCCAAGTGAAAACAATCAGTTTGTTCAGACACTGCTCCAAGTGAGTGAGGCTTCCACAGTCCCTTCTCCTAAAAAAGGTGACTTTTTCCCCTTGAATTTGAACAAGATTATCAGGCTGCTTCTAGGAAAATTTCAAAGAGACAACACAGAAGGAGTGATTAAAGAGACCAAATTAAAGAGACTGCTGCTCAAAGGTCCATACATGTATAAATAATCCCAAGGGATCCCACTCCAAAGATACGTCTGGAGGCGAGAAAACCTGATAACCATGAGAGAAACAGGAAGGTTGTACCACACAGAGAAATGAAGGGTCACATTAAACAGAGAGGTGACAGGGGGAGAGAGGGAAAAGGGGAAATCAAAGCAGGAATCAGCTCAAATGGAAGAATATTTCAGGGGAAAAAAATATGTATATAAATATAAAAACATACCTAGATACAGAAATGCAGAAATAAATAACTTCAGGGGACACGCTGGAGGAGGATGAGCAGGAGAAATCAAAGGAGTGCTCCCCACAAAGGGAGATGAAGGAATGAAAAGGAGCAGACATCAAAGCAGGACCATCTCCAGGAGAGGGAGAGGTGACTGGAATAGCAACGCTGGTGGCACCAGGGCTGGGAACTCCAGCCCTAAAT
Source organism: Notiomystis cincta (assembly GCA_013398075.1). NCBI lineage: Eukaryota > Metazoa > Chordata > Aves > Passeriformes > Notiomystidae > Notiomystis > Notiomystis cincta. Next base: position 39,439 of record VZRX01000503.1, on the reverse strand, counting down.
CATTAACTCTGCCCAAACAGGAGAGCATCACCTCCTCCCCAAGGTGGAACAATTTGTTATTAGGACAATTCCCACCCCCCCAGAGTTTATTTGCTGGAGAAGTGGTTATTTCACCATTTATCTCGCACAGAACTGCACTGACACCATCCCTGGGGGCAGCCAAGTCCCAGATCCCCACTGACAGCACCAGGATTCATCTGTGGGGCTGCCAGAGCAGCCAGGCCCTGACCAGCAGCATCTCCCAGCAACACCTGAAAGTGTTTCCTCAGCAGAAACCAAAACAAGGGCATGGAAAAGTGCTCCAAGAATTCCTGCACCTCACTGAGAGCTTCCAGAGCCACATTTGGGGCAGACAGCTCAGGGAGGGGAAGGCTCTGCAGGGAGAGGGACCCAGGGAAGCAAACCAAGCCCAGGGGCAGGGGGAGAAGGGGCTGACACACACAGGGTTCATCCAGCAGCACACCAGGGCTGCCCCTGGCACCACACAGAGCTGCTCTTATCAGCACAGATAGCTCTGAAGGGGCTGGCAGGCTGCCTGCCATCCGTCTGTCTGTCTGTCCAACCCATCCATCCATCACCTATCCATCCGTCTGTCTGTCCATCCATCCATCACTCCATCCCATCTGTCCATCCATCATCCATTCATCCATCCCTGTCCATCCATCCATCCAGCCATCCAGCCATCCAGCCATCCAGCCATCCAGCCATCCAGCCATCCAGCCATCCAGCCATCCAGCCATCCAGCCATCCAGCCATCCAGCCATCCAGCCATCCAGCCATCCATCCATCCCTCCATCCCTCCGCAGTGCCCCAGCCCTGGGCAGGGATCTGTGACAGGCCTGGATCTCCCCATCCATCACAGCCACGGGCCAGGTTGGCTTCCCAGGGTGCTGGGGATCTGAAATCTGCCAGACAAACCCTGTGACAGCCCCGGGCTGTGCCGGGCAGGGCAGGCAGCCCCGCCAGGGAGCTGGAATTCCCTGGTTTCCCTGGACAGGAACCCAGCCCGGCTCAGCCTCGCCCTCCCTGGAGCCCCAGGGGTCGGAGTGACCCCGTGGGAACCTCCCCGAGGTTCTCCAGCCCAGCCCCAGGAGACCAAAGCCAGGCTGCCACCCTGCTGGTGATGTCTGGATGCACAAGGACCTGGTGTCCCCACCCCGGGCTCTGTGCTGCTCCTGCTCCCTGTGCCTTCCCCCCAGCACAGCCCTTATCACACAGCCTTTATCACACAGCCAGCCCCGTGCTGCCTCCAGCCCGGATCACAGCTTCACTCCATCCTTTGAAAGGGCTCTCCACGCTCTGAGAGATGCAGCAGCTCAAGAGGGAACCGACAAAAGGCACCTCCAACTTCTTCCCTGCCCATCCCACTCCTTCCCAGCAGGGAACACCGAGAGGAGAAGGGCCCAGGAGAGGATTTCGTGCTCAGGACCTGCTGGGAACTGTCCCCAGCATCTCTGAGTCACCACCCTCTGTCTCCCTGTCTCAGGGCATCCTTTACAACCCTGCCAAACGTGAGCTGGAAGATTCGCCATCAATTCCTGCAGCCTGGCTCTGCCAGCAACTTCTTGTTTATAACCCAGGAAAAGATAAAAAAAAGGTGGAAAAGATTTCATTTATTTAAAGTTCAGAGATGTTCTGACAACTCCTGTGCTGCTCTGGGGATATTTTACAAACATGCCACAGGGGGGGTTATAAATGGGTAACGTTTCTTTAAATCCACGGACTGCAAAGCTGGTTTGCAATATTTTAATCACACACCTCATCTGTTTTCTAGCCTGCAGTACCTTTTGTACCAATTCAAGCTGCTTCTTGCAGCTCAGGAAGGGAACAGACTCAAGTGGAAGAAGCACAAGTAGGTCCACATCAGCCAAATTTCTCTATTTATCAGCTGCTACCAGATAACAGAGGATGCAATTTTTGGTTTTAACCACCCAGCACAAGTGGAGCCCTAATCAAACACCTGATTTGGCCTTCAGCCAAGCTGGTGTTCCTGGCAAACAGCCAAACAAGTAGTTGGGATTTAGCAACAAGTGCCTTTTGTTTGCACAAATTAACGTGGAGTTTGCCCTCAGCCTGTGAGAAACAAACCAGAGGTGGTATTTTGCTGTTGACTGGTTATTTATTTGTTTTTATTCAAGTTCCTGCTGCCTGAATGAAACATAAACACGGCTTTGCCCGGGTTTAGAAGGGGCTGAAGATGAAGTTGCCATTTCCAGCCAAACTGGGATAATATCAATTTCCAAGCACTGCTTTGCCAAGGCATTTTCCAGGCCACCTTGCTCCAGCACAGCCCTTGTTGAAATTCAACAGGGAGATTACTCCTCCTTTGGAGGGATTAGAGGAATTGAAGAGTAACTGCCATTCAATAATCCCATGTAAGTATCTAATCAACCATAATGTAATTACCAGAAAGTTTTAAAAGGTCAAAAAGGCCTCAGTGTGAGAAGGAGAAGATTCCTCCTCTGCTCAGGCAATGACTTCAAAAACAAGAAGTGTAACAACAGAATGGAAAAGTGGAATATCTTTGTCATACCCCACTAAAAACTCGAGGAACAGGCAGGACAGAGGGACCAGCACAGAGAAATCACAGCCACAAAAACCTCCTGAACAGGGCACAGGCACCTCCAGGCAACACACAACAAGGTGCTGCCCCCTCCAAGTGCATCCTGACATGAAACTTCACACACCACATCGAGCACTGCTCCTTTTCCAACAGCTCCCTGGACAAACTGCTTTTTGTTGGCTTCTTTCAGCACTTCTAAAGCAACAGACAGGAAATATCTGAACAATCTCTCCCTTCTCCAGGCTTTGCAAGAGCAGGAATAATTCCCCAAGCTCTGGACAGGCTGCAGGGGGTGGGAGAGGGGGCAGAGAAATAAATAAATGGCTTTTCCAAGTGGAGACTTGCACTGATCCCAGCACATGAAGCAGCAGATGCTGCAGCCACGGGCAGATCTCTGCAGGGACCAGCTCCAAAGCCTCCAGATCGTGTTTCTTTAACTGCAAGAACAGATTCCTAATAGGAAAACCCTCCCACACTGTCCCACCTTCCTTCCCAGGTGGAAATCAAGGGGACAAGGCAAACAAAAAAGACCTTAGCTGTGTTTTCTCCTTTTCCCAGATAAGGACAATAAATCCTTTTATTACCTCACACAGCAGGAATTCTCCCTAATTTTTCTGTTAACAGCAATTTCTCCATGGCAGATAAAATTCTGTCTTTAAAGAGTTCTTCTTGACTACTGTTCAGAGCTGAAGCACTGGAACATTTCTGCTTATTTAATTAAAATCTCAACATCCATTCCAAAGAGGAGAAAAACACAGCCTTAATTTAGACCAACAAACCTCAACTGGGGAAAATGACTGGAGAAATCAAAGGGAAATCAAGCCCAGAGAGGAAAAAAACCCCAACAATAAACTGATCCAGCAGAAGTGATGGCTGGAATGGTGTTTTAAAGAACCAAGGTGTGCTGCAGCACTCAGTTACCTTCTTGAAGAGGCGCCCTGAGTCCTCGCTGACCTGCACGAAGCGTGGGATGATGTTGTTGAGATAAATGTCACTGAGGGTGGTGTGGTCCCTGCTCTCCCTCTTCACCTGGTTGAGCAGCAGGTTCCAGCAGTTCACTGGTGACAGCACGTTCTGATCCTTCCTACAAAACAGGACAATTGGGTGAGGCTCTGCCACACTCCTGGCCTGAGAAGGCAGCCCTGGGGTGGGTGGGATGCTGAGGGGCAGAGGAGAAGACAGAAAAAGCACCCTCAGCTCCACTGCCCTACACCCCCACGGGCCCAGCAGACAGATCCTGCCAGTGCAAGCTGCAGTGTGCCAAATGCAGGCTGTAATTTTTCCCTTTGAATGCAGGATTTTGTGCATAAATCAGAGCCTGAGGGAGCTCCAGCGTCTGACAAAAGGTTTCACAGTCCTGTCTCAAGCACTTGGGTCTCAACCACAATAAAAAAACATTTCAAGCACCCAGGGAGCTGAACAGCATCTGCATAGGAAACAAAATGTTGTGTCTCATGAGCAAAGCCCATTATGTGAAGGCTTCTCTATCTGCCCCCAGCCCAGACAGCAGCACGCCTAAAAACAGCTTTATTTTCTCATCTTTGAACTTTCCCCACCTTCTTTCAGCTGGTGCACCCTGCAAATGAGGACAGAGGAAAGAGGAGAGGAGTTTATTTGGGTCACTATTTCATTTAATGAAAGCAGTAAGTTGTCTCTCAGGGCAGCTTTTCATCCCAGATGAAAGCTGGGATCTCACAGGGTGCTCCAGCAGCAGATCCAGGTGGAGCCCCCACGACATCATTTACTTCTCTGCAGCTCTGTTTACCACTCATTTACAGCACAAGAATATTTATCTAGAAAAGAGTCCAATCTGTGGTGAAAAGCCAGAGCTCTCCCTGATTATTGTACAGGACTCTATTGGATTTCTTTTCTCCTGCAAGCAATGCAGTTTAATTTCCATTGCAAAAGGAATATTCTGCACTTGAAAGGACAGCAATCTCTGCTGCAAGAGACGTCTGACACGGGGAAATGGGAAAACTGAGCCAGGGCACAGTTTCATTACCCTTCCATGACACCACAGCTGGATTTGTGCTGCAATATGGATAATTTTAGATAAAGAGTTTCAGAACAGCTGATCATGACTTTTTTTTTTCTTAAAGAAAAACTATTAAGCTCAGGACCAACTGCAGTGTGTGATCCAGACTGCTTCACCCACCAGACCTCCTTCCCTGCCCTCTCAAGCTGGCAGAGCTACAAGTGAAAATCACCCAGTGACCACAAAAAGTTTGGGAATGAAACACAGGAACACAAAATCCCCCAGCCTCTCCACCAGCTGACCTCGCTCCTGCTGCCCAAAACCCTGTCCCAAAACCCCTCAGAGCCCGATCCTGCTCCATCAGCACCAGGAGCAGGGAGGAGGAGGAGGAGGAGGAGGAGGAGGAGGGGGAGGGGCGGCGCGGCGGGGGGGG
>VZRX01000503.1:0-34459 GCA_013398075.1 Notiomystis cincta | reverse complement strand
AGGAGTGCCCTGCCCGGGGAAGGGAAGCCGGGGAGCTGCAGGAGTTAACGGGACAAATCCCAGCTGTCCCGGCCACAGCAGCCCCGGCTCTGCCAGGCCAGTGAATAGCAGGAATTCCAGAGCCTGGAGAGGCTGCTGAGGGGAATCCCTGGTGTCTGCAGGCGCCAGAGGGGTGCTGACACACTCGTGTGGCCACACAGGGGAGGCCACCCTGCGGCAAGGAACTGCCCCAAAGCCCGCAGGCTCCCGGTGCCTGGCGGGGATTGTCACCTGGGGATGCTCCCAGTACCTGGATTGTCACCTGGGGATGCTCCCAGTACCTGGATTGTCACCTGGGGATGGTCCTAGTACCTGGATTCTCACCCTGGGGATGCTCCCAGTGCCTGGATGGAATTGTCACCTTTGGGATGCTCCCAATGCCTGGACTGTCACCTTTGGGATGCTCCTGGTGCCTGGATGGGATTGTCACCCTGGGCATGCTCAGCCCCAGGATTCTTGCTTTAAATTCCTTTGAATCCAGCCAGTCTCTTGGTTTCAGTCCCTTCAGTCTTTTGTCCCTTCAGTGCCTTGCTCCTGTACAGACCCAGCCTTCTCATGGCAAGGGAGGTGAAACCTCTCCTGGATTATTTGCTGCTGACAATTTTCCCAGCAAAAAGCAGGTATTCGAGGCAGAAATGAAACAGAAAAGATTTGCTTCAAATCTCCCAAGCATCCTTTAAAATTCCACACAAATTAACTTTTAAAGCAGCTCTGGAAGTGCAGCTTCCCAGCACAGAGCAGTTCTTCAGCTGCTCCCAAGAGAAGCTCTCAATCCTCACCATGAGCAGGTGGCAGGAGGAAAATGTCACTCCCATTAACCATTTCAACCCTCAAAGGAGTGGCAAAGGCACTCTGCTCCCAGTTCCACCTCTCCACAGAGGAGGGATGGCAGCGGGAAGGGAAATATCAACAGGGGCTGGAAATATCAATGGTGAGTGTGACTATTCTGAGCTCCATCCCCATCCTGCAGAGCCAGAAAGCCCCTGCTCACCCTGGAGAGGTAAAACTGAGCAGATCAACCCAAAAACTTTGGGATGTCAACATGAACTTCCCCAAAGTTCACACTGACAATAACTTTTTGCCTCCAACTTCCCCCGTGAGCAGGAGGAGGAGGAGGAAGATGCCAAGATCCAGGTTTCTTCCAAGCACCACTTCTGCTGGTGTAAAGATGGTGTGATGATAATGAATGTGCAGAGTTTATTTGGGTTAGCCTAAATTACAGCAGATCACAGCAACTGGGGCTGGCTGGGAGCAGGAAGAGGAAGCTGTGCCCAGATTTTTAGGGAACCACAAACGATCAAGCCCTGTGGTTTCTCGGGCGTTATCTTGATCGAGTCCTGTGCAACTTCCACTTCAAAGGTTTCAGCTGGGTCTCAAAAAGATCAGAAGGGAAGATTGAGACTCAAGTATCTTAATTAAATTACTCATTCATACAAGGGACTTGCAGACAATCCAGGGTTTATCTGCTTTAAGGCGAGCAGGGGAGAGGGACAGGCGCCAGTGACACTGAGTTGGGCAAGAGAGGAAAAATTATCTTACAAAATAGATTCAAATTTAAAAAATAACCAATCACAAAATAATTTAAAGAAAAATCTAACCCCACACCTACAAACCAGGAATAGGAACCCTGTGCTTCCATAAGGAGCACAAGACCAAGGCATGAATCAGATATTATTGAAGAGAAAGACCCTGTCCAGCCTGGCCTGGGACACTGCCAGGGATCCAGGGGCAGCCACAGCTCCTCTGGGCACCCTGTGCCAGGGCCTCCCCACCCTCACAGGGAGGAATTCCTTCCCCATATCCCACCTAAACTCCCCTGTCAGTCTGAACCCATCAATCCTTGTCCTGTCAGTCCAGCTCCCGTGGAAGGGTCCCTCTCCAAGGGAACAGAAAACTTCCCTGTCCTTGCTGTGAGTGAGGTGTTTAAAACAACACCTGAAGTCTCCTGTTCCACCTCAAAATACTCACATTTTCCCTAGATGAGTCCAGCAGGCTTTTCCAGGGCTGGTGCATCCCAGGCCAGCCCACTCTGCAAACCCTCAGAGCTGCAGCTGGGCCAAGTGTGAGAGCAGAGATTTAATTGTTCCTCGAAATACTCCCTCAACCCTCTCTGGATTCTGTCCTCTGCAAGAGAGGCTACAATCACACCCACGTGGTGTCAGACTGGCATCACTGAGATGATGAAAACCAGCACAAAAATCCTCCCTGAGGTTTTACATCCATTTTTGCTGCTCATGTATCCCTGGCTCTCTGCATTCACGGAGGTCACTGAATCAATGAATGTTTAATGCTTACAAAAACCTTCCAAATGGGGTTATCTGACAGGCTCAGAATGAAATGTGCAGGAGTCAGTTTTGCCAAAAAGAACCACAAAAACAGCCTATGACAATGTTTATTATTATTAATAATAATGATAATTTAAGTGAAGCCCACGTGACCCAAATGCCTTTGTCAATACCTCCCTTACATCATCCCTGCTTAAAAGAAATCATTTTACTTTTAGGAAAATTAAAGCTGAATTTCCCTGAGAGCTGCTCATTCAAACTCTCATTTGATTTTCCCTGACACAGCTCAGTGTGAACTGCAAATTTTGAGAATTACAAGCATGGACATCCACGCTGCTCCCTGCCCTTCTCTTCCAAAAGATTCCAGTTATGAACATCTGTTGTTTACAAGTGCTCAGCCTGAAGGTTGCCAGACTTATTCTGCATCTTCTACTTCAAGGCAAAGGCTGCCAGAAAGCCATCTGAATTTCATGCTGGGATATCCTGGACATTCAGCTCTCCAGCTGACAATTGCTACTCAGGATCCTGCTTCCAAAGATTATCTTGATTTAAAATATGGCCTTAAAATAGCATTGTCTTTTCTTTTGTTCTTTTTTCTTTTTTTCTTCTTCCATTTTCTCCCTCAAAAGCAATCACTCAAGATTTGCCATGGTTTTCATACTGATGACTGATGATTTGAATAGGCAAATGCCTCCAGGACAAAAGTCACATGAAACAGGAGAACTGAAGGCTGGGCTTGAAGGTCCCAGGGTCTGAGTGCAGTGGCACAGAGCCTTTTTTGGGGGGCTGGAAGTCACACCCAGCTCTGCTGCAGGGACCCCCAGAGCCAAGAGTGAGATGGATGCTCTGATTTACACCTCAGGTACCACACCTGGGGCCAAGGAGCTCCTCTAACAACCACAGTTACAACCTGGGCTTTGAAGGGGTGTTTACCACCAGATGCTGAGGAATATATAAAATAAATACAGCAAATATGTGTATGGCTGTTGCCTTGAATAGCCTAATTGAAAAAAACCCCAACATTTTTAAGAGAGAAGAGGCCCAGGGCAGAGCAGTTAAATCAAGTAAAACCTGGCCTGCAGCCAACTGCCATCAACTCCTGTGTCACCCTGGCTAAATCAATCTGTTCCCCTTCTTCAGAGCCATCAGATGAGGATAACACACACCTACCTCTGTAAAGCATTTTAAGATGCTCCAGTGAAGCTTCCAAATGAGCTCCCTCTCAGCCCAGCCCCAGGCAGGCACAGTTTGCTGCCCAGACCCAGCCACCTCCGCCTCAAAATTGGGGAATTCTCCTGCAAGGAAAGGCTGAGAGGACTGGGTTTGCTGAGCCTGGAGAAGAGAAGCTTCAGGGAGACCCAAGTGGGCCTGAAGGAGCTGATGAGAAACATGGAGAGGGATGATTTACAAGGGGCTGGAGAGACAGGACAAGAGGAATGGTTTCAAGGTGGCAGAGGGCAGGTTTAGAAGGGATACTGGGAAGAAATTCTTTCCTGTGAGAAACTGGCACAGGTTGCCCAGGGAAGCTGTGGCTGCCTCATCCCTGGAAGTGTCCAAGGCCAGGTTTGGAGCAACCTGGGGTAGTGGAAGGTGCTCAGGGACTGGATGAGATTTCAGGTCCCTCCCAACTCAAACCATCCTGTGATTCAACGACAACCTGTCCACCTGATCAACTCTGAGACAGCCACACCTCATGTAATAGGAAAAATAAACCTCATCAAGGCTTTGAGAAGCCCCAGTGCAGCCTGCACCTCCCACACTGCTCTTCCCTTGAAGCCTGTGCTTTTTCCAGCGTGGAGGAATCCACACACTCCAAATTTCAGGGGTCAGCCTGAAGCCTCCTGCCCTGGAGAGCCTTCCCGTGAAGGAACAGGGTCGGAGCAAGTCAGCAATTACATAATAGCTGCCGAGCAGGAAAGCACATGCAAATTACAGGGTGGCTGCCTGACAGATTTCCTCCGGCCTGTGTGTCAGGAGATCTAAAAACGGGATGTGCCACGGGGAGCAGGCAGGGAATGATACGGTACCTTCCGAGGTAATTACCAGCTTCTGGGGAGAGCAGGCTATTATGGGGTATTTATAGGGTCAGAGGCAGGCAATTACAGAGCAGCCTGGGCTCCTGTGGCAGCTGAGGAATCCCAGCTCCCCGGGAGCAGGGAGCCGCTGCCCGGCTGTGATCAGACGGGGCTCCCGGTGGGATGGCAGCTCCAGCCCCGCCACAGAGATGCCAGCTGAGATATTCCCCGTGGTTCAGCACTGGGACAGGTGATTACAGTGGGAATTGCTTCCCCACAGATCCCTGTGGCTTTCTGACACTCTTTTGCTGGCACATAAGTGACCAAACAAGTGCTGCATGGCCAGCCCGACCCGTGCCCCTGCCGTGACCAGCACTGCCCACACACCCAGCAGCCTCAGACTTCGTGTTATTTTTCTCTTATTCCATCTCTCAACCAAATTAATCTGTGTATTTAGGACTCACACCATGCAGGGACAACATATTCCAAGAGCAAGGTGTTTTTCTGGCAGGAGTAAGTGAAATCAGGAGCCTGAGCAGCATCACCCTCTCACTGCAAATCCTGCAGGATTCTGTTCAGCTCTGGTCAAAACTTCCCCATCATAAATTCATTCTAAATCCTCAAACAGGAGGCAACTTTCTCAAGCTGAATATAAAAGTGTTTCTGATGGGATATAAAAAGTTGAATATAAAAATGTTTCCTATCATGTAATATAAAGAAAATCACCTCAATCTGCACCAGAAATAACAACAAAAAACCACCACTCATACTGCAGAGGAAAATTACAATTCAAGACATCATCTCTTTAGTGTCATCTTAAAAGCACGTGGAGGGTGTGCACAGTTTAGAGTTGTAACAACACTTTCACTCTAAAGGAAAAGGAAAAACAACCCTCCTTCTGACTCTGACAGGTCTGTGGATAGGCAGAATTACCCTTGCCCGGAGTGTCCAGCAGAAAGCCAGGCTTTCACAAGGCGTGCTTTAAATCAGAGCTGAAGCCAACGACATCAAAGCAGCACAACAGGAAACTAAAATGGTGCCTCCTTAATGGCTTCCACAAAGGGAGCTGCTGGGAACGGGAAACTGCTGCTGCTGCTGTGTCCCCACGTCCCTGTGAGCACAGCACGGACAGAACTCAGCGAGAAGCTCCTGACACAAACGCTGCGAGAAGCGACTGCGCTGCGGGCGGGGCAGGCCCAGATGGAGCCTCTCCATCTCTGCTCCTCCAAAATGGCCAGAGCAGGAATGATTCAGATCCCAAGGCTGCTGCTCCGTGTTCTCCCCGCCTGCTGCCCTGACAACACAACCCAAGGAGGCCGAGCAGGGCCCAGATGTGAACCACAGAGTGCCGTGCTGGGCTCACAGAGCCCATTTGTCATCACAGACCCCTCACAGAGCCCCTTCCTCACCACAGACCCCTCCTGCAGCCCCTTTTCCTGGGAAAAGCATCTCAGGAGAATCAGAAGGATGGGAACCCATGAAACCATGTTCCATCTGCATCAGTCATCCCCACTCAGAGAAGAGGGGAAGAACCAACATCCAGCAACAGGCACAGCATCCACTTGTAAATGATGTTCCAAGAGTTGAGAGATTGTCAGTAAGGCCACGTTGAGAGTTTAAGTGAGCCCCACCAGCTCAGTATCCAGGGATTCCCCCACCCACAGTGGCACAGCTCGCTCTGGAAGTGCTGCTGGCCTTCTTTCTCTGCTGTTTGCAGCGATAGTAGCAGAGCTGCAACACAACTCCCACACAGGGAGTGTGTGGGATACTGCAAACGGGGAACTGACAGCGTGGAACAGACTGGGAGCAGCTTCCCTTCAGAAAACCAAAGCCTCTGAGACTGAAGGAAATTCTGGCTTTGCCCACCTGCACCAAGAAAATGACTCCTTTTGCACGTTCCAGTTCTTACCATCCCATTCCCTGTTAATGACACACGACCTGCTGGGAATTACTGCCATGAAGTGAGCACCTGGGCTGCCCAGAAACAGGGAATGGCTTCTGTGTCCAGCACAAACTTGGGGAATGCTTGGCTCTGGAATTCAGAGCGGTGCTGCTGCCTACATTCACTGTAACAACTCTCTTTTCCATTCCTGTCCTTGCAATCAAATCTACAGCAGGGAGGGAAAAAAAAGGGCAGAAACAAAAGGCAGATACTCTACTTGAATTGCTGGTCTTTGGTGCTCCTAGTTTTAGCCAGGAATCTCTCAGCCAACTTCTCCAAATTCCTTGAGTAATCCATCTCAATCTCTGCCTTCTTGCGGAAGAAATCCTGCAGGTCCTGCAGTAACTGGACCCGAAGCTCACACTGCTGGTCAAGGCATTTCAGCTGCTCTACCAACTGGGCACGGATCTCTGCAACAAACAAAAGCACTGCAAATTAAACACAACCCCATCACACAAATCACCATCACAATTCTCCAGCAAAACATCGTTAAAAGACACGTTAGTCAGCCAAGCTCCCTCGTGGTGATTAATTAGCTCTATCTGCAGGCAGAGAATGACTGGGGCTGCATCTTGGGCACACCAATCACAGGAAATCCATCCCCAAACTCTTCAATCTGGTGCACAGCGAGGCTTTGTTGCTGAAAAGTGCATCAGTTACAAGTGTCAAGTGCATTTTTGGCATGGGGGAACAAGTGGTCACTGCCTAAAAATGTACTGAATCTCAGCCTGGAAAAAGGAATGAAGGCTGCAGTCCCCCACGTCAGCTCAGCAAATCATTTCGGGGAATTTCTATCAAATTCCTCTGCAAACTACTCCTGATGCAGAAACAAGACACTGCACATGCTGGGGCACTCCCCAAAGACACCAAACTCAGATTATTCAGTTTGTTCCCCAGTCTCCAGCTGTGCAGCTCATTATAAACCGAGCCATGAAAGAGATGAAGAAAGAAACCCCTCTGGAGAGCCAACACCAGAGCATTTCCCATCAGGGAATCATCTCCAGGAAGGCTCCTTTTCTTCTTAAAATATCTCCAAGTAACACATCTCCATCTAAGGACCCCAAAAAGCACACAGAGAGAGGTGTTCACATCATCATTCATTATTAATATATATTTGTAATAATCACAGCCCAATTATTGTTGAAACAATATTTTACAAACAGTTTTCAAGCATTTTACAAGCACGAAAGCTTCTCCCATTAGCCACGTGCTCTCCTTATCCCACTGATCCTGAATTTGAGGGACAGAGTAGTAAAATGATTCACTCACGGTCAGACAGGGCAAGAAAACACAGCAGAAGTGTGTCAGTCCCAGCCTAAAAATGCAGAAATATTCAGTGATGCAGCCAGCAGAGGCTATTTGGCTTTTACACAGGCAATAAACTCAACATGAAATCAATAAAAAATGCCCTTTCATCTAAAGGTCTTTGAGCAGTCAAACTGCAGAGATTTGCCATGGCCTGAGTGTGAGTGCTGCTCCCTCCAAAGGTTTTCCAAGATGTGTTGTTCCAGGCTGAATCCACAACCAGCAATAAAATGTCAGGTTTCCAGCAGTCACAGCTTTCCTCACACCTCCACACTGCGACTGCAGGCGCCCACAACTCCATCACCACAAGGGAAGGCGGGGAGGGATCATTTCCCAAATCCAATTTTTTTTTTTAAAATCAACAACTTCGCTGCTGATTCCTGAAATCACAGAGTAACTTGGCTCCTCTGTGAGTTTGTCCCTTTGCCCAGGGAGAAAAAAAAACCATCTGGACCTCCATGGTTTCATTCCTGCCATGCACTCCCAGGATCAGTTGCCTCAGATCGTGCTCACATCTGCGGGAATGGTTTTAGGGAATCCGGGATTCGCCGTGAACAAAACCCCGCATCTTTATCTTAGGGACTCCCAAACCCAAACCACATGTATGAAAACATGGCTCACAGTCAGGCTTGCCAAGAAGGAAAAAAAAAATTAAGAAAATCTGCACAAATGTGGGAGTTTTCAAGCGTGAAGATGACCTTGATTAGCACTGAATTTGGTAGTTCCAAACTCCTCAGCCCGTGGTACCCAGGGGCTTCTGCTGCAAGGAGAAATACAGGCAGCAAGGTTGTTGAGAGGGAGGAGTCAACACTGTAATGTGGGGGCAAAGCTGGTCAGGTTTATTTTTGTTTTTCCCCAGGAGAGAATCTTGAAGCCCAGAAAATCTGTGTTTCTTCACGAGGAAACACAGCCACAGGCAAACACAGCACCCTGAGCTGCCCACGCTCTTCTTCAACCAGAAGCTCCCCAGCACCGCCACTTCCCCAGGCTCAGGGATAACCCAGCTCAGGTGGAAGAGCGTGGGGTCACCTCAGGCAGGGCTCTGCACCCTCTAGGGCTGGCTCTGAGGAGACAAATCCAGAGAGAAATCCCTGAGGAGACAAATCCAGGGGGAGCTGGCCCTGGATGTGCAGGGCAGCACGAGCCACAGCAGGTCAGGGCTGCATTCAGCACCATCGCTGTGCTTTGGAGCTGCCTCGGCTCTTTGCTCCATCCCAGCTGGTGTTTTAGGACTGGCAGGGCCTGGGAGGGGAAAGGTGGGATGCTCACACACATCAGACCTGCCAGCACTTCTGTAAGGATTTGCTGCTGATGCTCAACATGTGCTGCACACATTGAGCCCGAGCCCCGGCCACAAAGCCGCTCAAGGATTTGCAAAGCTCTGCAGAGTGGCAGGTTTAACCCGGGAAATGCAAACCAGACACCCCCATCCCACCCCAGGCTTTGCCATTCAGACTTTTTAAAGCAAAGGAGGTGATAACAGCACCGAAACTGTCAGGAAGGTGGCAGTTTCCTTGCTGCAATCACTCAGCTCTCCTGATCCTTGGCCTGATGCTCACCTGCAGGTCTGACATCCACAAAGGAACATCCTTCAACACAAGGAGTATTAGAAAGCTCTTCCTCCCTTTGTGTTTTCTCCTCCTCACCCTTTCCTCACCAAAAGGGATGTTCCCAACACAGAAACAACTCTGTGACCTTTTCAGCAGTTACTGGACAAAAGACACTGATTTTAGTAAGTTGTGGACTCACTGAAAGGGATCTCACACAGAAAATACCTGAGCAGATCTGGTGTCTTCTGCTAAGCACTTTACGAAACTCAGGATTCAAGTGCAGCAGATACCTTGTTTGCCTGTGAGGTTTTTATCTGTGCATTCAGGGATTGCTCATGGGCACAGTGCTGCTTTTCAGAAGTCAGCAATCCCCTTACACCTTGTCAGAAAAGAGGGTTGGGGTAGGGATGGCAAATACCAGATCATGCTATGACCACCCACCCTCCTCGGTGCCTCAACTGATGGATTTTTTCAGGAACTCAGCAAAACTAGACATTCTCCACGGTGTTCTCAATTGGAAAACCACCTTCTGGAGCAACTGCAGAACTACAAAGGACCACTTCCAAAAGACCAGCAGATCTCAAAGACAGGAAGATCAGCAGAGCACGAGAGTTTTAAAGAGACAATCACAACGCAGCTCCGCGCTCTTGGCTCTCGAGGTGGGACACTCCACACACAGCTCTCACTGAACAGCAGCAAGAACCAGCAACTTCTCCTTCGGCCTGAAAGGCGATATCAGCACTTTTCGTTATAAATAAAGGCAGTGTTTCGGAGGGGGGCAGTGACAGCTGATCGGGCTCCCGCGGGGAACAATGAGCCATTCAGCCCCGGCTTATCGAGTCCGCGGTGCTGGGCCGGAGCAAGGCAACCTTGCTCATCTTTCAAACACACACCCCGCAGTCCTCTGCCACAAAATAAAATCAAGAATGCAGGAATTTCCTGAGGCTTACTGGGCTTTCCAGAGTATAAAGTGTCTGCTTGTTTTCCCACTGCTTACACAAGCAGAAGATATTTTTTTCGGCCCTGCTCCGAGCACATCCCCCGGCGGAGTCGGGGCCGTGCGTGCTCTAACCCGAGGGTCACCGAATTACACGGGACCTTTTCATGTCTCCAGTCACAACAACCACTCCAGCCCTGAATCCACTGCTTCTGCAGCTTTTAATTTGCACAGGTTATTAGGTTAACAGCCACTTTAAACACCAAAAAAGCCTTTCCCCCTCCTTTCCTTTAGACCTTGGCAATCCCACCCACTGTGATCACTGAAGACAAGCAACAACCTCCTGAAGATTCTGCTCCTGCTGCCGGTGCTTCAAGTGCCTGAAGGTGAATTAGCACACGTTGAATTGGAGGTCAAGATGCCAGTGGCCAAATTAGGATTAAACACCAGGTATTCTTATGGTAAGCCTTGCCCAGTATTGCTGAATTCTGTCCATTGTATTTCAAGCTCACGTGGCTGACAACTACATAATGCAAACATCCTCGGTGGCCACAGAAAGTTTTCCATCCACTTAAACCAAACCATTTATTTGTTTCCATCACCAGATCATAAAGTCACCTGGGTCACCGAGGGACAGACCATTGTATAAGTCTGGACAGTTGCATAACTTGACTTTTATCCATTCTGCAACCACCTTTTCGAGATTCTCTGTAGCACGCAGGAGGCAGGGCTGGTTTGTAAGGAATTCAGAGGGTAAAGAAGGATCTTCTGCCTTCTGTATTTTAGTCCCATTTGCCATTCGCTGCCCAGAGGAGCTGTAGCTGCCCCATCCCTGGAAGTGTCCAAGGCCAGGTTGGATGGACTGAAAGGTGCCTTTGCACATGGCAGGGGATGAGCTTTAAGGTCCCCTCCAACCCAAAGCATTCCATGATCCTCAGCACCCTCACAACACACCAAACACAGCAGATTTCTGCAAAGCTCCAGGCAGGAATTTGTGTTTCCATCAAACAACTCCACCCTGAGCAGGGAGAGATGCACAGACTGGCATTGCACTGGTACAGCACTGAGCATCCACCTTCTGAAACAGAATTTCCCAGCTGTGACTTTTTGAGGCTTAAGCACCCTATAAAGCTGGAATATGGAACCGAATCTTCTGTACCAACTTATTCACTCTTCCATAGCTCATGCAGGGACCTAAGAAAGGGCAACCTCAGAGCCAGGAGCCCTCCTTGCCCAGTCACCCTGCACTCCAAACAACCTTCCTGCCCCAAGCAGGGTCATGTCCCTCCCTAGGAAGGGTTTCAGCTCTCGCCAGGGATAAGCTGGAACTGCTCGAACGGGATGGCAGCAGGGTGAATCACAGGCTGGCAGCACAGGGCACCAGCAGAAGGCACGGGCAGCCCCGGCCGCAGCTCAGTATCTCCCCGCATCCAGGCCGTGCCTCTCCCAAGCATTCCCTGCCCCTATCCCGAGTGCCACGCTGCAGGAGGAGATGACAAGCTTGGGAAAGGAGTGGGATGGCAGCGAAACACAACCACCAAGGCCCAGCTGCCGCCCAGATGAAGCGGCCACGCTCTCACCCACACGGAGCCGCCGCAGCGGGCAGAGCGCGGCTCCAGAGCGGCCGTGCCCTTCCCCTTCCCATGGCACTGCCACGGGCCCTCGGCAGGGCCAGGAGCCAAAGCACAGCCCAGGGACAGCAGGATCCAGGCAGGAACGGGCTGTGGCAGCCAGCACGTGGCTCGCTTAGCCCTGAGTAAGGAACCTCGCCGAGCTGCACGCCCGGCCCCACACGAGCGTATCCTCCAGGCTCCTCGCAGCACAGGAAAGGCAAGAAAGGCCAAAATTAATTAAATCCCCACTTCAGACAAATCACTGCTCCACCTTTTAGACCTTGTGCCTCATCCTTTCTCAATGCCCATCTCCTGGTGTCCAGGCCCCCACCTTTGGAGACCCCCCGGCAGTCAAATTAAAGATTACGGCTGAGTCCGAAGCCAACACTCCATTCAGTTTCCAAAAGTTAAAACCATCCAACACTACAGCTTGTGAGTAAAAGCAATAACTGTTTAAATATACAAGTAACTTTCAGAGAATGTGCTGAATCACATATTTTGACGTGCTCTCACCACATCACTAAATTATTCACATTTCTCCTGCCATCACATAGGAGGGGCTGTACTCCAAGAGTGAAGGACTTGGTATTTCTGACTATTTTTATTGCTACATGATTACAAACAGGGCTGTGACTAATGACAGGCCCAGCCCAGCAACCCCAACGTGGCTGGGAGGTTTAATGACTTAGAAAAAAGCCTTTATATATTAACAGCGAGAATTCCAGGGAACAAGCTGTGTCACCAGCCAAAAGCTGTTGATCATCACAGCCTTAAAAATCTCCCTGGTAATCTAAAAGCTCAGCTTTGAAGTGAAAATGATATAAGAGGAGGAAACACAGCCTTTTGTTTTAGACCAGAGCCAGGAGGGAGATTCAGGTTCACAACCACTGCAAGCCCTGGAAAAGGTAAATATTCTTTCTACAGCCAGATATTCCATTTGAGGAATAATAGCAACGGGTAACACACACTGACAAGAATCCCTTTGTAGTTATAAATATATAAACAGAGCTGGAGGTGTTGGGAGCTGAAATTCTTTCCAGCAGAGATTGATGAAATTGTTTTGAGGTGCAAGACAAGCGCTCGGAGATTTGCATTAATGAGGTGAAGGGAGAGGACGCCAGACGTGCTTAAAAGCAAAAATTAAGGCTGGTCTCGGTCTCAGGGAAGAACTGAGGACTTTCAGCTTTTATTTCCTTACCTGCACCCTAATATATGTGCATCACTAATTACCTGGGGCTCCCAGCCTTTCCAGGCACGCTCAGGTGCCACTTGCAGGAGCGTGGCAGCCGCTGTGTCTGCCCTGGGTGGTGCCTCCAGCACGGCTGGAAAAGTCCTGACTCCAAAGAATCCCACTGACCACAGCCAGACTGGACATTGGGTTTCCATATCCACACACAAAAAACCCCCAAACACACCACTCATCTGATATTCCCACACTGCAAACTGATGTGAGGCTTCAGACCTGCAGAGCTTTTAGGCAGATGCTCAAAATTCTGCAATTAAACATGTTGACAAAGTTGCCAAGGTATTTAATCCATCCAGTATTCAAATTAAATATCGAAGTATTGTTTTTTCTCTGTCTAACCAAGGTCCCCTTTGCTATCATCAAAACACAGCCCATGCTGTTGACTTTTGGGGAGGATGTTTAAAAGCAGAACTCAGATTAAATTCCCTTGGGCAGGGATTCATGGCCCTAATTCCAACAGCAGAACGTGAGCAACTCCTCCAAACAACCCTGATAAGGGTAACATGTTTGAGTACACCAGGTAATAACACTATTTTTAGGTTCTACAACTGTTTATTCAAAAGAAATAAAAGTTTATCAATACATTTCAAATACCCACGTGCAAACAGCAGGAGCACTGCAGCTCCTCCTCTCCAGGAAGTTTCACAGCTATTTTAGGATTGTCTGTACTCAGTTAAAGGTTTTCCCCCAACTGACACCAAGCCAAAATTAAAAATAAAAAAAAAAAACCCTCAGGCAAAGCTTTGCTTTTGCTTTCCCACTTGTTAAATGCTGGAAAAAACACTACAGGCAACTAGTAAAACTACATTTTATCACTGTTTTGCAGCATGGAATTACAGAATAAACAATTTAAAAGTCATCTTGACACATGGACTATTATTGCAATCAAGAGAACACACACACATCCCCCAGTTCATATTTTCAAGATTCAGAGAATAATTTGAACTAAAAAAACCTCTTTGTAATGAGCACCTCAAGTGTTTTGTGGCCCTGGGAGGCAGGAGTTGCTTTGGGAATAATCTGTTCTCCAAACAACTTTTTAACAGTTATTTCAATGTTTTCCTCTCCTGCAGGGTGCATGGATGGCCAAAAATTGGGTGAATATTTTTAATATAAAGGGGTTTTTTTTCCCTGCTTTAGTTCCCTTTCTGCTTCTGGCCCAGGGCAAACCAAGTCTCTCTGAAGCACCAAACTCAGGTATTTTCCATCACACTCTCCTGCTGCTCAGCCAAACCTTTCTCCCATAAAGAAGAGATTCTTCCCTCAACCCCTGCTGTGTTAGTCACACAAAAAAAAAAGTGTTATCAGTGCAAGGAGCTGGAGTTTGCTCCAGTTACTCACCACAACAGGGAGTAAATGCAGCAAGGAGCAAAGCTAAGCATGTGCTGGACACATTTTCAGTCAATTCTCCCTGATTTCTCACAAAGCCAAGGCTGGTTATGACCAAAAAGTAAAAATGTAAAAAGTTTCTGGGTCCTTTCTGGAGGGAGGGAGGGCTGGAGTGGGGATTTCCAGCGGGTGTTGCACAAGGATCACGCTCCAAGGAAGGGAAGTTTAACTCCTGCTCCTCCACCAGCCCCTGGACCACCCCAACCCCACTGACACCACCTTTTAACACCTCAAACACTACCAAAAAATAGTTATGAAGGAACTATTGCAATAATATTATATAATAATAACTAATATTATGATGAACATCCAGTTCAGGGAAGGTTCAGGAGCAGTGATGGATCCTGGGCTTCCCCAGGGAGCATCAGAGCACAGGAATGAACCCAACTGCCCCAAAAGTGTGGGAAATGCACCGAAACTCCCTGCAGGAACCAGGGTAATCACTCATTTGCAAGCCAGGAGCTGTCTGGGCGTGGGGAGGGAGGGAGGGAGGGAGGGAGCCAGGGCTCTTCCCTTCTGAACAGGAGCAGATTTGAATGAAGAACGTGCTGCTCACAAAGGAGCTCAGGTTCCTTTGTACAGGGAGAGGCTGCACTTGCTCTCAACAGAAATATCTGTTTATTCTAGAATAAATCCAGCAGCAAGAGGCAGCAGAACAGGTCCAGGAGACAAAAGCTGAGTTAAGATGCTGCTGACCTGGTGCAGCTCCAGCTCCTCTGCTGGGGAACATCCCAGCTCTGTGCAGGACCTGGAGCCATCTGCAGCTGGGCCAGGGGGTCTGGATGGAGATCAGGACAAGGTTCTTCCCCCAGAGGGTGGGCAGGCACTTCCCTCTCCCCCAAAACAGCCCTGCAGTGATGGGTGGCAAAACTTTTCAAAACTGTTGTTTCCTTTTGCCCCAAATCTCTGATGCAGAAAGGTGGATTTTAGGGTTAAGAGAAAGAAAAAACAAAACAGTATTTTCTTATTTTAAACCCAGTTCTGGCAGGTTTCTCCCAACTCCTGCTCCTAGCAGTTGCTGCTGTGCTCTCCTGGTTTATTTTAGAGAGGGTTTCTATTTGCTGCCCTCATCTCCCCATCCTTCCTCCTGCTCCACAGTGCAGGAGCTGTTTAGGAGCCACAACTCCAGCCTAAAACCTCACACACATTTCCCTCCTGAGCATTAACATTTCCTCTGCTGCTGCTGATTAAAACAGAAGTTAAACAAGGGCTCCTTTCGCCTTCCAAAATTTGTCCTCCAAGTGTTTCAGCTGTGCCGTGTCAAACATTGTGAGGGGTTTATTTCAACGGTGGCACAAGCCCTAAACTGAAGTGAATTATTCATCAGAAACGTGTAATGTGATCATTATTTCTGGCGTTTCCCATATGCTCTCAGTGCCTCAGTTCGCTCCAGGAATCCCAATTTCAGCTCCCTGCACATCCCCCAGAGCACCACATTCCAGAGCTGTGCACACAGAGGTGAGAATGCAGCATCCCCACACACACAGACACATGAAATCCTCCACAGTCCTAATTATTTCTTCAGGAAAACAGTCCAGGGATGGATCAAATTCCCCAGACCAAATTCCCGGCCGTCTCTGCAAAAACTTAGTTCGTTTGATATTATAATTTTTTATTTATCTGTCACGGGTGCTCAAAGTTTGGAAGCTCTAAAGAATCTGGGATGCAAAAACCCAAGAAGAGCATTAATGTGGAAAAATCACTATTTCTTCCCAATTCACAGGACCTTAGAGTGACTCTCCAACACACAATTATTTCATGCAAAGTAACATCAAGTATATTTGTCAAATGAATAAAATTGCTAGAACAAAAGTGGCAATTTACAACTTACATGCCTTAATCTCTTCAATTAAAGGAAAATCCTTTGGTGAATTATGTCAGATATTTAGAGATACAAACAGAATGATTAATGCTGGTGTCTAATTGAATTTCACCTCAGGATTTCTTTGCCTCCCTCTCCTCTTTGGTACCTAACACGTTAACATGAATAAATGATTGAGAAAGAAATGAGGAGAGGAACAAAAGGGGACGTGTAAACACTCCTCAAGCACAGCACAGCAAACTCAATTTCAAAATCACTTCCAGCAGGCTGCCAAATTCCAGGGCTGTCTTAGGCAGCGAGGGGAAAGTCAGGCACACGTGGGCTTGGTTTTTTAATTACATGGACAATTTTCATCCTTGCTTTCTGATAAAAAGAACCAGCACCGATTTAGCTGGAATATTTCTTAAAGATAAAAAAAAAATTTAAAAAAAAGGAGAATAAGCTGAGGCTTCAGTTTAAAATCCAGGAATTATACAGGAGTGAAAGATAACCTTGGGTTAGTCCCACCATTCCAGAGGCATCCTGCAGTGAAACCCTGGGGATGAAGACCCTTCCCTGGAGCCACCAGCACATCCCCTCGAGTCCGGGGTCCCGCCCAGGTAAACCCACCTGGTGGAGCAGCCCAGCCCGGGGCAGGCCAGCAGCCCGTGGCCCTGGACAGCTGAACCATGAAGGATCTCCTCCTTCCCTTCCTTCCCTCTGGAGCAGCAGGAAGAGCTCTCAGTCCATGGAGCAGAAGGACAGCGACTGTCCCCAGGAGTCAACAAGGTGAGTCAAATATACCCGAGCCTGCCAGTCCCTGTGGGAGCTTTCTGGGAGGTTTTCAGGGCTATTAATTAACCCTGAGCATTCCAGGGCAGGTGAATAACGAGCATCATTACAGACACTTCACAGCTGACTTCAACAACATCAAAAAGGGCCCGGTGATTTGCCCAGGGTACCAGTGGACACTGATGACAGAGCTGGTTTCCTCCAGAGCAGCCTCTCATTTTCCCCACCAACACCTGCCATTAAACCACCCCATAAAATCAGAGTAACGCCCCTTTGGGCTGGCAGGAGAGTGGGGGATAAATCAGCCTTAACTGTCTGCATAAGAAATCAAATTGGAGCATTGTTTTAATTCAGATACAACACACCTAAAAGCCAGACAGGAGCCTAATTGAAAACCACAAAACACATTTATGTTAAAATAAAAGAAGTGTTGCAGTCTCCCTGTTGCTCTCTGGCTCAGTCTGTTCACATTCAAAAGGAGTTTACCCCAGGAACACTCAAGGAAAGCAGAGCTCTCCCAAGCAGGCTTTCCCTGTAAAATCCTCAGGACTAATTCCCTCAGGTGTAAATATTCAGCTGTGAGTGCAGCGCTGCTGCCTCAGAAGGAACTCGCATTTTACTCCACAGCACACCTTGTAAAGGAAGAAATGAATATTTGACAGAGCCTGCAAAGCTCAAATTATGTGAATCATCATTTTTCTATCAGTTCATTGTCAGCTGCAGCAACACCCATTAATCAGCACAGCTTAGACCAGAGCAGGAACAAGGAGATGCTTATTTTTCATAAGCCTTTGTCACAGAACTGACATTAAAATTCAGGTCCTCCTTTTTACACATACACATGTGTGTGTGCTTTATCATTTAGAAACCATTTCTATTGCTCCAGCATCTACAATAAATGACTCAAGGTTCAATAAAAGACCTTACCACATACGCTGTTTGGAAGATACACAAGGTTCTGCCCAGTC
Organism: Notiomystis cincta; assembly: GCA_013398075.1. NCBI lineage: Eukaryota > Metazoa > Chordata > Aves > Passeriformes > Notiomystidae > Notiomystis > Notiomystis cincta. Next base: position 16,577 of record VZRX01000503.1, on the reverse strand, counting down.
TCTGTACATAAATAACGTCTGCAATAAAATTTAAAGCCCTCATCTGAATATTTTTCTTTTCCTTTCTGATCCCATCCCAGTCCCTCTGGGGAAAAATCACCTACTTCCCCAAAAAACGATTTTTCCAAAGAAACTCAGGTGCAGCCCACCACACAAACTGCAGCCACAGGTGTCAAAGGGGAAAAAAAGCTATATTTTACACATATTTGTATAAATAAAACTTAGAATCCTTTGAAGCCAGAGCATGAGACACAGATCCAGGCACTAATCTGGATTCCCAGCACCAGCTGGATAACAGAGTTGACAGAGTATTCCCTGAAATTAAGCACCATGTGCTGCGCTTTCCATGCAGGCTGATCCTGGCAGGAAAAGCCCAGGTTTGGGTCTCCTCTGCACAGCTCAAGCTCAACCTGAGCCCTGATTAATTCACTTCATTTTTCCACTTGCTTAAGGGCACTACACCAGCACAGTTCAGTCCGTAGAAAAAAAAAATTTAAAAAAAAAATCTCAGAGAATCATAAACTGGTTTGGGTTGGAAGGGACCTTAAAGCCCAGGGAGCCCTTCCACTGGACATGGGTGCTTGGGTTGAAATTAAGATTCCTCCACGTGGACAGGAGGAAAAGAAATCACACCTAAGCCATGGGCTGCTGCAAGGGGTGTGATTTATTTACCTGGAGGATTTGAAGCTCCAGCCTTGCGGCAGAGGAGCCCCTGGGGACAACCCCAGCCAAAATCAACATGGGAAGGGAACCACGGCAGCGGGAATGTTGGTGTTGGTTCATTGAGCAGGGACTGAAAACAACACACCCACACCAACCAAGCAGCCCAACAGCCCAGCACAGGCAGCCAGAATCACCAGGAGCCTTCAGAATTTCAGGGCAAAGTCAGCTCAGTGAGGGAGGTTTCTCCCTCCTCCCTGAGAAGAAAACACTGAGGTAGAGAAAGGAAACTTCCTCCAGAGCCAGTTTATCCAGAGATCCGACCAACCCTGGAATATCCATTTCTAAATGTCATTAATATGGCCAAAATGATGGAGTATTTTGTTTGGGTTTAGAGGTTCTGTAGCAAAAGCCTGTGTCAGGAAGGTCTACAAACATTATCTTAACAATGCTGAAATAAATGGTGCGGTAAAACCTCCATTGATAAAGTTACACGTGTAACTTTCAGTACAACTTCTTTAGATTTGATTTACACACTGACAACATCTCAGATAACTTAGGAAATCCTGTTATCGGCATGGCTGAGTTATGAATTATCAATACCCGACATTTCATTAGCTCTCATTGCTCCTTAGGTGTATAAATCATTGATGCCATTAAGCTGTGACTGACATTTGTAAATTCTCATGGTGGTGGACCTTTACTATGGAGAGACATTCCTGTGAATCCAGGACAGATGGATTTGTTATCACCACTGAAAATCCAACACTTTCACAGGAACATCAGAATAACTTACAGAGGGAAATGAGCAGTGAAAGCTTCAGCTGCTCTGGTCCTATTTTTGTTTTTTAAAAGCCTGAATGGTAATTTCCCATTAACATGAGAGATCTGCTTTTTCACTCCTATAAAGCCATCAACTCTCCAAACAGAGCAAGTAACCTTATCAAAGCAAGCCACTGCACCTTCCAGGCTGACTCACACTGAGACCATCTGGACAAAACATTCAGACAAGAGCTTTAAAGGAAAAANTTTCCCATTAACATGAGAGATCTGCTTTTTCACTCCTATAAAGCCATCAACTCTCCAAACAGAGCAAGTACCTTATCAAAGCAAGCCACTGCACCTTCCAGGCTGACTCACACTGAGACCATCTGGACAAAACATTCAGACAAGAGCTTTAAAGGAAAAAAAAAAAAAAAACTTCTTGAAACAAATTGCCAGACAGGATTACACAAAATGATCTGTCGAACGTGTTAGAGACAGCCAGAAAAATCTTTAAAAGCAGACAGAGGGGAGGAAACGTGGATCCTTCTGGGATCCACTTCTGGCTTATCTTTTCACCTTTCAGCTTTTTCAGCTGTAAAGGCCAAGAGCAGATCCTGCTCTGGGGGCTCCAGGCAGCCTGAAGCCCTGCAGGGACACCGAGGGGTCAGTGTTAGCCCCGAGAGCTGCCCCTGTCCCCCTTGAGCCACTCCTGGACCTGCCTGTCCACCTCACCAGCTGCTTCTCCCAGCTACACCACTGAAGTCCTGCCACGGCTCCCTCCTACCAACCGGAAAGAACAAAACACTCAGATCTGGGTATTCTTCCTCATTTCTACCTCAGTTTCCCCCGACTGCAATCAGCAAAGGCTCCAGCTATTAAACAAGCCCCCAGATCTTGGACTGGATTATCCAGGGTGGTTTTTATCCTTTATCTGCCAGAGCAGACACGCTGATACAGCCAAGGCACTGGATCCAGCTCGCTGCACATTTGCCTTTCCCATTAACGAGCCCAGAGGTCATTTGCCAAAGGACACACAGATAAAGCAGACAAACTTTCCACTACTCCCCGACAGCTTAATTACTACCCAGAATCTGGAGCAAGCCATGACAACTTTGCATTCGTTTCCACATTTCATTTTTATGACACTCCAGCATCTGCAGAGGATGCTGTAATTAAAAAGGAATAAAATTATGGTTAAAAAAAACACCAACAAAGCCTGGACACAGCCATGTGCTTGAAGAACATGGATTACACAGCGAGTGCAGATGCTCTGCAGCAGGACAGAGCCAGTGTGCAAGCTTTAAAATCCTGAATTACACACACTGCTGCTGCAGCCAGGGGAGACTAAAATGAATTTTAAGAAACCCTCCCAGCACCACTGCTGAGGTTACACTTGGCTGTCCCACAGCGTGGCTGGAAGTGTGCTCTGTGCTGGGCTGGGAATTAACGAGATAAACACAAGGCATCCATCCTTGCAGCTTTCCTGCATCCAAGTAACCTGGACAGCAGCAAGCCAGAGGGGTAAAACCTCCCCTGGAACAGGATGTCCAGCTTTTAATCTCCGCAAGTGTAGCTAAGGAACCACTGCATGGGAAGGAAGTCAAGCCAATCAATCTGAAGACAGCCTGATCCTCTCCAGTTCCCCACCTCAGCCCGACTTGAAAAACCTCATTTTTAGGCACAGTGACACTGAGCAGCCTTGCAGATGATGGACAGAAGGACTGGGCTCACACAAACAGCTCCACACTTGCAAGTCTGCATCAGCCACATCACTCAGCAATGCAAATTATCTTCCTCAAACTCGAGAGGCTGCAGAGGAAGGAGCCGAGGTGCCTGGTGACAGCAGCTGCTTCCCCCGTGGCAGCCACTGGAAGCAGAAGCATGTGGCAGCTTCCCTGCAGGAAGCTCTGCCCTTAGAAATAAAGTTGTAAGAGAAACTGCCTCTCCCACCTGTCCTGTGTAAAGAGGATTTCAGATGCCACCCTGCAGGAGGAGGAGAGCTCCAACCCCAGCTGCCCCAGGGACACGCTCTCCACACCACCACACACTGCACAGCATCCTCACCCACCTCCATTGAAACTTCAGACCAGCTTGTGCTTTCCTTGATTTCACAACACACTCAAAATAGAACGAACACAAAATTCTTTCCTCAAGAGGTTTCGGTTCCCTCTTTTCAAGGCCACGTCAAGGACAGGCGACAAGGCCGCTCCTCGTGGGGCACGCCGGGGTCTCCTCTCAGGAGCCATTTCCCCTCAGAACCTCCCCTCTGCCCAGCAAAGAAAACAGCCAGAGGTCTCCAACAGCAGGAGAAGATCCTGAAGGACCCGTGGCTCTCAGAATTAAAAACATCACGGCACACAATGGCCCGAACGTGCGGCAGCGGCCGCGGCTTTTCATTCCGGCCATTGTCCGCTAAGAATAGCCCAGAGCCCCACGGCCACATTGTGTGCTCTGTCCACCTCCCTGCCAGAGCTATTTAAAGCCTAAAACAGCTTCTCCCTGGATGTCAGCTCTGGCTGGGAAGTCAGAGCCAAGGCAGCCTTGAGATTGTGGATTTTAAAGCTCTGCCCGCTCGGCGCCGAGTGGAGTTTGTGATTTAAAAGCAACAGGAGAGGAAAAGCTGCTGAGGGGAAGCACCAGTGCAGGTGTGGAGAGCTGCACAGGAGGAGCAGCACATCCACGAGCCAGCTCCTTCACAGGATCTCACCATGGTCAGGCTGGAAAGGAGCTCCAGGACCATCGAGTGTGACTGATCAGTCATCAGGCTGTGACCGACCCCCACCGTGTCACCCAGACCATGAAGTGCCACCTTCCCAACAGCAGCTGGCTGGTGTCACCTCCAGGCCACCTCCATTCCAGCCTGGGTAGGGTGTTAAAGACTGCCCTGACAAAGGCACAAAGAGTTACAGACCAGAGATGCAAAGTGAACTGTGCTCACAGGGTAAATACATCCCAGGGTACCTGCACTGAGCCACAATCCAGTGATTTTCCACTGAATTACCTGAATTTTCCATTGAATTACCTGGCCAGAGCTCATTCAGGTGCTCCTCTGGCACATTGCTGGGGTTTCAAATAGTGAGGGTGAGTTTTCCCTTGAATTTCCTGGATTACCTTGCATTACTGATCCAGCATCATTCCTACACTGACAAAGACCACAGGTACTGTGTGAATCACAAAACCACAGAGCACTGAAGCTGAAATCAGCAGCCACTCTGCTTTCCAAGAACAAAACAACACCAGCTAACCTCTATCACTTGCAAGGAAATCCAAATATATCAAAAGCAGTAGGCACAGGCTGGGAATAAATGCCAATGCCCAGGGATGCTGCTCATCTCAGCACGACTTCTTAATTCTTTGTGACCGATACCCCATTCACAAAAACAAAGCCATGGACTCAGGCAATGTCTATAAACATTAATTGTTGTGATTTGTAATTGTCATAGAAGTATCAGCCTTAAAAAAAACCAAAAAAAACACATTACTCAAGCCCCAGGAGCCCCATCAGCACCTCGGTGCTCGTAAGACATCTGCAAACCCAAGGCAGGATTTCTCCTTCTATCTGCAGCTGTGCAGAGCCAAAAGGTCCTCCTGGCTCCAATTCGGGTCCAAAAGGAGCAGAAAAGTGATTCATCCTCCCACTCTGCACCCAGGCTCCCAGTTCCCTCCCAGAGCTGCCAGGAGGAGCTGGAGCCCCCACCTTTGGCAGCCTGGAGCACTCCAGCACCGAGACAGGAGTCACTCGCAGCCCTCCCGAGAGCGGGAACATTTGGTGACATTTCCAGTGCTACAAACAGGGGATGGGTTTGAATCAGGACTGGTAAGAGATGAAGGTTGAGTCATCCACGCTGACTTCTCCTGCACCAAACTGGGTTTTGCTTCTTTCCCCGTTTGCTGTGTGTGAACGGTGAATTAAAGAAAATAAAATCAAGGAAATGCTTCAGCAAGCGAAGGGGAAAAAAAAAAAGCAGCCCTCAAAAATGAGCTCCCTGATGAGTTCTCTTCCACTTGCTGTGCTCAGTGGACTTCTGACTTCATCTAGAACAACCCTGCCAACAGGAGAAAACTGAAAATAACCTCTACCCAAATCAAAATGACAGCAATTAAGCCATTACCAAGCAGCTTGGTGAGTTCAAGCCATGAGCCTGGAGTATTAAATGGCATTTTAAGCCTTTCCACTGCCTGCTGTTACAGCTCTCCAAAGGCTTGAGTGGATGGTTACAGAACCTATGCTCAAAAAAGCTGCATCTGGCTGAGCAAGAGAACCAAAATTAACCCAAAAATAAAACCTCCACACCAGCAAGTTAACAGCAGGTGTAGAAAAACATTAAGACACCCAGTCTGTGCTATTAGTTTATTTAGAGTAACCACATTATGAACCAATTTGCCATCAGTAATGGAAGCCATCCCCAAGTGTCATCACCAGCAGGGAACTCCCAGTCTGCAGAGAACACTGGGATGAACAGGCTGACCTCAAACCAGGCCTGGCACAGAGAAAATGAAATCACCAAGGAGCCAGGCACTCGCTGAAATTTCAAGTCCAGCCTAATTGAAATGAAAATGAAAATGAAATCACCAAGGAACCAAGCACTCATTGAAATTTCAAGTCCAGCCTAATTCCTGCCAGGGTAAAGTGGATTTCTCTCTGCTCCTGACACACTTTTGCCCTTCCTCCAGCACATCCCATTGCTCTGCAGCGTTTTCCCTGTGGGTTTTACTCAGGGATGGCACCAAAACCCAGGAATTAACACCTTCAGCTGGATGAACAGCACTGAGAAAGGAGCAGAGCAGCCTCCTGTCCCTGCTACTGCTGGTCAGAAAAGCAGGAGGGAATTCCCAGCACCAGGCACTAAAAACAAGGAGGAGCTCCCTGCAGCACAGAGAATCCTCTGCTTCCTCTGGCACAACCCCCCTCCCCCAGAAACCCCCAAAATCCATCCCCCCGGAATGAGGGAGCCCACTCCAAGGAACCAGAGCTTGCTCAACACAGGGAAAAAATAGGGAAGCAGCCCACAAATAGTTTGCTGTTCTTGCTCTACCTCCCAAAAAAATAACATTTAACATTCACCAACTTCCTCCTGTTTAATTTAAAAAATCTTCCCAAGGCTCAGCCTCAGTGGGAGCAGTGAAGGTTGGCTTCAACATCAAGGGCTCCTCACAGATGTAGGGAAGTGGCAACAAAATCCCAGTGCAGGAGGTGGCAAAATGAGCATCCTTCTCATTCTCACCTGGCCCCTCTTCCTGGCAGCTCGAAAGATTTCAAGATTTAAAAATACAAATTCGACATCTAGGACTGGCAAACCAGTATCTCTGCCAGCACTGAAGTTCACACAAGCCTTCCACTCCTAAAAATAAAACTTAAAGAAAACAGAAATCATTCAAACTCAATCCCAGTGGAGCAAAAAAAAAAAAAACCACATTGGGAGAATCACAAAAAACTGGCTCTTAAAAATAGCAAACCTGATTGTTTGTGTTGGGAGATTTCAGGGGAGTGTTTATTTCCTTCTTAATCCCCAAAACAGCGGGAATCAAGGAGGGAGGGGGGAAAGTGAAGGGAGAAAGGAATGAAATGAAGGGATAACTGCAGAGACATTTCAGCTTCTGACTGCAGACTGTACAAAGTTCTGGCTCATTCCTGGGTCGGCTTTGATTGTTCTTTGTTTTATTTGAGGGATGAGCTGCATCCCCCTCTCCTTGTTTCCAGCTGATGCAGGGAGAGCCCTTGGCTGGACAGACACCTCATTCAATTTGTCCTTCTGTCCCCTCCAAAAAAAACCTAAGAGGAACAAAAAAAACACCAAGTGAAAGCACTGTGCAGTTATCTCCTCTGTCCAAGTAATTTTTCTTGAAAAGAAGAGGCACATCCTGTCCAGCCACGCAGGCTGCACTGCCAGACAAACAAACGAGAGCTGAAAAAGTTCAGCGTTCTCTCAACATGTTTCAAGATGTGTAACTGAATCCCATAAATCTCAGCAGAGACCTTGATTTAGGTCATTTGGAGTAATTCACTACCATTTAATCTCCTCACCTACTTTCGGGCTGCTTGGAACACAATGGCTGAGCAAGATGTGCTGAAAGCCCCAATTCAGGGACCCAGAGAACACAGACTCCCAAAAAAAGATCTGGATCAAGGGCAGGAGGATCCCTGTCCTCAGCCAAGGCAAAAAGCAGCTCCCACGAAGCTCTGACACCAGAACAAAGGCTGGTTTCAACTGGGTGCTCTTTCAAGGATCATAAATAATCTTTCCAAAAGGAAAATGGATTGGATTTTAAAGTAAAAAGAAAGCAAATTGCTGTGGCATGGATGCTGTAAATACACATGCAGTTATAGCCACCAATAATTTGATTATTTAGCTTTAAGGTAGCTGAGAAATAATGTTTATATGTGCCACAGGAAGTTTCAGAATCAGAATTCTCCAAAAGGCAACCCTGAATTTTGGGTTTCTTGGGTTTTTCAAGCATCAAAGATGCAAGAGTTCTCAACTATAATTATATAAGATGGATAAACTCCCTCACTCATACTAAGAGGCAAGGGAGACCAAAAGCTAAGTAGAGAGATGTTGAGTGAAATTTAGGAAGTGATGCAGTAATTAAATATAAACTTCCAGAAATCTGTGATACAGCTGAAGAGCTCTTTAGTGTCTTGAAAAGAACATTGTGTTTGGGCCACTTCAAAACAAACCCCAGATAAAGAAATACTTCATGGACTGATAAAAACAAACCCCAAAGTGCTTTCCTACCATCTGATAAACCCACTCTGTGTAAGAGAAATGAGGATTTGTGCTCTAAAAAAATGTAATGGCCACCAGATTTTGGTGTCACTGCCACAGCCAGAGCTGTGAGACTTCAGGGGGATCTTTGTTAACAAAATCAGCTTGAGAGAGGCACAGAAGAAGCCATCAAAAAGGGAGCCTGGGAAGGGAAAGGAACCTGTTCTCCCTGTACTTCTCAGAGCTGGAATTATTCTTCCTATCACTGTCCAAGATTCAAAGTCGTTCTGCAAACCCAGCACGAGCTCCCCACAAGACAGCCCAGGCAGGGCTGGCTGCATGCTGATGGCTTTCAGGAAAAAAAAAAAAAAAAACAATAAAAATCTACTTACTCTTCCCATGCCCTGCACACACCTCCCCATGCAGGATCTCCAAACAACCTCCCCCTCCTTGCAAGGGGAGGCATCGATCTTTTGGGACTGATAAATGTGTTTAAACAGTCAACATATAAATAACTTCTTGCAAGCCTTCTCTGGGATGCAGAATCCTTAAATTAAAGGTAACAGCAAATTAGCAGCACTTTCATCCCAACCATAGCAGCTGGTGGAGCTGCTCTGGGGTTGGGACAGGGTGGGGTACAATGGGAACTATTTGCATGAAGCCTAATCCTAAAACCACTGCAAACAATGTGAGGGAGCTGGAAAAGGCAACAGAGCTTGGAGAAAATTATAGCTGCTCCTGCAGCTCACAGCCAGCATTTCTTGTGGAATTCATGAGCTGCAGATGCTGAGCTCTGGAGGAACCTCCAGCAGCAGAAAAACAGCAGCGATTCTCATCCCTCCACATGGGTTTGTCTTGGTCCTTCCCAAAATCCTGACTACTCGAGTTCCTCTCCAGTTCTGAGCCTCCCTTTTGAGGGAGGAGAAGAAAATTGAGGAGTCAGGAGCAGCCAAGCAGCAATGGATAAATCCCAGTAGGAATGCCCAACTGTTTTCAGCAGAAAACAGCACAAAACAACACAAAAACCCCCAACAAAACCAAACCCAAACACTCCCTTGGCTGCCAAAAGCTGTCACTGCTTTCAAGACATAAAAGAAAGCTCTACCTGGAGGGATTTTCCAGGGGGGCCAGTGCCAGAATTTTTTCCTTGACTTAAATCTGAAACCAAACTATTACCTGAATTTCCATGGACAGGTTTGGTGGGGAACATTTTTAGCCAAGATTTCCATGGAGAAAATGTGAAAAGTGGGAATTAATGGATGCAAGGAGCCCTTCCCAGCTACATTCTATAAAGTTCACTGTGATAGGGGAAATAATTTGACATAAAACTGAAATTAATTCCTTAAGTATGAAAACAATGGTTATAAATATCTTTAGTATTAGACAACAGGCTTAAATAAAAGGACTCCTTGTACACTTTTATGTAAATTAATTTATCATTACAGTCAGAAATTAATCATATAATGGAAGGTAACAGCAGCATATGGATTGATAAAAGTTCAAACCAACCTCAGAGCAAACATGAGCAATCTGGATGGCATTAGGAGGCAGAAAAGGCAATTTAGCAACCAGCAACGAGCCTCCACACACAGGAAATAAAACCAACACTCAGGGGCTCCAAAAGAGCTCCAAGGGGTGCTCAGCCCCAGGTTCTGGGTTTATCCAAGCCTGGTCAGCAGAGCAGAAATCTTTGCCAACACAAGTTCCCTGCTAAGGAACCTCACACAACTTTAGCACAGACAGAATTTTGACTTGCAAATAACCAGAAACCAATAATGTCACAGCTCTGCTGAACCTGGCAGAGCTCAGGCTATTTCAGCCTCTCCCAGCACATGTGTGGGTGCTCTCCATCCTCCCTTTCCCCCCTTCTTCTTTCATTTCTACAGCACAACTCGAGCACTGAAAGAAGAAAAGGCAAAAAAACCAACCAAAAAAAAATGGAAACAGAACAAGGAGTATCCAGAGTTTTTAGACATTCAGCTCCAGGGGGAAAACACGAGAGCAGTTTCATTCATAGCAAGTTGAGTTTCCATCCAAGCATCATCAGTGTATCCTGTGACCTTTGTAGTGCTGCATTTCTCCCTCCGTGCTCACAGAGAGCCTTTCCCCCTCCCCTTTCCAGCTGCACACTTTAAAGTCATTTACTGGCACAGCCTTTTGTTCCTATTTCAGCATCTCTGTGCAGCCCTGGGTTCCTCCCTGCAGAGCTGGGACACTCAGCCCTCTCTGCAGCACAAATACCAGTGGGTTACTGGTGTTTTCTAAAAGGGTAACTGGGATGAAGCCTCTTCCTCCTCCAGCAGATGGAGAGGAGACAGAAAAGTTAGGAAGGGTTACATTCATTAAAGAGAGCAAGGCAAAGCCAGGCTCCTTTCCAAAACCACTTCACAGGATGTTCATTTATTAAATTTCTGAGTGACTGCTTATCGAACACTGGGGAAAAACCTCCACGGGCCTGCTCAGGGATCTGCACCTCACTTTGTCACTGTCACTCATCCATTCATCCCCTGCACAGACTGAGGGAAATTGGGACTTTTTCCCCCCCTCACAGCAACAACAGCTGCTCCTTATTGATGTGTTTTTCTGTCTGGAGTGTTTGACACATTTCAGGCTCGTTAGAGTCTGCAAAACACACCTGTAATAATTTGCTTTATGGGTCACAGGTCTGAATTGGTATCTGCCAATAATCAAAATAATAAATAGGTAAATAATGGGAGGGATGGAAGGGATGGAGGGGCTTTTGACAGCGGATTTGCCCAATGCTCCAGTCAGGAAAGCCAGAGGGAAGGGATGTCAGCATCCTGGCAAATCCAAACAACTCCCTGGCTCTGCTTTCCAGGCACTTGACACAGCCCTGGCTCCCCAGGCAGGTGGAAGAGCATCAGCTCTCCAGCAAGCTCCATCTCCCCCGTGGAGGGTTATTCACAGTGCCACCCATCGCCTCGGGAGCAGCTGGGGCTTCCCAGGAAAACAACCTCCTCCAGCCCTTCCCAGAGGAACTGGGGTGGAGGAAGGAGAAATGTCACATGCCAGGGAGCCCCCGACAGCCACCAGCTGGCCAGAGCCAGCCCAGACTGAGGAATTACGTCTGGAGGACGAGTGGAAGTTTCTTGGATGCATAATCCTATCCCCAAAATATTTTAACAAGCAATGCTAATGAAATATGTGAATAATGCCTATTTTTTTTTCCCCTAAAAGCAGAAAAATCACATGAAATGTGCTTTGGTGCCACATACTCAGAGCAGCAAGAGCCCTGCTCCAGTGTGAACTTGCATAAAGGAAAGGATATTGTGGAATTTCCCAATTTCACCACCTAAATTCACAAATTTAAAGCATGCCCTGCAGTGGGATGGGATTGCTGGCCCAAGACACGCTCAGGGACTCATTCCCAGGCACCAACTGTCGTTATTTTAAGTAGGTTCAATTTGCAAGCACTGCCCATCTATAAATTGCATCCTTCCATGGTTTCCTCCCTGCAGGAAAACCAATGACAGCGCTACAAAAACAACCCAAAAATCCTTCCCTACTTGAAAGAAGCCAAGAGGCTCTTCCTGGAAAGTCCTATGATTTAAGAAAAAAAAAAAAAACCAAAATAAAAACCAAAAAAACCCAACAAAACCAACCCCAAACCAGCTTCAGATGTAGTAGGACTGACCTCCTCACCCTGCTGCAGCATTCCAAGGCTGGAGATTAAAATCCATGCTGGGTTGGGAGTTAATCCTTCTCAAGAGTCAAAAATCCAGGAGCTGCTCATGTGCCACAGGATGAGGCACCTCCCCTGGCCCAATTCAGCCCATTTCTCACAAACCCATGTGAAGCACTGCTGGAAACACTTAAAAACCTAAGAATTTCTGCTCCACCTTCAGAGAAGCTGTGATTAACTCAAAGCAAAACAACTGGGTCAGAAGATTTCGAGTTTAACAACAGTAAGTAGTTACTTTGGTGGCAAAAAATTATGATGTTTTAAATGGTTCCATTCCATTTACAGCATCTGCTTGGGAAAACACCAGCTGAGCTTCCTCACTTTACATCCATGACTTCCAACACATCAAGGGTTCCACTGACCATCACCCAGGGATTTCACAGAAAGAAGGCCCTGGTTTGTCTCCTGGAGTGTTGCAATTTGGGAAGGAAAGGAGAGAGAGAAAGCAGAAATGAAGATTGGTCTCTACTGATGGAATTTCTGCCAAGTCAAGACCTTCTCTCCCATTTTCTCCCACAGCAAATCCCATAACTGCATTTGCTTCCACTGCCTGCAAAGCCCTGCCAGAATTCCAAGAGCAGGACACCCGTGATGTTGTAGGAATTCTCAGTGAGAAGCCATGAAATCTGTGAAAGTCATCCTAAAAAATGAACTAAATAAAGTCATGAGTAATGAATATCAACTGTGCATGGCACAGCCAAAGCCATTCAAGGGAACATGTGTTTGAACATACTTTCCATCTCAACAAAGGTTCAGATTTTTCACTCTTCAGAACGACAGCTCAAAGAAGTTGACCAGGCAAAGAGGCTCTTCCAAGTAAATCCCCAAAATGGGCAAGAAAAAAAATTAGTAAGGATTTAAAAAGCGAAAGAAGAAAAGAGGAGTGGAGCTTTGTAACTGACAGGAAAGGGAAAGATACTAATTTGTAACCTCACCACGAAAGGAAATGGTTTAGAGCCAAGGAAAAATGTCCTGTCCCTTAGCTGGGAGTGAGGGAAAACTGGCTGTTACCAGTGAACTTTTTATAGAATCCTACTGGAGTTACACTGGCAATTCCTTCTGCTTTTGGAGGGAAGTGCAGCACTTCAGAGGATGGAGGGGGATGAAGCTTTGGTCTCCAGCCTTCCAATACCTGATGGAACTGCAAAAAAAGGGATTTTGGAGCTGCAGAGGAAAGAAGGCAGACTCTGCATTCCTTCACCTCCTTCCATCCTCATTAATAATCCATCAGCAGGAGCTGGACACAAAAACACAAACTATTGCTGGAACATCAAGGCAGTCTCCCAACGCCCCCTTCCCCCTTTCTGGCACCAGGGCTGCCTGGCTGGCCCAATCCAGCTCCAAAACTCCAGGGATTAGCACTATCAGGAACTGCAGAAAACCAGATGATTCCACAGCAACTCCAGAGCCCGAGTTTGGAGCAAGTCATTGTTGCAAACAAATGGAATCACTTACAGGCACAGAGCCGTGATTAACTGCAAAAACCCCTTAAAAGGTAGTTTTACATTTTAAATGGGAATGTTAATCCAAGGGTGCAGAGTCAAAATATCAGAATTCAGGACTGTTTCGCTCAACCACACCGGGGTGAGTGGTTGAAAAGTCTCTTTACAGGGTGTATTAAAAACTCTGGGAAACCCCACCCAAGTGGTGCAAGGATCAGTCCCAGTGTGCAGTGACCAACCTGGTGACCTGAGCAGGTGATGAACTCAAAAGAAAAATCAATATTTATATGTAACATCAACACCACTGGAAAACCCCAAAGTGCACAGGTTCAGCAGTAAAACACATGACAATGATTTCAGCTGATTGAGCTAAAAATCTGAAGACTATTCTGTAAAAAAACTCCTGCAACCATTGAGAGAAATGCCAATTTTTGGTTCAACACATCACCAAAAGCATCACACTTCCCTTCCAGCCCCAAAATTACAGCTGCTGACCCTGTCACAGCTACTTTTGCAATCTTTCACACCCAGAAGGGCTGGACCAGTCCAGAGAGTTCACCAAGATTAAAAACTGCCGAGCATCCCTCGGGAAGATGGACCATACAAATGAGATTTCCACACAGCATTTAAGGCAAAAAATCACAATCAGATCAAACACACTCTCGGATGTTCAACCCAGAGAGGAAAAAGGGACTTAGCTGAAATTCATCAGCCATTTTGGGGAGGTTTAAAGGAAAAATTTAGACATTTCAGTAGCCAGGGTGTGATGGCAGCTGGGAGGTTGCCTGAAGTTGTTCTTATCAGGAATCTTCCCTTAGCAAAGACAAACTCAGCTCAGCAACCACGCAGCCACCTCTGGGCTCTGCTTGCTCCTGCTGTAAATTACCTCATCCATTTGTCATATTTTTAGCACTTTTTGGGCTGGGCTGTGAGATCTGCAAGAGATGCATTTTAACCTTTGCTAGAGACTACTCAAGGACAGAAGTGCTTTATGAGCCCTCGCTGCGTAAAAAAATGTCAGTATTAAATTTCTGCAGCTCAAACCATGGAGCTATTTACTGAAGCTTTATACAAACTAATTAAATATAAGGCTCTCGTGGGACACGAGGAGAAAGAAAAGGAGAATTAAGAGATAAATCACTGGCTTTTCTTTCCTCAGCAAGCATACACTCCAATTTAATATATTAAACCAAAACACACCCTGACAGTCCTTGCTCGGACACAGAGAGGCAGCATCCCAATCTCACATGGAACACACTGCACAGCATAAATTAATTATCTCTGCCTCACCACAACTTGCACAAAGGAATTGGGAGAGACAATCCAGACAAGGATGAGCTTGAGATATCAAAGGCTCCATATGGAGCCCATGGAATCTCACTTTGCAGCTTCCCAGGGCTCCCAGTCTTTGTGAGCACATGGCACGGGGAGGTATCAAAGCAGAGCTGCCTCCCCTGCTGACCCCAGGATGTCCTGGCAGGAGAATTCCCACTGCTCCCCACGGAGCCGTGCTGGAGTTTCCTCAGAAAGAGGCACTCCAAGGAACGCCAGGGACCCTCTCCAAGAGCAGAGAGGACAAGAAGCCATGGAACCAGCAGAGAAGGGCTCGAGGTCAGCACAGCTGGGGGAGAATTCAACGTGTCTGGGCACCCCCGGGGGTCGGTTCCCTTCCGCAGAGTTTGCAGCTGAACCTCCTGATGCTGGAGACCACTGGGCAACCCAGGCCACCCAGCACAGCCTCTGGTGGCCAGTTAGAGGGACAGACCAAGAACTCCAGGCTGTGTCCAGCCTGGCTGCAGCACAGATGCACAGCCTGGCCCACCCAGAGTGGCCAGGTCAGCAGGAAGGAGCCCCTCGATCCCTCCACACCCCTGACCACTGCAGGGCAACTTTGGTTAAAAGTCTTCAACGCCAGAAATTCGCTTCATTCACGTGTTGATCCACACACACACACAAAAACCACAGGAAGAGCCAATCCCAGCCCAAAAGAGGCAGAGAAACTGCTGCTGGGAGACAACAAACACAGGAGAACAAAACATTTCACTCATCCACACCCCATCCCTGGAAGTGTCCAGGACCAGGCTGGACAGGCTTGGAGCAACCTGGGATAGTGGAAGGTGTCCCTGGCCATGAGATGAGCTTTAAGGTCCCTCCCAACCCAAACCATTCCATGATCCTTTGCCCTGCTGCCCTTTTCCAACAAAAAACACTCAGCTCGCTCGGCAACAGAAAATCAAAAATTTTGCATCACGATGATCTATTAATCAAACCATTCTTTAAATGCTTTCTGATTAACCACTTAAGGCTATTAAATTTTTAAACAAAGCTCCATCATTCCATTAGCAATCATTTAAAGTGCTTAAGGAGGTGTTTGTGGATTAAAGGGTTTTAAAGGAAGCCTCTAAACACAGCTCCCAGCACAGAGCCAGGACGGAGCAAAGCACAAAAAATGCTGTAAGTTCCTAAATGCCAGCAAAAAATATCTGAGGTTTTTCTCATGAGAGCAGCAGATGCCACCTCACAACTCGTGTAGCATGCCAACACGTGATTCATCTCACCCCCACAGCCCCTGCTCCGCTTCCCAGCACAGGGAAAAGGTACCAACAAACCTCCACCAGAGCTACCACCACTTCCAATTAAGGGCAGAATTCCATCAGGACCCCAAAATCTTCCTGCAAGGACCTCTGGTGATGAGGCAGCACCACCACACTTGTGGATTTCAGCGTGTCTTCAGCACCATCTCATCTTTCTGCTGCGCTGGAGAGACCAGCACATCCCTGGAATTCGAGCTGAGGATTCCCTAAGGAATCACAGCACCACCCAGCTCGGAACTGAGCTATCTGAGGGGTGTAGAGAGATGGCTGGGGTGTTCTGAAAGGAACATATAACTGCAAAGTCTCCCCCCAAAGTTGGTACCTAAAGGTGGGGAGACAATGATCCCATCATCAGACAGCTCCCAAAAGGTCAGTGCTGGGCGGGAAAGGGAGGCTGGAATAAGCCAGGGGATGTGTCCAGTAAACCAGGGAAATACACAGGGCTGTTACAGGACTGTGCTGGGCATTTCTGAGCTCCCTCCACGCCTCTCTCTCAAGGAGGGGCAGGGGATGGACCAGGAGAGGGACCAGGAGAGGGACCTGGACCTCCTTCCCCTCTCCCTGCGCTGGGAGAAGGGACCAGGAGAAGGGACCTGGAGAAGGGACCTGGAGAAGGGACCTGGACCTCCTTCCCCCCTCTCCCTGCACCAGGAGAAGGGACCTGGAGAAGGGATCTAGGGAAAGGACCAGGACCTCCTTCCCCTCT
>VZRX01000501.1:59860-73369 GCA_013398075.1 Notiomystis cincta | reverse complement strand
ACAATGAGATTTCAACTTTTTTATTTTGGGAAGGTTAATGTAAAAGTAGGTAAGGAGAAAATTTCAACAGATTATTAAAAAAGAAAATTTGCTTCTTTTTGAAATTTTTAAGACTAATTTAAAATTTCCTTTTAGAAAGAGTTTAATGAGTGTCTAAATGAGCTATCTCAGATTTAACCTCCTAGTATTTTATGGGCTATCTTTAATGAAGGAATATGGAGGAATGCCAGCTTTAGCACTAGCATTTGGGAAAAACATGCCATGGCTACACATAAGAAATCCAGTCTCTTTATTATTATAAATTACTAAGCAGAATGATTGCCTCTTCTGTCACCTCTGAACAGGTGCTGATGATTCCTCATCTGCTGAGAGATCCCAATGATGCAGAGCAAAATGCATTAATTCAGGAACTGAGATGAAATCCCCTAATTTATAATCTATCAGTCTCAATTTTGAGGTAATTTTTCCTCCTATCTGAGCATATTTCAGAAATGACTGCTTGTATCTGCATCCTTTAATGGCTCCTGTATCCAAATATAAATTATACAGTATAATGTCTACATTATTTTATTGCACTTATAAATAAAAAATATGAGAAAAATGTGATGGATTTGTATGACATATAAAACTGATACTGTAATTTTTTTATAGATTTAATCTCCAGTGAAGCAAATATGAACATACTGTGTTATATTAAATTGTCTATCTTCCAAGCACTACTATAAGAAAAAAATAAAAGAAAGAAAAAACATTTGCAATTAATTCCTTTTGCTGCACTTGTTTTAGTGTGTCCATTTAAAGCATTCAAAATCACGTGCAATTATTTTATCTTTTTTTTCTTTGAACTGTGACATACTCGTGCTTGAACAGCTGTAGTACTTTGGGAACAAATTGCCATCTTAAAATAACTTTTTTTTAATTTTCTAATGATAAGCATTTAAGAAAACTAGTAGAATAGGTGGCATCCTTGTTATAACTTACTTTGAGAAAATAATATATTTATAATCAATCATTATAGATACTGAAGTAGTGCTCAGGTGACAGTTTATATATGACCTGCTTTAAAGCGAAAAACCCCTTCAAATCTGAATACAGTAAAGGTTGATAGCCCCCTGTCACACACGTCCCCACAATGCCTCCCCCAAACCCCACTTTTTGCTTTACTGGACTTTGTGTTCATATTCCAGGCTCTTTCCTTGAGGCAAATATGGAGGTCTAAAATTCTTAACTGCTTCAGTAAGGTGCCCAACATATCAATATCTCAACAGAAGTTTTGTGAAAGCATTTACCTGAGGAAACAGTCTTTCAACAAGACAAACTGGACCTCAACAAGACAAATTGGACCAGGAGGAACAAGAGGACTGCATTCAGACATTGCTGCTTTGAGAGGGACAACCCAACTCATTGCAAAAGCTGGATGTCCAACCTCACTGAAGCAGGAGGAAATTGGTAGTTTTTGAAATAACTTGAGAATATGGTGATGTAACTGTGTTGGAAGTGGATTAGGATGCACTATTTAGGAATGAGACTTACCTTAAAACTGCTGAAAGTCTTACATCTTTATCTGCAGAGTTGCCTGACGTTGAAAACATCTCTCTTGGGCAGGAACTGGCTCCTGGAAGTGCCAGGTCCCTTCTCTTTCTGCTGCTGGGAATGGGTGATAGGCCAGGAAGGTCAGACTGTAAGAGTCCAGGAAAGACTAAGCTAAAGTAATCTCCTGGTAACAGTGCTACTGACAAAATTTTAGAATTCAGTGATACCAAAAACCAAACTATATTTACAGTAAAATTTGCCAACAAATGTAGGTGTATCACAGTAAACACTAGAGCAGGTGTGTTTCTAATCTGTAAAGGTATCGTTAAAGGACAGTGCCCAGATGGCAAAATGCTATCTTGATCACTAGGTGCACTTACTGAAAATGCTCTGCTTGCAATACACAACTAGTGCCACCACATGTAGCAAGTTGTAGTTTCCTTTCCACTTGTAAGAAATTCTGTATTTGCTTGCTGTTCTGCAACAGGCTCTTTCTATCTGGTATGTCAAATATACCGGTAAATATTTACATTTAAGCCTTTAAACCACAGGAAAACATTTTAAGCCTTTAAACCACAAGGAAATACTTTAAGTAAAACTTGTTTTCTTTGGTTTTAGATGAGGATTTTTGTATTCTGTTTCTGCAGGTGTCTGTAATAGTAATACTTTGAGACTTGTGAATGACTATATTTGGCTTCTCACTTGTTAATTGTAAAGTTTGAGTTTGTTTTTTCAGTCCTATGGCTGGACAAATGAAACTAATATCTAATTTGAAAAGACAGCTCTGACCACAGAGAAATTAAATTGATGTAAGAATTTTTCTAGTCTTAGTTTTACTTGTGCTACCACAGCAATGTCCAGAGAGTCTGGATGCAGAATTTCATCTTGAACTCTCCTCTAGCTTCAACAGGTTTTATTTACCTTTTTTTTTTACATTTTCATTTGTAAAGATGGATCTTAAGAAGGTCCTTCTTATATTCTGAAATCTTATCATGAAGAGCAAAATTAATCTGAATATTTTTACTGTAGTGCTGAAATACATCTCTTAGACACGCTACGAGACATCAGAGGTCGCATGTGATATATGATTTGAAACTGGGAATCCCATCACGTCTGCTACCAGACCTCTATTAAAACTTTTTATTTTCAAGGCTCTAACTACACTGGTGGCCAATCTTCATTCCCTGTGGTCAGCTTTTCAGTTACCTCCTGAAGTGGTGAATTATAAACCAACCATTACTGGTAAATTCACGAGGAAGAATAATGGTGTGGACAAATAGATTATGCACAGATGTGGAGTATCTTTCAAGTCTACTGATGTTGCTCACCCACACAGTACACAGCAAAACAGATACCTCATATTCCTTTTGCATACATAATGACCTCTTTAAGGCAGAGAAATCTTCCTGAGCCCTCATCATTGCTGTCCATGTTAAAGTTTTTGAACTCAGATGGTTAAAGGACCCAGAGGTCATCTGCCATCATGAAATTCCTCTGTAAAAGTGCCCATGAGCCCTGAAGAATTAATTCTATCTATTCATACACACCTGTCATCCTCTCAGGAAACAGCTGGCCATAGACTTATTTCCTGGTCTTCTTGGTTTAGTTATAGCCTCCAAGCACACTTTTCAAAAGGTTCTGTTAATAATAAAACATAGAAATCTTCCTTCTTCAAGAAAAGCTTTTGAAAATAAATTTTAAAATTCTGTATCTAGTTCTGGAAACTTTTAATGTTATTTCCAATCTGTTCCACTCTAAACAGTTCCTGGGTTTGAGAAAACTGATTCTAGAGTGAAAGTGATAGTGTGTGTATGTGGCAATTAAAACCTGACTTGGTAACTTGCTGGAACGCATTTCAGTATTAGCTCCATTGTTTTGATACTCAGAGTTCTCTCCACCAGATTTCCTGAGTAGGAAAACTTAGTTCATTACTGAAAACAAGTAAGACCTGAGGGTTTGAACTTCCCTGTGAATCAACGGGTTCTCTCACACCCACTTTTTTACCAAAGTTGTGCTTTGACAAGTGCCTTCATTTAATATCTTGCCTCTGCAAGGTTTTCTTCTCTTGATAGCACAAGATGGAGGTCTGGAAAGGTTACATTTTAACAGTTTGTTATTGCTGTCCAGAGTT
Source organism: Notiomystis cincta (assembly GCA_013398075.1). Taxonomy (NCBI): domain Eukaryota; kingdom Metazoa; phylum Chordata; class Aves; order Passeriformes; family Notiomystidae; genus Notiomystis; species Notiomystis cincta. The sequence goes on along the minus strand of VZRX01000501.1, from coordinate 69,705 downwards.
ACTCTAAACACATACAGCTCTTTTCAATTAAGAAGGATTTTAAATTCTTCTGTATGTCTATCAACAGCAATACACCTCCTAAGGTTGCTTCACCATTTTTGTGATACCATCACCCGCAAAAATATGAGAGTAAGGTGGATTATGTTAAATCATGTCGACTTTCACTCTATTTATGTTCTACTTAGTTCGTTTAAAATTTGAGGAAAATGTGTGAAATGTGCTTGTGATCAGGGATATTAGCAGATTTGAATCTTTATATTTCAGAATCAATAGCCCTTCTGATAATACAATTTTCTAAGATCTCTGATTTTCTGATTTTGTCACGTAGTTGTAGAGGCAAATAATAGACAGAGTTTCTTCTGCAGTTGTCAGAGCAGTAAATTAGGCAAGGAACCCACGAATAAGTATGTAGTCTAACTAAAGACTGCATCTTAAAGAGCTCTCACAAGGCCACCAGCTGATGAACAATGCATCAACAGTTCTAAGTTTTGTGTGATCAGAAATCCACCTTAAAATTGTAAAATATAGTTATATTTTGAAATACTTCATTTTTTCAGTGCTGTCCACAGAATTAATATATCTTGATTTTAGTTTTGAATAATTGCCAATGTGGTCAAACCCAATGTAAATACCAATGCCATCTAAAAATAACATTTATGAGGAGTCCACAAAGGGTGGAAAGAAATAAGCTGTCATTTTCAAGTGTTAATGCAGAGCTGAGCTAATCCTTTTGTGCTGTGATGATCCAACAGTAAATAATGTGTGTGACAGCATCTAGCAATAAGTTGATGGAACATTTAACTAACTGTACCATAATTCTTGTTTCATTTCATGTATTGCCATCCGATGGTTGAGGTTCCACTGTGCACACTGTATGTGCACGCCATCTCTATATATTTCATGTGTTATTGAAGCAAAGTGTGGAGAGCTGGGGTAGGCTGTGTTGTTAAGGTGAACAGGAGTCACTTTGGCTGTGTAGCTGGTACATTAAATGAAGCAATTGACTGAAAACCTGTTCAGGTTTATTTGCAGCAGATGATGAACAAAGTAATGCTATTAATGGCCACAGTCACTAAGCTGTGGACTTCCTTGTTTTCCAACCAGGAGGCTACAAAGCAGAATGCAGCATTCAGGTAGTTCAGAAGCAGACTTTTTGAGAACATCAGCAAAAGGTTGTCTCTTAGACATCTTAGAGCCTTGCTTTGCATTTTCCTGTAAATATTTTACGACAAATCCTTAACAATTTGAGAGAGAGCAGTTTTCAGTCAAGTCGCCATCTCACTAGGACGTAAGAATCTAAAGACTGGTAAAAACTGCAATCCACCAAACCCAGAGTTTTGATTTCTGACTTTAGGAAATAATGAAAACCAAGTTCTTATGCATGAATGCAAGGACTTTAGCACACTGTGCCACTGGATCTCCATGTGCCTTAGCGGTAAATTGTTTTATGCGTATGATTAATATTCTTTGAATCTGTCTGTGTGTTTGACATTTATGGTACCTCTGCAGTGATGGTGGCAGCACATTTAGTTAAGGGTAAAAGAAAAGCAAAATACTTACATCTATATCTATATCTATCTGTCTATCTATCTCTCTAAATGTACATTTGTTTCTTGAAATTATATGATGGCTGTGGTCTGTCTTCAGTGTGCAGTTTCCTTGAAAGTTCTCAAACTCTTTCAGAAGCTCTGGTCTGTAGTCAGCCTCCCTGCCTCAACACTCCTAAGCAACCAAAAGAGGGATTACCTCCCAAACTTGAACCCACAGAGCAGCTTACAGGTGGCTTCCGCAAACACATGAACAAACAATCCCACCAAAGGTGTAGAGGGCCATTCATTGTAAGGAATGTGATGATAATTTACAGTTTTTTCTACATGAGGCTTTTACAGAAAATCAGGGATATTTACAGGAATTAAAGGCTAGGGACTGAAAGTGAGATATATTCTTCTATACAGGAACAAATAGAAGCAGAGTTTGATTTACCATTGCAATTGATTACCTTAGGGCTTTTTTCTTGCTCTGCCTGCAATGTTGGTGTGTGGGAGTGGTATGTGACAATACTAGCAGAGATGGATGAGGCCTGTAAAATGAGAAAATTGAGAGACGGTAAAGCAATTATCAACCTTAGCCATTAAGAGTCTTTAATAACAGAATCCCAGAATGGTAAGTCTTGAAACCACTGAAAATAATTTGGTCTCCACAGATTCTTTATTATATGACAAACAGAGGGGAATTTGAAACTCAATTTTTAAAAACATTATGTTTTTGTAAATCTGTATGTAGTTCTGTGGCTTCTGCCTTATTTGCCATTATGTTGTCTCTTTGTTATTACGTAAATTATGTAAAGCCCTTCACCGTTAGTCATACCCACAGAAATTTGTGCCTAATCCACAGAGATAGTAGGAAAGGTATATTAGCACCTTTTTTTCTGCATGGGTCAGAGTGAAGTATGGGCAAGATGCCCAGTGTGGCAGTCTTGATGTCATTGGCAGTAGAGGTCTGGGCTGGGCTAGGCAATAAGTTCAAATTAGGAAGTTTTACAATAGAACTGGTGGGCAGTTCTGGGTTTTTGGGGCAAAATTATGCAGAAATGGAATTTACATATGCTTTTGTCAGCATTTTTAGAAGTGTTTTGCAGTTCCAAAAAGTGCAGCTACATAGCATCTTCTGTTTGAATAGCATGTCCTGTGTATAGAACTGCTCTCAGTGTTTCACATGTGTGGAACCATGCATGGCCATACCTGATACTCAAGTTCAGTATTCTAAGAAAGAGTAACTGAAATGCATAAAGCTAAAGATTGTAGTGTGATCTTTTATATTTATGAATATGTAAAGATTAGGAGATATAATTAAGATTGCTGGGATCTTAGCTTTTTTACATCTCTGACTCTTGAAAAGATTGGTAGCATAATTTTAATGTTTGTTTAGTGTTGCTTTTTTCACATGGGATAGATGGATTATTGGTAGTCTCCATGCAGTCCTCCAAGGAAGGAAATCAGAATGAAATCATAGTTTAAAGAAATTATAATGACCTCAGTGCAAGGCATTTGGAGAAGAAGGAAGAATTACATCATCTGTTGGTGATAATGCAGCATAATGCAACATAAATGAACAAAATTATTGTTATTTAGAGTAATAGGATACTTTGGAAAACATCCCTGATAATGTTAATATTTTTTTAAATTATGTGAATATGGTCCCTTAATGATCCTAAGAGCATGATAGACAAATGTTCAAAGTTTTGCAATTTTTATTCTGCTTTATGTAAGAAACAGACATCATCTCTCTGCTCTGTGCAGAGCAATATTTGTTTAACAATGTGTACTCAAGATACTGCAAACATGGTGATCAGTCTTTCTTGGAATATTGAAGTCTTGTTTGCTTTTCGGGATTTTTTAAGCTTCCCCAAGTGAGTGCATGTGAGATTCTCACCTTTCACTTGAAGAAAAAAAAATATTTCAAGTTTTTCTGATTATGAAGAAAATATCAAATACGTGAATTTCAGTGACAAAGGTGAGGAAAAAAGAAAGAATATAATGGTAGTTTTACATCAACAATCCTGGAGACATGAAATGTAATTTTGGAACACTTGGGATGACCAATACTGAGATCTGGTTTGTTGTATCTACCTACATGGGAAATTGAACAGGATACTTCTGCTAACATTGATTTGTGCGTGAAGCTTTACAGACCTGTCTGAGTGTAAAATATGTGGGCAGATCTCTGGTACATTTCATAGCCATGCACAAAATTCAAATAAAAGATCAGATAATTTTGAAGGGATTTTGCATGAAATAGATTTTCAGGTAAGACACCTGGAATTCTTGGTGTACATCTAGAGCCTGCATTCAGATCTTCCTGAAAACTTTATAGCTATTCCAACTTGGTTAGCTGGACCAAAGTTGGAATGACTATTAATCCTGGAACAATGTTTTCATCATCTGGAGGCACAACTCCAAGCAGAGTTACTTCTTGCTATTAAAAATAAAGGTAAGCCAAGAAAATTCCTTCTCATCAACATTTCCTCTTCTTTCTCCATGAATTCTGTGAGCAGTTGTGAGAGATAAAGCCAGACTACTTTAATAGATTTTGAACTCATTTAGGTGAAATACTTCAGAAGCCTGTCAAACAGACTTACAGTTATGCTCTGATAGACAAAGCCTTTTAGCTCTGGAGTGCAGCCATGGGGTAACAGTGGTGAAAGGCATGCTTGAGTGTGCTCAGATGTTTCTGTCTATATGGAGAATTCTCTTCCATATTATAAGCACCATAGAATTCAGTGGCATGGCTCAGCCAGGGAACTAATTTCTGAGCTGATGTTTTAGTTTTGTTTCTGCCTGGCTTGCAGGAAAGAAAACATAACCTTTGCTTCTGAATGTTTTTTTCAGATGCTCCTCACCAGAAAGCACCATGTGTTTTCATTTTGGGTGGTCGTGATTTTAATTGCTTGGGAATTTTTGAACAGTGCTTTTATTATTCTTTTTTTTCCTTGTGAGAAGATAAAGATTCATCAAAACTGAAACAAGTAAAATTCAGTGTTTACAAATTTTCAGTCAAGTTCTAAGCATATTTCAATATTTTTGGAACAAATGTATTTGTTCTATTTTTTAATAACCTGTTGTTTTGAACTCTCAGTTACTTATGAAAAATTGAAAAAATGTAATTATTTTGAAGTTATACTAATGAAAACTGATAAACTCAAACTTATTTTTAAAACTTGTTCAACTCTGTTACATGGATAAACAAATTATGAAATTCAATTAGAATTAGAAAATAATAATGCATATTCTCCAGTAATTTCCAATATACAGTGGCCAGGCTTCTGCCTTCTGGGTATCAGAAAATGTTGACTTTGTTTGTCAGTTCAGAGAGCATTCTACTATTGAAAGTTAAGTAGATATTTATAACTGAATTTAAGCAATCTATGTTTATTTCACTTGCTAAACTAAGTTTCTGAGGCAAAATATCATGAGGCAAAATATTTCCTTAATTAATTGTGTCATTTGTTCTGAGTCTTTTTCCAAATTTGTATACCTGTTGTGAAATACAGATGCCAAAACCGAGTTAAGTGGTCTCATTGGTGCTCTGAATGATAGTAGAACAAACATCTCTAACCTGCTGAGGCATCCTCTGGCAGGAGAAGGTGGATTTAGTATGTCTAGCACATTTAAAATGGAAATTAGCATGCATGTATGCAAATGTATTTCCTATCAATTCCCAAGTGACACTGACAGTGACAAAATCACATACATAGGATCTCTTAACTAGAGAACAAAATCCCTTCAACTGCTTATGGATATGAAGAACAATTTGTCTGATATGTAAAATATGTATGAGTCACGTAGCATTTAAAAATTGTAGCTTTTGTATTTACAGACATTCACTGCTGTGAGATGCGGTTTAAATACCAGTAGATGTTTAAGCTAATACTGAGACTGGATATTTCTTTAGTTTGAATTATGCTGACTGTATGCCTTAAATAGTGTTATTGCTCAGTGTAAAATAAAGTTAAAAAACTGCTGAGAAAAATAGCTTAATTATGAAGATGATTTGTCTCTGCTTTCCTGGTATTCCTCTCTGGGAAATACCATAATTCAGTTCTTATGCTAGGATAAAAACTGGACTTGTGGAAATTTTCAGTCAAATGGGAGGAAAGTTAATATAAAAAATATAATTATTTGTTTTATTTAAATTGCCATGCTATTGGGGTGGGGGGATTAATTAATTTTACAGACAATGTGATGTCATTTAGATTTAACATAAATTTATTGTAATATGAAAATTCTTCTGTAGTCATGAGACTACAGAGGTAGTCTTTTCAGTTAAAGGTGAGTAAAGTTGATTCTAGTATGCTGTCCTGAAATACTGGACTCTTAATTCAGCTGACAGGATCTTTCTTGTCTGCATGAAGTAAAAATGTACCTTAGTAGATCTAAGAGATACTTAAAAAAAGGAGAACATGTAATAAAGTAATGTGTATAATAAGAAAATCTTGTTTCTGCTGGATGAAGTCTGAGCTTTCACCTGATTATTGAGAAGTGGCTAAATGCAGTTTTTGACCGGTTTGCTGCGTGGTGGCCAAACTCAGCCTTACTGTCTTCACTTATCAGTACATATGCAGTAGTTCTCAATGAAGAGAATGCTTTGACCTATAAAATGAGAAATGAGAAATGTTCACAAAGCACCTTGTGCTCCAAGAATTTGTGATTTTTTAGCATGTAACAGTGGTTAACCCACAATTTTGTTTGTGTGAACTGCGGAATATCTGATATTATGAGTCTGGTGCATACCAGAGTGAGTTTGTTTTATAATTACCTCTGAGGTGGTAGTAAAAATAATCCCAGGCCATTTAGGTTGAATTTGTCTGAGCTGAAGCATAACAGACAGGTGTGTAACTGAGGAAAAACTACAGCTTGGCACTGCTGCTTTTTCACCAAACTGGAGTACAGAAATAAAAGGGAACCCAAACCAGGAGACGACTGTCAACCCTCCTTTCCCTCCTAGCCTAAATATGGGATGTCTTTGGCATTACTGAAAACTGTCAGGGAGCTTTTCTGCATAAAGAAAGAATTTATGCTGCAAGCAAGATATTTTTACTTCAGTTAGGGAACAGCCAAGGGAAATATACAGAAGCTGTCAGTAGAAATCAAGGGTTGAGCAGAATGCATGCATAGTGGCTGAATGGTCATTTTATTTTTGGCTCCACTTGCTTAGTGTGTTTACAGAAATTAATATGTATGATTAAATTTTTAGACATTTTTAATAGCTTGCTTCAAGCAAATAGATATTTCAGAAGATACAAGCCTTAGTAGTCTAATACATAGGTCTACATGAATACATGAATAATACCCCAAATATTGTTTGTATTTCCTCCATGGTTCAGCTGAAAATCTTCAAGGAGTAACACCTCAAGCACTAAGCTTGCTGGCCCAGATTTCATAGCCTAACAGCAGAATCCCTGTCAGTACATAATTATGGCGTGCAAGTTCCAAGTGAACAGTAATGTTGTAGGGATCACAGCTGTTGAAGGCTATAGGAAATGAGTGATTGGATTTAACTCTTTCACAATGCTTACAATCAGAGATAACCCTAGGAGGACTTCCCTGTGCAGGAGACCTGCCTGGCAGGCACCCTTCAGTAGAGTGTGTGCAGGTGTGTGTATGGAAGTATGCAGTACGAAAATGGGACCTGCTGATTGAAAATATACATCTTACTTCAGCTGTTAGAGGTGGCACTACACTGTGTGACATAAACATTCCAGTCTTTCTGAAAGACGACAGTCAGATTCCACACTTGGAAAATCATCCTTGCAGTAGTAAATTTCTTTTAATTTTTTAAAGAAAAAACCCTTATTCTTACATGTTTTTAAAGTTGATACAGTCGCATCTTCAGCAAATGGGATGAATTGTGATAAATGGCTAAGGTGTCATTGGCTAGCCAATTCCAGATACTGTATGCTGGATAAAAGAAAGAAGTGAATATTGGATTCTTATTTTTTCCAAAAGCAAATTGAAAACTTTTACCTGATAAGGTATAGGACTGAAACAAATTCAAACATCCAAAGAAATTGTAAATATGTTCTGAAAAGCTTTACTCTAAAGTGCTTTTCTTTTTCTTTGAAGTTTCAATAGACTGTTTTTCACCAATTCTATTTGGATACATTAAGAGCCATTACAGCTTTGCACACAAATATTTTCATGCTTGTACCAGTTCTATTTCATGAAAAAAAAATTGAAACTTTGTACTAAAATCAGTCATCAACTCTTACTTGAATTCTTTCCTATTGTGGAGCAGGGTGAGCCAGGAAGAAAGAAATAATAAAGACATCTAGGGAAATAATTGGAATGGAATACAATGATACTAACTGTATCCATAGCTTACTGCTTTGATCTTCATGGCAATTTTAAAGAATTAGGTGGTCCCCAAGACTAGAAGAAATGAAATGCCAGAATTATGCCAGGTACAGGAGGGTCTCTCAAAGAAGGAAGCCACAGGAGCTTTCTTTGACTGTCATTCTTACCTCCACTTTAGGGAAAGGAAAATCAGAATTGTTTTCCCATATCCTACCAACTAGTCGATGTATATAATTTACAACATTTTTCCATCTATAGCACTCCATTATGGAAAATGCATTATTTGTATGACCAGATACGTGACTAACAGAGAAAGCAATTNCATGGCCCTTCTCTGGACCTGTTCCAATACGCACACATCTTTCTTGTATTGAAGGCTCCAGTGTTGGCTGCAGTACTCCAAGTGTGATCTGACCAGAGCAGAGAGTGAAAATCACCTCCCTCAACCTGCTGGTCACACTTCTTTTGTTAGAGCCCAGGGCATGGTTGTCTTTCTGAGCTGCCAGCACATATTTCTGGGTCCAGTCATTTCACCTCCACAAACAAGCCCAAGTCCTTCTGCCCAGGGCTGCTCTTGATCCATTCTCTGTCCAGCCTGTACTTGTGCTGGGATTGTGCCAACCCAGGTGCAGGACCGTGCACTCAGCCTTGTTGAACATCATGAGGTTCTCTTGGGTCTGTCTCAAGCCCATCAAGGTCCCTCTGGATGACATCCCTGCTCTCCAACCACATCACACTTGCTGTTGTCAGCAAACTTGTTCATAGTGCATTCAGTCCCGTTGTCCAATGAAGACATTATGAAGAGCTGGTCCCAAAATGCAGCACTGAGGAATGCCACTCTTCACTGCTTTCACCTTGGATAGCAATTTGTTGATCACAACCCTTTGAGTGTGAACATCTAGCCACTTCCTTATCCACTGAATGGTCCATGCATCAAATCCATGCCTCTCTGTTTTAGAGATAAAGATGTTGTGTGCAACAGTGTCAAATGCTTTTCACAGGTCCAGGTAGGTGACAGCTGTTGCTCTTCCTTTCTTACTGCTGTAAGGCCGTTGTTTTATGTTCTATGTTAAGTTCTATGTTTTATGTTTTATGTTAGGTATGCACTGTTTTATGTTCTCCTTGCAAGGAGACCTCTGCATAGGTCAGGGAATGGATTTATAGAAACTAAAATTAAGTAGAGTTTAAACCATATGCCTTTTAGACCAGCAAACAGAGGAACTCTATCTGTCATGATGGCGCTCAATCTCCAGAGCTGACTCTTCACATGATTTACAATATAATCTGAGCAGTTCTATCATCTGCTCAGTGTAGCTAAGAAAATTGAAATCAATGAGCTGATATTGTGATTTCTTAATAAAGAAATTGGTCAAATGGTTGCACATTCTTCAAGAAAAAAATAAGAAATTAAATAGTTTGTAAAGGTATTATTTCTAATTCATCTACAATTAAGATCGACAATGGAAGCCTTTTCCCTCTTTCTTCTCTAGTTAGTCCTAAATCCTGCCAAAATGCTCACTGGAATCTACAGTGTGTTCTCCAGCAGGGTTATATGTGTAAATTAATGTATTTTTCCCCCTAAATTTTATCAAAAACAACTATCTGTAAACTTGAGGCAGGCCCAAATATACGTGGATGGAAATCCACTTATTTCTTCATATTTCTTCATATTTCTTCATATGAGGGGTAGCAAGTAATTTTAATCAAAAAGGTATAGTGCAAAGTGAAATAATCTTGTTTTAGGAACTGCCACTTTAGGAACTGTCTGTAGCACAGAGAAATAAAGGAGTTAGAGTCTCAGAGGGCATATAATTCATAGTGAACCTAAAGAAGTATTTGTTGGCAAAGTATTTGTCTCACTATGGAAAACAGTATTCGCTGTCCATGGCTGGATGATGAGTGTTCTTTTCCAAATAAGGAAAAGGACAAGATGGCATGTTCACTCATCAGCTTCAGTTCTTTTCTCAAGTAGTCAGATTTTTGGGAATTGGA
>VZRX01000501.1:0-59647 GCA_013398075.1 Notiomystis cincta | reverse complement strand
AGATTTTTGGGAATTGGATAAGTATTTTCATTAGCAGTGCTACGACTATCTAAATTAAAAATATAAAAAACCTGAAAAGAATTTCTATTCCATAAGAGAGGAGAAAAATGCCTTTGGTATAAAAATATATTCTAGATGCAATTAAAAAAGAGCAAAGCTGTTTACAAAGTGACACTCTACTCTTAAAAGAGGTCTAGAACTAGTAATTAATATATTTGTGTGGTCTTTTGGGACAATAATAAACAGTGAAAATCGATGGATATTTTTGTTCATGCTCAGCTGCAATGTGGCTCCTACATAAATGCATGATTAATACACAAGTATAGCAAAGAAAAGATCATACAGCAGCATATCCTAGTCTATCATTTACACATTCTCTGCTTTGAGTAATTTCTTCTGTTTGGCCATCTTCATATGTCTTCTTTGACATTAAGCATACAAAAGGAGAGATTTAAAACACTGATCTGTGGAATGTCTATTACATATGAAATCCCCCAATGTTTGAAAAAAACCACTTCCTTACATTGAGAGTTCAAAGAATTTCAACTGATTTCTCCAGAAGTTGCATTTCTGCATGTTGAAATGTACAATAACTTTAAAAAATAAACAATGCTAATACTTAATCTTCATAAAGAAGAAACAAGTTTATCTTATGTTGCTTGATCACTTGAATAAGGATAAAGTACTCACCTTTCCAGTGAAGTTCTGCCCTTTGTCTTGGAAATATGTTCCCTACAAAATACAAAAAATTGCCCTGCAAAGACATTTGATTCTTGATGAAAAAGTATGATCTTTTTACACTTACACATAATAACTGTAAATTTAACTAAAATTTTGCACAAATGAAAATGTTTAAGGTTATGGGTTAAGACCATGTGATTTCCCAGGATAATGAGTTCAGCAAATGCTTGATGAGGAAATGAAGACTTAGGTATACGAGCACATAACTTTAACTCTGTTTTCTTGGAACTGGCAGAAGCCACTGGAAATTATCTGTAAGTGCTCCTGGTGTATTCATTATGTCCTTCTTCTGTCCTCCTAATGCAACTATGTTTTTCCAAAGTGAGGAACATGCTGTGGTGCAATATGTAGTCCCAGATTGGAAGGCACCTGTGCTTTCATTTGGCCAACAGTCGCAAAGCATTCTTGTAGGTGATGCCTCTAACGCTCATTCTGCTTGGCCAATCTGCATGCTCAGCCTAACACACAGATTAGCATCTGCTAGCACTTGTTGCTAATGCCTTGGCAGGATATGCTCTCAAAATTGTGTACAGCATTTTTATATACCCACCTTTCTCACATCATGCATAAATAGGAGTAGCACAAGCACACGACCTTGCAGCGATCCCTTGGATATGTGTGTACATGAAAGTGTCCTTCAACAATTCTTCATCTCCTCGTGCTTTAGCTGTGTACCACCTAAGCTCCCCAGACACAGGGTCTGGCATTCCCTCTGTGTTCTCTATGATGGTTGTCAGGGGAAAAAATGACAGCCAAGTACATGCAGAGAAAAATAGTGGAAGAAAATGTTCTGCAATGTAACTGTCAAAAAAGTCATATAGATATAGCAAAATAACCAAACACCAACTACAGCCTGAGCAGTGAAAAAAAAGAAAGTAATCTAGAACCTATCAACCACTCAAAAAGGCACTGGCAATGTATTTTGGCAGGTTTGTTTCATGTGGGCATTTTTATTACCTTTTTTTGATGACGAATTGTGAGCAGTAGGTTGTGCCTGTACTCATTTCTCTGAGAGACTGTGGATACATGGAATAGGAAGTGCTGGTTATTATCTCTTTTAATCCAAGAACTGGAGATTTTCAAATTAAAGCAACAGATGTTAAATTAAAAGGGGAAAAAAAGTCCACATTTCTTCAAAATGTGCATAATTAAGCCATAGGAAGGCACAGATTCAAAGATCTGAAATGATAGATGAGATGAAAATAGGCTTATACTTGCACTTGTTCTTTTACTGTCTCTTAGGTGACTGTTTTGGCTGAGGTGGGGGGGCACTGATAGACATTATCATTGAAGTTAATGCAAATTCTGTATCTGAAAAAGAAAAATTGTCATTTCTGTTGGGAGGGAAAAATTAAAACACAAACCCTGGAGGGAGGAATTTCCTCTCCTGATGGAACAATTTTAAATTAGCATAATCATAATCAGAAAATATTTCCTAAAGAACTACTGGTCTTGCCTGACTAAGCCTTATACAAATATTCTGAAATCATTATATTAAATTATGCATAGCACCCGTTTTTGAAAACAGTCAGTAATCACAAAGGAGAAAAATTATTTAATGGAAAAATTACTTACAAAAGTTGACTATATCTTTATTTGTAAAGAAAAAAATGTGTACAGGCACATTAAAAAACCCAAACACAACCCAAGTAAATGCAAAATAAATTTGCTTGTATATCCAGAGTGTTTGGGGTATTTTGTTTTATCAATAAAAGAAGGAAGAATTTTTGTATCTCATAATGTTTTGAGAAAAAAAATCACGACCCCCTAAAAAACTCCATCAGGAAAAATCAGAGAGGTAACTGCCAGTTTTAAGTTTCTAACAAATTACTCTGCTAGTCCCATATGGCCTTTCTAATTGAAGATCTCTGTTGCACAATTATTTGATGGGGGTGCCTCTGCTTTAGCTGTTTGGATTATTTACTTTTTTTGGAATCAAAAGGCTTTAATTTTTATTTTGCATTTCTTTATTTTTCCTTGCATTTTGAGGATCCGAATTTAAAATATGTCCTTCAAAAGGATTTGCCCATGTCCTGCCTTTTTGTTACTCCAAATATAAAATAGGCTTCACTCTTAAATTTCTATATTACTGTCAAATATAAGTAAATTTATCAATAAACCTACCTGAAAAGATTTGGTTTGCAAGCGCTACACAACATTAACCTGAAGGAAATAGTCTAAAAGTCTAAATAAGCCAAGTGTTATGCATTATATGCATTTATATGAATATAAACCAAAGTTCATGCATTCTTGATAAAAGTAGGGGAAGGGGAAAGAGAGCTATTTTGCTGCTCTCCAGAATAATCTCAGCTGTCTGAATGTTCTAAATCTCTCTCCTCCTGCCTGCACATTCCACTATGGAAATCTTTAGTAGCTAAATACCTAGATTAGGAGATTGTGCAGTGGTTGCAGCCCTGCTTGTAAACCTCTGATGTTTGAGCTCATTTAAAATGCTGTTTCACTGCTGCCTATTAATTTTCAATTTTATTCACTTCTATTAAAAAAGATAGCATGTGTCTGCTTCTGTTTCTGGAATACATAAAAGAGTTGAGCAGAAACACTGATTTCCTTGGCTTGTTCTGGCTTCCAGACTCCCTCACATAAATGTAGAGAGAATGTCTCTTCCTACACCAGAAACTGCATGATGTGGATCATGTAATGTGGATCCTGAGTGCTTTCAACTGGAGTCAAAGAATTATTTAAAGGGTAACAGTGAAAGATTAATATGAAAGTAAAATTTAGAGGAACAGCTAAAGCTGATTCTTCAAATGTGTGTAACTGAAGTGTAGAGAGGTATGCCACTGGCATTTTATCTGATCTCAGTGTAGACCTCTCCTTGAAGTTGAAAATAGTTAGTATTAAAAGTTTACTAAACAGGAGCTGCTCTTCTGGTGCAAAAATGGCTTTTTTTTGTGTGCCTTTGCGTAGTGAATTATTCAAGTGTCTTTATAACCTGCAATGGTTAGATGTCTGGTGTAAAATATAAAAAATTTCTCTTTTTGTTACATCTCTACAAGCTGTTAAGTTTCAAATTTAATCTCAATGACAGCTAATGGCTGCTAATAATGTTTTGTATGCCTGGTTATTGCCTTCAGTAACACTTGTACAGTGACATTACCAGGAATGTAATTATTTTTCATTTAAGAAAAGAATGGCTAATGTCAGGATATGAAAGAAGACTCTATTTTCCTTCTAACTTTCCAAAGCTAATTGGAATAAATAGCAATAAGCAGACATTTTTTTGTTAGGTCAGAAGAGCTGAATATGTGAAGTATGAACTACAAGTTAATGTAACATTTGCCCAGAAAAGAGAAATAACACACTTTGTTGTATGGTACTAAAATAGAGGGTTAATGTTTGATTTGGGGTAGGGTGTTTGTTGTAGAATTCTTGGGCCAAATCTTTGAAGACTGCTTATTTTTTCCACTGTTTTAATGCCATTGAAGAGCCTGGCAGGTTGTCACATCAGTATTAACTAGTTCTAAGGACTTCTTCCAATATCAATTGTATCTGAGTACTGCTTTACAAATAATTTTTGTTGTGACTTACAGAAAGAGAGAACTCCCTGAAGATCGTGTGCTGTAATTATCAGTGTCTCTTAACAGGGTTTCCTTCTCTCTATACTTGCCTGGTTATTATACCTAGATTGCATATACTTTGACATAAACAAATTCACATGGTGAATGATTGTAATTTGTTTCATCTTTTATATACCTAAAATGAAATAATTTTTCTTTAGGAAATGCATGCTAATTGTTTTAATTCGAACCATTGTAATACCTTTAAAAGTTGTTTAGCCTCTTAGAGAAGATATATGGGAATCCTTTGCAGCACTTGCCCTTGTTTAAAAGATGTTTTGCTGAAAAGTTTGGCTGTCACATAACACAAACTCCTCTTTTACAACATGCCTCTTGCTGTTAAGTGGATTGTTTGGCTGTTGTAAACATCTTTTGTCAAGTGGGTGTTCTGATTACGAGCCAGGCTCTACTCTAATTTCCATCCAGGTTCTGAAAGGCGAGACCAAACTATTCACATACATCTCTCTTTCATTATCTCCTAGGGTTTAGGTTTTGCTTGTTTGGGATTGTTTTTGGTTTGTAGTTTAAAACTGGTTTTATTTTCCCAATTTTTCTTTTTCTTTTTAAAAAAGTAAAATGAGAAACATATTATGTACAAACACCGCATTCATGGTCAGCATCTGGAAAAATGCCCTTTTCCATTATGTGCTAGACAAGCCATTGGGAAGAAAGTGAAAATAACTATATTGATCTCCATTTTCTTGGAAATGTGCAGATGGATACAAAACTTTGCTTTCTTAAAAGGAAAGAGAAATGAGGAATAAAGTGAACTGGCTGAAACATTCTTTTCAAGAGGCAGACCTGTGGATCCTCATTTCATTGCAGACAACTTAACTCATCACAAGTCAATTCCAATAGTCTCCATGGGCTTACAAGTCCTTTGTGAATTTGTTACTTCTAAGAAATTTCAGATGAGGTTTTGGATGATGTCTGGGTCTGATTTGTTTGGTAATTCTTTTATGCTACCACATAGTATATCATTTTTATTTGAAAAAGCCCCAATCCAACCCTTTTCTCAGGGAATATAATTTTGGTGCAATTCTAAAAATCTAAATGAAAGATTTGCAATATTGTTCTTTATCCATCTCTGGTGACGACTTGCTCATGAATGCTTTTATTCAGCATAAGAAAATCAGGTAAATTAATGTAGTGATTCCTAATCAGTACAAAGACACTAATATTTGTCCTCTGAGTATAATTATCATGTGTAGCCTTTTTGTGCATGTGAACAGTTCTACCATTTGCCTTTATTATTTCCTGTACTTTTATCACTTCTCTCTCTCCAGCCATTACAAGAAGCTGTGTGTTGCTCTAGGGAAACTTATGTTAAGGGCTTGTAGACTTTGGATTAAATTAACTTCTATGAGATATAAAGGTTACTGCCAATTAATGGGGGGATCATTTGGCTGTGCTGAGCTGGCTTTGACTTTCACACCTGGCTTCACAAGTGAATTATAAACGATTTCTGCAGCAAGAATTAGTGCTCGAGAAAAAATATTTAATATTAAATGTATTTAGAGTGGCTCAGCACTGTGGAGGTGGAGGGAAAAATATTTCAAAAAACAGCTGGAAAAGTAACAACACATAAAACTGACTTCTCAGTTTAAGCCCCAAAAGGGAAGGTGCTGAATCATGCAGGCTTCACTTGTGCATCCATTTTCCCTTTGAGCTGACTTTCTCTGCAAAACAGACCAGGATTTTTCTCAGCTGTTTTTTGAGATATTATACTGCTGTGTTGAAAATACACCTTATTATTACCTTTGGCATGAAACACATTCAGCTTATCTTGGGTTTTTTTGTAATACTCACTAACAAAGTAATACTCACTAAAAAAAGTGGTCTTTATCCACGGACTTGATGTAGTCTGAAAACACCAGGATTCTTTCTGATTTGCATGTGTATGAGATCATCTTTTAGTAACAGTAGCCTGGTGCTTTAATTTCTGGAGGTCCATATGTTTCCACCCTCTATAACTTGAACATTTAAAGAAGAGCAGGTTGAAGGAAAAGTTTGTCTTGTCTGCTACATACTAGCCAAGTAGTCCTTTGAAGATGGCAGCCAGGGCTGTATTGTCCTTCTCTCTATTTCTCTCATGAATCTGAAGGGAGAAGCAGCATCCTTGAAGCTAATTTTTTATCTGTGAAATGGAAGCTACAATAGAATGCTGCAGAGAAGTAATTTCCTAAGGTGTTGTTGAAACAATAGTTCAACAAGCTAATATTTCCCCCATGTTAACTTTATATGACAGGTAAATCCTATGAGGATAAATTTTTTGGAACAAACAAGAATGGATTAGTTTACTGTAACACAGTTTTAATATTCTTGATAGAATAATATTCAAGAGAACAACAAAAGTGCTGAAGCACTGTTAAGGACTGACTGGTGCCATCTTTTGTGTTTGAGCTTCAAGACAGGAAATTTAACCTAGATGGTTGAAACATCCCTTTACATCCCCTTGCCATCCTAGGAATTAGCTGTAAAATTCAAATACCTCTGTGTGCCCCTCATCCCATTACAATTTAGAAAAAAAATGCTGCAGAGATGGCTGAGACTTATTAATCTTTTGGAATAGCAGGAAAAAAATTGAGGTTTTCTTAGCTTATTCCTAGAATACTTTCTATTTCTTGATTGGTAAGCACTTATAAAACACACATCTGGGCTAACAAAACAGAGTTTTGGGTATCCAACACAAGTGTGGAGAATGTAGCAAAACTGTGTGATTATTGCTCATTAAACATTTTGTGCTTTTGGGATTAGTTCAAGTCTTTCCACTGTAAACCCTCTTCTTAGGAATAGAAAGTTATCCCCAGCTGAGTAATAATTCTGTTGATTCTTGGTAAGGCAGGTTGTCTCTGACTACTACATGTTTCTGTGACATTTGCTCAGTTTCACCTGAAAGTCGGCGGGGGAGAGTGGGAAAGTTTAATGATTTTTTCTCAAAAGGTTCAAAATTACTTTTAAACCAACTGTCCTTCTCAAATTTGTTGCAGTGATTGCTGTTGAAAGGTCATCTTTCATTCCCAGTTCACAATTACAGAGTTTGGAATAGTTTTATCCAGTTTAGAATGGGAAGATAGATCAGTGTTGTATAGCAAATGTTCTAATATAGAAACTCATAAAAGTAATTGAAGGGATTGGATCTGGAAAAAGGGACTTCCATATCTCAGAGAGCAAAGACTAGTGAGACAGAATTGAATACTTCTGAGGAAATCAGGGATTGCAGGGTTGTGGCATTAGAAAAAATAAGATAAGGGTATTTAGGTGATATTTGGTGTTGTAAACAGCCATCCTGCATTGCCTAATGCAAATTGTCACTGAGACTCATTCAGTTTCTCTGCTTATAGAGACTGACTCCAGATTGCTGTCAAGAGGCACAGATGTTTACACCTTGACTAAAACATAAAAGTAAGAAACAGAGAACTAAGAATTGCAAAGTCCTCCTAATGGTACAGCCGAACTCCTTCACCTTATCCATGTTAATTTTTTTCTTTCCACATGTAATCTCGCTAATGGAACTGTTTGGCCTGACTAAATAAGGCAAACCAAATCTTCAGAACCACTTTTTATAGATGCTTCTCTTCAAAAATAGATTTCTGTGCAGCATTGTAATTCTGACTACACTACTGATTTGGAATTTGTTCGAGTTGTACCAGCCCATGCAAGCTACCAGCTTTTTTTTAACTTAAATTTCTCAGAGCTCTTTCTAGTATTAGCTATTTTTGCAACAGTTTGCAGATGTTCAGTTCAGAACTCCTCTAGAGAATTGTTCACTTAGTATTCTGGAACTGATGCAAGGGAAACTTAGATCATCTTAAATCATCCCAAGTTTGTATACATAATGTGTAATAAAAGGAGGAAAGAGGGATGTCAGTTGGCAAAATAAAAAGTGATTTGTTTTCTAATCCATACTTTTAGGCGTGCATGGAGTTTGGTTTTCATAAATATTTTTATTAGTGTATTTAAAAATATCGGAGCATACTGGTTTGGGGGAGGGAAGGTGTTGGGGAGAGAGGGTGAAGAAGGCAGTTAAATCTGTTGTGTAACCAATTAACCTGGCTATTTGTAGATCTTGTGGAATTCTTTTGGGAAGGCATTAATACATGAAATAGTTGCTTTTCAAAATATGTTCTTGTGGCTCTTTTAAGAATTTTCTACAAATCCTAGGATCCAATTAAACAAACCTTCTCTTCATTGTAAAATAGCTTGAGATGAAGAACTAATACTGCATCTGAAAACAGCTGGCGTTTTTTAGCAAGAACTCCACTTTCTGCCCTAGCAAGTGGATACAGAATGTTTGGCTGATATCACAGAACCACAAAGCAGCTGAGGTTTGAAGACACCTCTACAAATCACCTCCTGGAATGCCCCTGTCACTTAGTGCAAATTGGTCAAGAATATGCCAAGATGGTTTTTGAATATTTCCAGGGGAAGTGACTGCAGAACTTCTCTGGGCCATCTCTTGCAGTTCCCAGACACCCTCCCAGGATGTCTCCTTACTTTCACAGAGATACTACTACGTTCCAATTTGTGCCTATTGCATTTTGACCTATAACTGGGCACCACCAAAAACAGCCTGGCTCAATCCTCTTTTGTATTCTTCCTTCAAGTATTTATACACACTGATGAGATTTCCCATAAATCTTCCCCAAGGTGAATCGTACCAGCTCTCTTTTGTATTGGAGAACCCAAAAATAGATGTGGCACTCCAGGTATGGTCTTACCAGTGCTGAGTATAAATAATCCTCTTTCATTTCCAGAAGTCGCTTAACAACAGATCCCTCACCACTGAAGATTTGACTGTTTAAGAATACAGAATAAAGAGCCAGGTGGTTTGCTGAAAAATAAATAAAAACAATGCCAGGATAAATGGCCAATTTTCACAGCATATCAAGGACATCTCTCCAGATTTTTAGGGACTCTGCAACTGTGCAGATGCAGGCAGCCCTGTGTATTTACCAGTGATCTCAGAAAGTAGTTATCATTAGGTAAGAAAATATGTTGGCTGTGAGGTTTGTTTCAGGTGGGAGCAGATATGGAGAACTGGGAAAACACTGTATTAAACTGAAACAGGACAATAAAATGGCAAATGAAGTTGAATATGGGTTTAAATGTAAAGCAAATCAAAGAAGATTGTCACTCATTTTGTAGCAGAGCCGTGTAGTTCCTCATTGCAATCTGCTGTGAACACTAAAATTTTGTGTAGATAGTAAAATAACTGGATATTCTCATAATAAAGGAGTCCAGTGAAGGGTATCTGAAAAAAACCCCAGCTTTTGAAAATGTCATTTTTGTACAAGGAGGTTTTTTCAATACAAATTGTTGAAATCAGTGACAGTATTATCAGAAAAGGTCATGGTTTTGCATTCTTCTAGGGGCATGCAATGTTGGATGTGATGTAGGGGGTGGTCAATGGAACAGTGATTTTACAGAGTACCATTGCCCTTAAGACTTTGTTGCCTTTGTATATTGGGTAAGCCAAAGTAACAGTGATATCTGTTCATTACTTTCATCTGCACTATTGGGTAAAATTAATATCTGACAGTATTTGAACTTCAAGGAAATTAGCTTTAAGTTGATGTCTCCATAGAAGACAGTTCAAACAGCAGGAGTTTTACAGAGGAAGTTTATCCATAGCTAAGGTGTTATGAACTGGAAAAATTTGTTTTCATTGCTTTACTTTGGAAAAACCACACTACCTGCTGCTGAAGCTCGAGAGGCTCCTGCAAACTGCACATGAGCTTTTTTGGAGTTGATCACAGCAATGTTTGGGATCAGCAGAGTAAAAACATGAAATAAATGCCCAAAGTTCAGAGTGGCAATAGAACTGATGCAGTGACTTTAACATCCTGGCATCAGCTCTCTGCATCAGGAGTAATTTTCTTCTTTGATTACTTTGCTACAAATTGTTATGACATGAGTAATCTTAAAAGTGAATGTAATGAAAAACAGTCAAGATCTGGGGAATGTGTGGTTTTTTGGGGGTGGTAAGGTTTTTTTCTGGGAGTTTTGTTCTTTTTGTGCAAAATTTTATAATCAGTTATACTTCAAACTAGAAGCTGGTAAATTTGTTCTGTTACTAAATTATAAAACAAGCTAATTCACTTAGTAGAAAGCACTGCTAAGTCCTTGTGATTCCTTTCCCCACCTTTTCACTAATCTTGCTGGATATTTAAAAGTAGAAAAATAACATTTTTTCTACTTGGCTACTAGTTGCTTAGTAGCAGACTTAAAGCCTATTGAAGTTCTTAAAAAGGTTCCCAACGTCTACTGTGAGATTTTGGTCTGAGTCTTATTTCTTAATTTCATTTGGTCAAAAAGTCTTTTTGACTCATTTAAAAACATGATCTGTCAGTGTGTTCCATGTACATTCATGGTTTAGTTTGTGCATGTCAAGGTTCATAGGGGTTTATGTCAGCACTAGCAGAATTTCTAAACTTGCTGACTTGAAGTAAATTCATACAAGCAGCTGATATTTGAACTGAAGGTGTCTAAAATAACCAAGACTGTAAATTGTTAGTCTGGATCACTGTTCTGCCCTGGTTACCAGCCTGAGAATGAATACAGCACCAGAGATGCTCTAAGGGTAGTAAATTACAGACCTGAATTTCCTAAATCATGTTTAGTGGTTAAGAAACATTTTTGCTGTTCAGGTTGAAATCTATTATGGAAATATGGTTAGCCATGCAGCTTTTGATAGGGAGATTAGCACATGTAAAGGCATGCCAGGACTCATTTTATGAGGAGAAAATTATATTTCAAGTTCAAGTGGAACGTGAAACATAGTTGTTGGTACTTGAAGATTACAGACCTGTCAAAACTCAGACTTTTTCACAATAAAACCAGGATGCTTTTTGCATCCTGCTGCTCTACTGAAGGTTGACAAACCCTCTGAAACATAGTAAACCTTACGCTTCTCTGAGATAGTTTGCTATTTCTGAATTGTACTGATAAATTCTCTTAAATTAGACATTAGTTTACATGATTTAAAATGTCAGTACCTAAGGATCTCAACTTTCAACATATTCAGATGCCTCCTGGGAAACAAACAATACTCAGGCATTTCCTCCATGTTGACTAATCCTCTGGATTTCAGAGGGAGTTTTTTTTCCCTGGTGCTGTTCAAGGTGCTAAACCTCACCCTCTGATCACTTTGGCCTGCCTGTTGTCAATCTACCAATTTTAACTACTAGGTATTCCTATCTACAGGGAAGTGACTTAGGAAAGATATACAGAAACAGGATTTCAAAATAAAAAGTGCCAAACAAACTGTCTTTTCTCATCCATTGCTGAGCAATCTCTGTATAAAGTGTTCACATGCTGAGTTAAAACCTATTTATTTTGACAATATGTAATTGATGCTGCTGTAAAAGGTGAACAAATTAGTCCTATTTAGCACAAACATCTGTTTCATTTTCTGTTAGATCTGGAAAGCCAGCTCCACAGAGCAACAGCCTCATCTTCATGCTTTGCTTGGTGCTCAGTCCTGTGGGTTTCTTTCAGTGTCCTAAATAATACTGAAATCCATGAAAAAAGGAGCTTTGTAAGCAAGGTTGAGGGAGAGATAGGAAGGAGAACTCAGGAAAAGAATAACTATCAAAATGAGGCAAATATTTATCCTGGATGAGAGAAGTCAATAATTCTAAAAAGAATTACTTTAGTGCTGCTAAAATACAGGTGTTGGTATCACAAGGGAAATCACAAAATTGAACAGTTACATGCAAACTTAGAAATATACATATAATTTTCATTACAACATAGGAAGTATGCACTATTTATTACGTGCGATTTTGCAGTGATGTTCGCTCCTAAAATACGAGTGGAAGAGCAAAGCTTTCTCCAGGTTATATAGTGCTACCAGTGAGAGCAAATATGGACCTCCATGAAAGGAAGTAAAAATATCAACTTCCTGTGAAGAAGGAAAGGTGGATGATTGCTGTTCCAGGTGGGGTCTGCATTCAGCTGATGTGTTTTTCCTCAAAACTCTGCAAGAGAAATGCAAGTTCATTCTGTGAGAGGATGTGGAGCATAGGTTGGTGAAAGGCATTGAACTGATCACCTTCTACCTGAGTTGGGTGAGGCATGGGAAAAGATATTGAAAAAAGTAGGGGTATACACCTGCTATAAAGCAAATCACTCTGTTCAAAATGCAGAGTTAGAAAAAGCACACAGTACTAACATATGGTGATAATCAGTGGACTGGTAACACTGAAAAAAACGTGAGAAAAACATCAAAGAGAAAGTAGCACTGCTTTAAAAATTTTCCCTACTGTAGGAGAAAGGTAAAAGGTTCTGAGGTTCTGCAACTGGTGTCTCCAGATGTTTTTGGGATTTTTTGGAATATTTTTTTTGTTTGCTTCTTTTGGTTGTTTGGTTGGTTGGTTTTATTTTTTGTTCCAAATGTAGAAATTTATCAGCAAGGCACAGTTGATAATCCAGGGGGAAAAAAACACCATAATTTTTTGACATTTCATTACGGTATATATATATATAGCATTCTAGATACAGGTTATGTGTTTGGTGGAGTTCACTTTCATTGTCTTTATTTTAAATATTTAGTTTCTTTACCTTGTCTTCTTCCTTATCTGTTTCTTGTATTACTAAGGTTAAATGGGATTTACCCAACATCACTGTTGTCTGTTTTCTACTTTAGATTCTGTTTCTATAGTAAATTATTTTACAGTTGGCATATATTTGAGGGAAATATTTGCATTCATAGAAACTGGAACAAAACTTGCCCTGCCCTCAAAATATCCAGTTTCAAAATGAAGTTGTCTGTAACTCACTAATACTCAGGTTCTAATTAGGCCTTAGGCTGATTTAAAGGAAACAAGAAATCTGATAAATTTACAAAGGTCATTCAGAGTCCAAAACCAGTCAGAAACACTGTGAGCAAACATAGACATGTTCCTCAGTGGTAATAGATTCCTTTGAGTTGAGTGCTAGGAGAATATGTCAGCTCCTTTATGTGAGAATTCTTCAGATATATTAGTGAAGAACTGGAATCTGTTTGAAATTTCGGGATAATAAAAGCAATAATACTGATATACAGTCTTTATTGTTTGATGTATTTTGAATCACAAGATTTAAAAACTATGTGGAGTGTTGGGTAACAGATTTTTTTTTCTATTCTTTTATCTAAGCAAAAAAAAAGTTGATTTACAAATACTGGTATACAGGCAGAATGAACACAGGTCTTGAATGAAGGCAAACTTTTTATGCAATACAGGAATTAACAGCTTGTCACATTTTGACAATAAGTTTACTTCATCGAACTATTCTACTTGTAGAACAGCATAAGTAGGTTTGTCCCATGTAATGTGTCTTCAGGCAAAGATATCATTCCTGCATCATACAGATGAACAAGTGTTTCAAGGACTTAGTATGGAGAAATAACTTAATCATAACTCTGAGGAAGTAAAAGGCATTTCAGAGACTTAAGCAGATCAGTCAAGATTTTGTCACTGGATTTACAACCACAAAGTATTTCTGCAAAGGTTCTTAATTGAACATTATAGACATTAACTTTGTAGAAATTAACATTTTGTTCACTTATAGTCCAATGAGTTATTGATCCTAAATTCCATACATAGCTGAATTTTCAATGAAAATTTTCAGAAACTACCTGTATACCTGTGGTCTTTATAGAATACTGCCTTCAAAGTTTTCATTACAGAATTATAGTGAATGTTTAAAACACTCCTGGAATGCTAAGAGCAGTATATACATACAGTTAAGCACTGGACTGGATCTGTCTTGTCAATACCTGCTGAAAATCATTTCAGCATGCTGGTGGCTCTTTGAGGATTTTTTAGATAGAAAAAATAAAACTAATTTGTTTAACCTGTGCAGAAATAGAGAGGTGTGGCTTTTTTGGTTTTAAAAACTGTTCTCTCAAGGACTGGCAAAATATCAAGGGTATAAATATCGGTCTGACAGCAGTCTGTATCCCATTAGGATGTTCAGAGTTGTTCCGTGATTTTTATTTTAATTTTTAGCCTTTTTTCTTTGTTTGAGAGAAAAAGTGAGTTAGACTTGAGCATAATATTTCAGTAAGTCCTTCTCATTGAGTCCACTTGCCTTTGGTTACTCTCCCTTAATAAAATGCTATCAAATCTTTAGAAGCATTTAACAAGCCTCCCTCTGACTTTATGTATCATGGTGCTCCAAAGTCCTATTAAATATTTAACAAGTCTTACAAAACTGCACCCAGGTGGATTATGGTGAAAGATCTTTAAAATACAGCGTATTTTATGTTGTGATGTGTTGCACATCATTCCTTCGTGATGACTTCCAGTAACTCTGATGTCCAAGAAGAAGTTTGTGTCTTTTCTTATTTTCAGATCTTAGTTAAAGATAAGACAATATTGGAATCCTCAGACATAAATGGTCTTTGAATAATTTTCTATTCATTCAACTTTTTAAAATCCTTTACAAAGAACACACAGCAGTCTACAGTAAACTGTTACATATATTTCTCATTAGGAAAAGAAAATCTAACCTGTAAAACAAATCCTTATATTTTTAAATACACAGATCACCTGAATAGAAATCCTATGGTGTTTACCTCCTTGCACTGTCAAATTTTTTTAAAAATTAATCCATTATTCAAGAAATTTCTAAAACAAAAAGAAGCAGAAGTGCTTATTTCAGACTATGACACTAGTACTGGCAAATCCTTCCAGCTGACCGTTTTGTTTCTGTAGAGTGCTAACCTGCTATTAGTGTGTTAGCAGTGTTTCCTTCTGGTTTCTGAATAGGCTAATTCTTTCCAGTAGATGATCACCACATTTGTAAAACTTGTATTGGATAGATTTTTATGTTGTTTACAGCAGTAGGATAGCTATTCTGATGCAGAAGAAGAAAGAGGGTGTAAACTTTGAAACTGGCTTTAGTTACACTAAGGCTCCAGACAGGCTGAAGCATGGTTCCCTCCCTGTTCCCACCCACATATTGGATGATTTCTGCTGTGAATTATCTTGGCTTTCTGGGGTGCTTTCTTCTGGCCTTGGCATGCCAGGTGAATACCCTACTTGTTCATCCATAAAACCACCTCTGAAACATATTTGAGACATGAATTTCATCAATCTGTCAAAGTTATGCATAATGAATATC
This sequence comes from Notiomystis cincta, assembly GCA_013398075.1. Lineage (NCBI taxonomy): Eukaryota > Metazoa > Chordata > Aves > Passeriformes > Notiomystidae > Notiomystis > Notiomystis cincta. The sequence goes on along the minus strand of VZRX01000501.1, from coordinate 44,216 downwards.
TGTGCATTGGCAAGTGTGTGTGATTTTAAGTACTAATATGAACTTTTCAGGTGTGTCATTCCTCCTGCCTCTTCCTCTGAATATTGCTATACCAAGGATTTTAGATTTTAAAAGTTTCCTTTTTAACTCAAGTTGTTTAATTCTTACAGTGCTTTGGTTGTTGGCCTTACACCAAGAAGTAAGTGAGATGTTTTAAACAAGGCTTTGAGTTTTCTTTAATGGGCAGGTTTCTGCGTGCATTTAAATGAAATAAGTGATACTGAGAACAATCTGCAGTTCCTCTCAATTTTTGGTTAGATTTGATGCTGCTTCATGAAAAGTAGCCTTGTCTGATTCGGACATCTGAAAATGAAAGTACCAGTAGATAGCAGGAAGTTAGTGAGAATTTTTGCTTTGTGGTTGAAATTTTTCTGACATAAGCTGAGGATGAAAATATATTAGCTCACTGAAAGAGAGAAAAGTTTTTTGAGTTCCTTTAACTCAGTCATTGCCCTCTCCAACGTTTTCCTATCAAAACTGGAAAACTTCTCAGCCCTTCAAATCTCTGTTTATATGGCAGCCAATCCACCTCCTGGATCATAGGTGGTTTTCTTTTTCTCTCTTCTATCTTCCCCTTTAGATGCAAAGAGTGGAATGACATACGGCACTTGAGATATGTGTGCAGCATCAATGTTTGTTACAGGAACAAATAGATGACCTCATCCTCAGTGACCTTCTTGATGAAGCTGAAATTTTTACTGGCTTCTCAAGTACTGTTGCACTCTGAGCTGATGACTTCAGAGGACTTCCAAGGCTGACTTAGAGATTTTGTTCCCGAGTTAAACTCTCAGTTCTGTGTTTCTTTTCCTCACATCCCTTCCACATCCCTGAGGCCCTTCTAGAGTTCTTTGCCATGGGCACAGCATTTGACTACCCTTAAAGAGCCTGGTATGACCTACATCTCAGAGAGTTCAGGTGCCTCTCCTTTCCAGGTACCTGAAAGGGAAGAGATAAAAAACTGTAGCCAGTACCAGCCCTTAAAAGAGGCTCTTGCAATTTTCCCATCCTGAAAGTCACCCCTAAGAACTAGCACCCTTTCCTCCACTGTTAACTGTCTCCCTTTTGGTAAAACTACTTCTTCAACTCCACAGCAATGGAATTTCTTTATAACACTTCATGTGGCCATTCGAAAAGCCAGGTCAGGATTTATTCACATGGTTATTGCTATCCTTCTGCAATTCCAACAGGTTAATAAAGCAGAATTTCCCTTTACAAAAGCCACACTGATGACTCCCCCCCTCACCTATGTCCTCACCTATGAGTGTACGAAGTAATCCTCTATTTCCCCATTTCCTTCCTCTCGTCCTGCCTCACCTCCCCTTCCCCCTCCTTCTCTTTTCAGAATGGTTGCCATCTTCCCATTGATGGCAGCAATCAGTCTGACTGGTGTGTTGTTTGCAGATTTCCTGCTGGAACCCTTCTTACAGATGAGAATTATGATGGCAACCTGCCAGTCCATTGGCACAGTGGCTGTTTATTATGGTAGGTTACATACCTTGGCCAGCAGTGCCATGATTTCACATCTGAGTGCTCAAGAAACTCTCCAAAGTCATTGCAAAGAATAAGGAAATCTTGCTTTTCCTTCTCAATTTTAATATAAAACCACTTAATCCATTTGTGATTTGTTATAGAGAAGGGGTTATTTTATTTCACAGTTTGCCAGATTGTTTTGTGTAGCCATTCATTTGTCTGTTTGCCTTTAAATAGAATTCCCCCAAAGTCCAAAAATCCCCTTCAAATCATGCTTTTAAAAGGTTTTATGTGAATGTATAAGCTTACTTGATTTGTGAAACTACTCAAGAAGGGCTGTAAGTAAAAAAAATCCAAAATAAAGAATTTAAACTGAGAACTTTATTATCATTATTGATTTTTATTTTCATGTAACACTCACCAGACTGTTATATTTCATAGTGTATTGAATATTTTGGAAACTTTACAGACATCAACTTGACATGTGAAATTCACAAATGAGATAAATATTTCTTTTTTTGGATGGAGTGCACAAAAAATCCCTGGCAGAACAAGTGTCTTGACACTGAATTCTTTGCTTTGTTGTTAAAGATTTTGTCTTTGGATAAATAGTGATTTTTGAATTTATTGCATTTGCCCAAGGAAAGAAAAGTCTATTTAAAATATAGTCGTGTAACAAGGAGACTAGATTCACATATCTTAAAATTCAGTTTTAGGATGAAATGTTCTCAGTTCCATGTAGGTTAAGTCCTGCTTGGAAGAACACCTCGGTGAAAAGCTACTGTAGATGCTTTCCTTTTGCACAACTCAGGTGCAGCAGACTCTTTTTCTCCATGCAGTCCTCAGTTGTTTTGCAGGTGGCTCTGGATACCTTCACAGATGTAGGAATAGCATGAATCTCTGGAAATTTTGAGATTATAGTTTGGAAGAGGGGAACATGTTGATGACGGCAAGAAAATCTCCCATGGAAGAACTTCAGGGTTTGCAGTGGGGCTCCAATGCCTTTCTTTTTTTCGTAGAATTAGAGTGCACCATGCATCTCTTTCCTCACATCCATGCAAACATACATGACCTACCCTAAACACATTTCCTGTTTGGTAAAGTCCCTTTGGGCATCAAGTAACCTGCCTATGGCTTATGCCTTGATTTTTTGTGCTTTGTAGGAGACAGTGAGAATAAAGAATGCTAATTAGGTCTTACAAATGAAAGCTCTTAGGTGACCACAGAGCATTTAAGAGATTATGGAGAGGTTGAAGGATCCCTGTCTCTAATATGTGAGCTAGCAACTATTCCCACTACTAGCATGAAGAAAAATCATCTCTCTGGTTGGTTTTCTAAAACTCTTTCATCCTTGGATAAATAAGTACAAATTTTCAATCTTTTACTTTGAGGTAATGTGAATTTCTTTCTGACCTTGCAGCTGCTTAGATACTTTCACACTGCAAATTCATGCTCTAGGGTAATCCTTTTGTTCATTAGCTGATCTGCTACAGTTTCCTCACTGGAGCTGGTGCTACCTCCCACCAGGATAGTCTAGTCAGGATACTTTTGGGCCACCATCAGAATAGGGTGCTGCCAAAATAAATGTTTTCTAGAAAGATTTCACACTCATGTCTAATGAAATAGACATTTTTCTAACTGTTGCTTTAGAGCTTAGATTTTCTTCGAGGTTTGTAATGAAAATATTTCATGACCTGTTGACATATTCATATGGTGATTTTCAAAAGAGATATTTCGTTTACAAAATGGTCTTGGCAACAAGCTGGAATATCTGGGAAGTTGAACAAGACTGTTGACAGGCAAAATTAGGACTGAATCATAACTGATACTAGGTTTGCAGCTGAGCCATTTTTAAAACTGACCAATAGGGTTTGCTCTAGTGATTTTGAGAGTTCAAGAGTGAGAGGGATAATCGGTGCATACTCAGAGTGGTGATTGTGGTTCTGGAGACAGTGACATGAATGGCAGGTTTTGACAGGATTGGCTAGCACTTAGCTCCTGTGGAGGTACACACTACAAGAATGGCACAAAGAAAAGGCTTGGCTTTTAAGAAATTACTCAGGGTGAGAAATCTTATTTTTTTCATTGCCACTAAAGCAAAATAAAACCTTTTGTTTCCCTTATTTTGTATGGTTTTCTTTATATCCTGTATTTGTTTTCTTATCACAATGGAACAATTCCAGGTTTTGTCTAATTGTCCAGATTCCCAAGTTCATCAGGAGTTGGTGACTCATTTCTGCTGGTCCTAAAGCTTGCAAATACCCTAGTAATTCTTCATATTATGGAAGAAATGAGCAGAATGGCATATGGATTATTTTATGGTTTTATTTTTGCTCTAATTCTGTTATAGGACCATGCTTGTGTCTGATGCAAAATACCTTAAACATTCTGAAATTTTAATTATACTTGCAGTCATTGAATTTCATGTAAATGCAGCCATTATCTTTTAGAGTCACTACAAGAGCTTGAACAATGTTCTTTACAGTAGCGGAAACAAGAGTTCAGCCTTTTAACAGTATCACTTTTGGGGAAAAATGCATATTCTATGCAAGTGGTTGCAATGGGAAACTTGGAGATCAATTTATGAACATGATAGCAATCACTACAGTAATTATGTTTTTATATTAACATATTTCACAGAAATGTGATTAGCTTAGAGCTTGCACAGTGACGTAAATTGGAAAACACAGATGACTTTCAGATGACAACTCATGGCAAAAATGTTGATCCAATACAGTATACTTTTGTTTGTTTTAAAATTTAATAGAGCCTCTAAAGATTTTACTGAGTCAGTGAAAAATAGAGACACTAAAGAGTCATAATTGTGGCAAATAGGGGATTTTAAAACTGTCTAATGTTACTGAGAAATGGCTAGGCCTAAAATCCAAATATTTCCTCCAGTTAGTATCATGACATTTTGATACTGCTGTCAGGGTAATTGAGGATGGCAGTAAAATAGACTTGGTAGAAAGGATAGCATTGATAGAAATGAATACCATTTTTGTGTGTGAAATTCATATGCATGCACAGTCATAGAAGTTTTACGATACCCATGTATTTTGGTTTTCTCATGAAATTTTAAATTTACAAAATAAATAATAAAATAACTAAAATAATGAAAACTAATTAAATTTACAAAAATAAACTTTGCTAACTGAAAATATAGTACTGTGTTCTGATAAAGCTGATTTTACTTCACTACATTGTAATACCCCTAAAAAAACTCCCAAAAATATGTCAGAGTTTGCATTTAATGAACACTAAGAGAAAATATTTGTCATAGCAAGTGTAATAGGAGTTTATAGAGGAAATGCCAGTCATATTTTGCATCATCCATATTTTTTAAAAAATAGATTATTTTTTGTAAGGTCTGGACCACCTCAAACCATTTTCGTCAGCTAGAGAAACTAATATTTAACGTAGAACCTTGTCTTCACACAGATGCAGAGCTTCACTGCTGAACATTTACTGCTGTGTTTTGTGCTACTAGCACTTTCCAAAATCTCCTGAATCACAGGCTGGGATGCAAAAGTTTCTAATAAGATTTTATAATATTGAGGCATACTTTAGGCATAGTGATTTGTTAAAAAACCCCAAAATGCAAATCCAAACAAACAGCACACCACCCCATTAAACAAAGCTTGGTAATATGAATGTAAAGAAAAGCTCAGCCATAATATCCAACTTTTCCTTCAAATACTAAGCACTAGTGGTAACAGGACTATGGAAACTCCTGATTATTATGAGTTTGTTGCTAGTCCTAGGTTGAGTTATCAAAGTTATAGGTGAAATATTATAACTTTTAAGAACAAAAATATTTTGACAAATACAGTTCCTGCTTCTTACAGCCTTAGCACATTCACAACTATATCTTGATTCACAGCTCACAAGTTTAAAAGTGTTAATTTCTCACTACATAAAGGAAGATTTTTTTCTAAAAATGAATTTTACATAAAAAGCTGAGTGTATTTTTGATTTTTGATTTTTGTAAGATTTTGATTTTTGCTGAGAGGTAACATTTCATAACTTTACAAAACATCATAATAAATCTGTCAAAATGCTTTTATTTGTAAGTTGAAATTATTATTTGTTGTATTTTTTTTCACTAATATAAATGTGAAGGGAAAATTTATTTTGCATTCTCTAAAAATGTGGTGTGGGGAAAGGTCAACCTGGAGAATTTTTCTGAACTGATTTTTTTTTCCAGCTTTGAGTTTAACAAATTTTTATGACTGTGAATTCAGTATGAGACTATTTTAAAATAATATGTATTTTTAGTTGTAGTCATTACCCAAGGATGAGACTGGGAGACACTGCAGTATGGCTTGTATTACCTTTGAAAAACTGAGTCTCTCTCAGCTGTTGAACATAGACTCATGGACTGGTTTGGTTTGGAAAGGACCTTAAAGACCATCTAGTTCCAATCCCCTGCCATGGGGAGGGACACCTTCCACTAAACCAGGTTTCTTAGAGCTCCATCCAGCCTGGTATTGAACACTGCCAGGGATGGGGTATCCAAAGTTTCCCTGAGCAGCCAGTACCAGTGTCTCATTATCCTTATACTAAGAATTTTCTCCTCATATCTAATCTAAACCTTTCCTCTTTCAGTATGAAGCCATTCCCCCTTTTTCTTCTCCATGAAATATACATGTTCTGGTAAAAAGTGTCTTTTTGTCTTTCTTGAAGGCTCCTTTCAGGTACAGAAAGACCATAGTGAGGTCTCCCCAGAGCCTTCTCTGCTCTAGGCTGAACAGTCACAACTCTTTTAAAGAGATCTAATAACGATGAATTCAAGATCATTTAGTATAATTTATTTAACTTCATTTTAGAATTGTTTGAACAAGTAGAATGTCTTAACCTAGAGTTATACAAAATAATTCAAAATGACAGTACTTATGACCTGCTTTTGCTGAACTTGGTAATATAAACCCAGAAATAAAGATGATCTGTTAATGAACAATTTTTTTGACATTTCTTAGACTGTGATGCTACAGACTATGACTTGTCCAAAGCAATGAAGCACCATGCTAAATAAAGGATGTAATGCAGCAACTAGCCTCCTAAAATATGGTCTGAATCTTTCTCTTGTTTAGTTTAAGTACAATAATATTTCTTACACACACTTCTGTTTTTAGACCAAGAATACTATTACTTTACCTTGAGAAAAGTCATTCCAGACACTACAAAATAACTTCCAGGAGATATTTGATCCTCAGCTAGTTCAACATTCATGTTAATTTAAGATGTATTCTCCCTTGGCTGAGTTTTCACTGTAATAATCTGCAGTCTATCATTTAAATAGATGAATTTAATGAATCAGTCAGAGAAACATAAATGTGTCAAGAAAGTTCTTTTTCTGTTTTTGAGAAATCCACATGAAAAAATAATGATTTATTCAAATTCAGGCACACAGGATGCAATTATCTTAATTTTTTTTTAATATGCTTGTAAATTTCCTAGAAGAAGACCAGTCTCTTTGTTGTAGTATGCATGCTACATAATGGTTCAAAGACAAAAACATATTATCAGCCCATAAATAGTAAACAGATAAAAGTTTGAGATAATTAAAGTATTTATATGTTTATAAATCACTGACTAGAGAGAAATTCCGTTAATAGCTTTTGTATTTGGTGAAATAATTCTCCTAGACAAAATGACACAGCCATCCCAAACAGTTTTTTGAGCTCTCCAGTAAGAATGATGTGATATTACAATGAATATTTTTGTTAATATAAAAATTAAAAATGGTGAGTATTGAATAAATCAGTCTTCTCTTAAAAAACCCACAGGGGTTACCTGTTTTAAAAGATAAGTACTCCCTTGTAAACTCTTAAAAGGAATTAAGATTGATATAATCAGTGACATTGTGAAGGATTTTCTTTCATAGATTATTTTTTAAATTTCAGTCGTTCTGTGTAAAAAAGACATATTGTGTTCACCAAAAAATAATTCACCAGAAAATAATTGCTTGGAACTCTTGAACAGATTTTGCTCAGTTTAAAGACATTAATTTTTTAAAAAAATTCTACTGGTGTTCTGTTTATTCATGATGCTTTATCACATATCAGATTTTTGCATTATTTCTATGGTATTTTCAACTGATGTTAAGGTGATGAAATATACACTAAATCTCAGTTGGCTGTGTTTTGAAGTCCTGAAAAGAATCCAGCTATTTTCCTTTAGGCAGTCTCTTGGCATCAAAGCAATAATACACTATACTGCTATAATATTAATATAGAATGAACTCAGAGAACTTTATTTTTTTCTCATATTTTACGATCCCAGTGTATTTTCAAAAAGAAAATTTTAAAGCATATCTTCAGTAAGGGGTGATAGAAAAATAGGAATTTTGGTTACATGGGATTATCATGTAGCGTATGTAAAACAGGTTATTGGATTCAACATGTTTCACGGCAAACAGGTGGCTCTGTTACAAAAACAACCTTCCTACTTATAATACTAATTGAAACTTATATTCCTGTGTGTTCAAGAACAAATGTCAAGGATTAAGTTGGCATGAAGCCTAAACTAACCTTTTCCTATGCAATAGACACATAAAAAAGCTGTTCCAGTTTCATGAAACAACCGGAATTATTCTTTATACTAATTCTTGGTGAACTATTATATTTATATGCACACAAAAAGCAAAACAAGAAGCCTAAAAATTAATTCTCATTCCTTTCTGTAAACTCAAGTCTACGAAAAAAATGCAATTCAAGATCAGCAGTGCTTCTTAAAATTTAAATGTATCTTGTTTTGGAAAACAATTGTCATTTCATGTNAATAAAAATAAAAATAAAAATAAAAATAAAAATAAAAATAAAAATAATCTATTTCTTCAGTAAAATTATAAAGAACAGAACAGAGAGCAGCAATGAGATGTGAATTCAGTGAGGGCTTTGAATTAGATGGGTCTAAATTTTCTCTGATAATGAATTCCCCACAAGCTTTTTAAACTTNTACTTATAATACTAATTGAAACTTATATTCCTGTGTGTTCAAGAACAAATGTCAAGGATTAAGTTGGCATGAAGCCTAAACTAACCTTTTCCTATGCAATAGACACATAAAAAAGCTGTTCCAGTTTCATGAAACAACCGGAATTATTCTTTATACTAATTCTTGGTGAACTATTATATTTATATGCACACAAAAAGCAAAACAAGAAGCCTAAAAATTAATTCTCATTCCTTTCTGTAAACTCAAGTCTACGAAAAAAATGCAATTCAAGATCAGCAGTGCTTCTTAAAATTTAAATGTATCTTGTTTTGGAAAACAATTGTCATTTCATGTAAGGAAAATTAACTTAGCAGCATTAGGTGATCCCAAAGCTTTTGTCTTGGCCAAAGAATACGTATCTAAAGGTTTTTAAGACATATCTGTGATAGATAATAATTGGAAATACAGTTCATTGTCTAAATGCAGTGTAGAGAAAGTATTATCTGAGGTGACCGAAGCTGTCCTTTTCCCTGATANACAAAATACTTTAGTAAGAGTAGAAAAAAACAGGTGTATTTGAAAAGTTTTTGTCTGTTATTTCAGTACTTACAGATCTTAATTTCTTGCACCCAGTTCAGTGGTAATAAATTCATTCTGGTTCCAAGGAAATGCTTCTTCCTAATACCTCAGAGACACCATACCATCTCTCAGTGTTGCATTACTTCTGGCATGCTTAGTCATTCACTATGCAAAAGAGAAATAATAAGTTTTCCTCTGGTGGATTTTCCTATTTTTTTTTCTTTTCAGAATAATATAAACTTAGAAGGAGCTTACAGTGGACATCAATAGTACTGAGTGCCTTCTTTGCCTCAGTCTCCTCTGACAGGGTCTGCCTGATCCACTTGACTCCCTCTTATGAGGGATAAAAAGGCTGGATTTATAACTAATCTGAGGACACTGGATATTATATGCATCATTTGTAGCAAAGCTTTTGTCTTCTACAATATTCTTGTATCTGTTTGAGGACAATGAGGCATGGGTTGATGAATGAGTAAAACACTCTTGGATGGTTATGTTGAGATGGTTTTGCACTGCCTGGAGGCAAATAACAAGGAGCATTCAACAGGATCTGCCCTAATACCTCTTCAGGTTTACATCTCTCTCAGTAATTGAGAGGAGGTGACAGAGGGCGTGTTTGTCTGGTATGCAGATGACTTCAAACTCTGGTAACCACTCCTCCACCAAATTGCGTGCTGTCCTAGGTGATTTCTCTTAATTTTTGAAATACTTTTAAATAAAGAAGACAAAATATTAATGTCTGTGAGCTCAAGACGCCACAGCACTGATGGGCTGGAATATCAAAAGTGAAGATAAGTTGATTATACAAAATACATTATGTTTTGCTTAATGTGTTTACCTTGGCTTCATCCATTCAGCTTGTGAACTTGTGAGCTATAGCTGTCGAAAGGGAAAATTCAGAAAAGCAAGTTGTCATTTTTGTCCTGATAGATTTTATGTGTAGGTTTTTTTTTTTCTTTCTCCTCTCCTCCATCCTCCACCCTAACTCTTTTTGTCAGGCTAGTTTAAAACAATAGTCTGATTTTGCTTCATATATTGACTAACTCATTCCTTGTGAAACTTTCTTGCCTGCCCCTGAGGAGTGTTTTGAGTAGAATTTAGTATTCATTAATTCTAAACATGCTAGGATTAAGTTGATCTTTAAATTAATGGCCTTATTGTTTCTGGTAATTTGAGGAATCTCATAAACTTAAAAGTCCTGGAAGTTTCTTTTGGTGTTGTAATGCTTCTATTTTCTGCTCTTGTTGAAGCTGGAATGGAAGAGTAAGAGGGGTTATCAGAGCAGTTAACATTATTGGGGAGAATATAGACAGCACAAAATGATTAAAACACTCTTTGGAGATGTGTGTTGGAAATGTAGAACACAGTGTTAAATATATTTCTATTTTTGCTTAAGAATGTTTTAGCAATAAACAGTCTGTAATGCTAATAACTTTCCAAGGAGACTTGCCTAACATTAATCGACCTTGTTTTAACATTCAGCTAACAGACACATGGCAATTGGACAGGGTCCCGTTGTTAGGAACACCCCTACATGAAATGCCCCTCATTACTCATGATCCGAGTGGTATGCATAAAAAGGCAAAGCAGCCAACTCTCAATCTGTGATTGCCTTTAATGGGGGTGAAGGGGAATACTCTGGAGCCACAGAAGTTAAAAACAAAGACAAACATAGAAACAGCGTGGTCAGGGGCTGTTTTAATCACATAATGGGGACATGATAATTTGATCCAGCTACATTCAACACTTAGGAATAGATGGGGCTTCTGAAAACTGAGTGTATTCCAAAGCGTAATAGTTTCAGGTTCAAATGAGCTGGACTGCTTTGAACTGAATAATCATATATCTTTCTCTCATTTGTGTGTATTTATTACTCAGATAAAAGGGTTGAACAGCAAATTACCATGGGCTGCATGCTAACTATAGTACAAATTATGCTTACAGAGAGAGCTGTAGAAGTCGGCATCACTGTATTTTTTGTGAGAGAATCTGCATCCTCTGCACAGTGATAGATGGCACAGATTTAGCACTAGATGTTCTACAGCCTTGCAAAGATAGGAGGAATAAATAGTCCTTGTCTGCTGCTTAGCTACTGTTTTCAGAAAACAGAAATGAAATGTCTTCCAAAGAGTTGAACTCATTCTGCTCTTCTTTTTGTGGTAGCACTAGTGCAGTTGTATTTGGAGAGTTATTTTTAAAACAATTTGGTTTTTTAGCAGTGTCTTTTCTGGTGGTGAATAGCTCATAATTCTAATGTGAAATGATTATAAGCAATGTTCCTGCATACTTATACCTGTTGTTATTAAAACAATTACTAACTTCTATTAAATTTTTAGCTGTTATTAGAGGTTAAGATCTGAATTTCTGATATAATCACCATAATTTTTTTAAATATTGGATCTGTCATGAATATAGATGTACATTTATGCTTTCCTGATAAGGGTTGTAAGTAGAGGAAAGGATGCCTATCCCACTTCTTCCCTTCCCTAAGTGGATGCTTATGACCACTGTTTAAGATTATTAACTGAAGCACATAAAGTTTTGGCCTGATATAATACAGTTGTTCTTATGTGTAAAACACTGAACATTCCAGATTTTATATACTACATTGTTGTAGCTTGTACTGCTTTTCTTTGATTCATGTACTTTTAGCCAACCTGAAGGTGAAATGAGATGGTTTTAGGAAAATACCACAGTAGCAGTGAGCCTGGTCCAGGCACTTGCAAAGTCTCCTCTGGGAAATGACACTGTTTTTTTCAAATAATGTAGGTTCTCACCAAATAAAAACATGGAAGGTCAGGGGAAAACGTTGTATACTCTGAAGATGTATCTTTAAATTTCAGGTCTACTTAGCTGGAAGATAAGACTCTTCAGAGCATGGAGTCTGTTTAGGCAAGTCTGCTTGTACACAAGGCCTTAAAAAGTTGGCAATTTTCCTAATTTCCTCTGATAACTTAGAAATTCTCTTCTACTAGGTAATGCGATGTTTTGCTATATAATGTTGTTTCCCACACGATTATTTTGGGTACACTAAACACCTAGGCCTGGAGCTGAGAGGATTAAGTATTGAGTTGAGATAGTGAAGAGAGGATCACCACACTTAAGCTAACCTTAACCCTAAGGGTGTATATGAAGACAGTTTCACATGAAAGTAAAAGTTTTCCTTGCAGTTGGCATTAATAGTATTTGACTGAACTGTTATTCTCAAATACAGCTGTACCACTCTCATTCATTATGTAAGTTTTAAAGATGAGGATTGCTGTACTTCGTATTGGTTTTAATCTCTGCTTTTATATCAGTACACTAGAGATTCTTAGCTTTGACTCACTGATTTTGAACGGATGTTTTGGTCTCTCTGTCCATCCTCATAGGATTTACAAGAAAAAGACAGAGACTACCCTGGTCTTACAATAAATAAGCAAGTATTTATTTATTTATTACATAACTATAGGAAATAAGGAATGCTGATCTTTATAAAAAGTTAGTAAGTGAATATAGTAAGTTCCTGTTTACTATATACCTAGTGAGTTTTTTTGTTTCTTTCTTTCTTGTGTGCAATGGAACCAGCTCTGTGCATAAATCATCAGATTTGAGGTTTCTTTAATATTTACCCAACATGTAGCTGATTTTTTACTGTCAAAAAATGGAACTAGTAAAACTTACGTATGGGAGAAAGAGCCTGACAAAATACAGTGCTGCTATTTCAAAATGCTGCCACGAGTGCTGAATTACGTACACTGAAACTCTCAGCTGAGAATATGAAGCTTCAGTGTACTGACACTTTCCAAGCAGATACTCCAAACAATATATTTGATCTACTAAATACATGGTATTTAGTTGGCATTGTGACAACGAAATACTTTGTTTTTTTTAAAAATGTTTTTCCTGTAAAATCTGGGCCATTACCTCCTCTGTAGGATAATCAGAGTGTGCATTAGACTAGAAGCACATCCTCAATAGACAGTGGCAGATGTCCTGGCTACACAGCTGTCAGCTGACAGTGCTTGGGCTCAGCTAAGTTTCTGCTCAGCCTTTGCCTTAGTTGGCCTGTAGTACATACAGGATTTTAAGCCAATATCATGCTGGTCTGAAAAACCAACAGCAAGAATTAGAATGAAGATTTCAGTAAATTTAAACCTTAAACACCCTTATTTTAACACCACACTAGTACAGGTGACCTGAAATAGCAAGGAATAATTTAAATGGTAGGCATATGGTGTGTGCACAAGTGTTTGTCTTATTTGCTTGATTTCAATATCTAACTAGTGAAAACTACATGAGTGGGTGTTGTGCTTTTAATTCTCAAGTCTGGATTAGGGTGGGGGAGGAGTAGCGTGGGGAAGGGGAACCTGAGGTCTTAATGCTTTGGAGTTTGTTCCAGCTGTGTTTTGAAAAGATTTTGGGAGTTCCCAAATAAAAAGGTTGGTTTTTATTGTTCACTAATACCTCTTTTGCTAGAAAGGGAGACAGGGTTGGTTTCCCAAACTTGTCTGTCATCCTTGTAGAATGTGGGGAGTGGAGGCTTGAGGAACACAAAATGAAATTTCATTGTGTAACCAGGGACTCATTGTTAACACTGTCAAACATATGGCACAGCTGTGAAATTTTTGTGCCAGGCCTGGTGAGCTAGTGGGAAAGCTTACAAAGCCAGGCAAGCCATTTGGACTGATGATGTTGTTAGTAGGAAGAAGCAAATGATAAAACAATTTTGTTTAAATGCTTAGAAAAATAGTCCTGTGATTTATTTTCTAAGCCACCAGATGTACTGTACTATACTGTACTACATAATTGAGACAGCATTCTCTGATGTAATAAAGACATAAAATGTGTGTGGGTGTGCGGGGTGAGAAAGGAGCAGTGGAATTGAGGGCAAGTTGAATAAACTGTTAGAGATTTGGATTTGGCTTTTTTTCTCTCATTGCAGCGTGTAAAATGCTAATGTGCCCCATAACCAAAAGGCTCTTAAAAATAACGGTGGGCTCAGAAGGGTTGGTTTTTGCTCCAGATCAAATCCCTGGCAAGCCATTTCCTGTGTATGTAAAGATGGTTCGGATTTTGTCCTTGTTGTCAGCACTAGGAAGGTTAATGACCAAGGGATTGGGTGTGGAGAGGGGAGAGGTCTGAGCTCCTTTGCCAGACTTCAGATCATTAGCAGGAAGCAGCCAGGAGGAAACGTGCTGTTTCTGGAGCCTTGTTCAGTGCTCCTAGAGCAATGAGAAACATGCAGGGGTTTGGGTAGCAAAAAGGGCCCTGCTGGACACAAAATTTGTATTTTGCTCAGATGGTTTCCTCAGACCACAAGGTTTTTATGTTGCCTCCCAGCCAGAATTTGAGGAGTTCTCTATATTAGTATGCGAAAGACATTTCCCAGGTGGTGTAGCTGGCAATATAGGTCAGCTTTAGAGAAAACAGGAAGGGAAGGGAGGATGGCAGATAGCCACTGTGTCAGAAATACCTTTGAAACCTGCTTGGCATCATAATTGCACAGAAATCAGAAGCCTTCAAAGAATTCTGGTGAAAGCACTCTAGTTTGTAAAAGTGAATGAAAATCTCTGTGAGATAAGTCTTAAAAAAGAAACCAGAACACTTCTATGCTGTACTAAATACGCTCTTTTTATAGCAGATTTCCTGGTAGTAGGGATAAAAGGAAAAGGAAGGGATGAGGACAGAATCAATGTCTGTACATTTTCTGTCAATATTACCACAGAGAAATTTTTCTAAAATCTCGATTTCTGGATATCATATGTCTCTTTTAATAACACAATTAGCATTATACAGGTGGACAGAATTTTTCACCTTCCAAGAAGATAAACTATAAGGTTTCAAGAAAGACAGATGATCAGACGATTTATCAAAAAAGCAAAGAGAAAAGGCAGAGAAAAAGGAAAAGGGACTGTTACATGGATTTCAATGTTATAGGAGCAAAAATTCTAATTGGCTTTTGCTGTTCCTGAACCAGCGCAATTTTGCTATACTTGCTTGATGCAGAGCCAGCAAAATAGGTAGTTATGAGTGAAGAGCAATAAAGGAAGGGAAGAAGTTAAGCCACTTGGCTCTAACACTAAGAAGTGTAAGAAACTGTAGATAAATGTGGGCAAATTTCTGAGAAAATTGTGGTTTTGACAGAAAATAAGCAAAATATTGCACAGGAGAAATTATTATTTTTCTGGAAATTTTTATTTAAACACAGATTCAGACTTTATAAAAACATGTTATATTCAAATATTTAATGCTGAATAAAGGAATAATTTGATACAGTAAAATTTGCTGTTATTTGTTCCAGCATATTTATCCCATTACTTGAGGCAAAAGCTTGTAAGCAAAAACTGTAGAACTGTCTGTGAACTCAGACATAAATTTTTCTTACAGAAGGGATAATGATGATTTCATCTGAGCA
Organism: Notiomystis cincta; assembly: GCA_013398075.1. Lineage (NCBI taxonomy): Eukaryota > Metazoa > Chordata > Aves > Passeriformes > Notiomystidae > Notiomystis > Notiomystis cincta. Next base: position 28,792 of record VZRX01000501.1, on the reverse strand, counting down.
GCAAGGAGAAGACAAGAATAAATGTGTACATTTGAGTCTGACAGTGACTGAATTATTATAGATGAATAGAAGCCATGATTATTTAGATTATATAGATTGTTTTAAGACATATGAAAAATTAAAAATACTTTTAATTATATTTGTAACTGAAAATATCAAAGCATATCAGAATTTTTGGTTCTTTCCCACTACTTTGATTTTGTGTGTGTTTTTAACATGAGTCAAAAGGTGATATTGAAATTCCAATTTTCCAGTCAGGCCTAACAGTAGTAAAAACCATTATGAGATATGCAGAATAAATTGGTATTGGCATTTTCCGGTATTTGCAAATTCAAAATTCTCGTAAGCTTTATTTTCACTGAGTTTAATTTAACCCATTGTCACATGTGATTCTCTTTTTAACTTTGCAGGAGAAGTACATACCATGAAAGAAAGAGGCTTATGGTACTGACTGATGTACTAATAACTTTGTTCTAACAATATCACAAAAGAGTTTTGTAAAAGGAATTCTTACAGGGTTTACTCAAAAATATCTTTTCAGAAGATGGACTGTATTATGTATCCTTATGAAAGCCTGGAATGTTTTGGGTCGGAAGAGACTTTATGGATCATCTCGTTCCAGCCCTCCTGCCATGAGCAGGGACACCTTCCACTAGACCAGGTTGCTCCATCCAACCCTGAACATTTCCAGGGATGGGGCACCCATAGCTTCTCTGGGCAACCAGTCCCAATGTCCTGGGGATGAAAGATAAGGAGAGATAGATAAGGTCCTGGCCCTGCCCCCATCCCTGCCCCTGCCCCTGCCCTTGGCCCTGGCCCTGGCCCTTTACCTGCCCCCCACACACACACTGAAGGTGTACAGCCAGCCTTCCTTATAGTCTCTCACGTTCAAATACTGACAAATTTGCAATAAAAGCCCATTCTGCCAACGTACCTTTTTATCTTTTAATCTTTCTATTTAAGTAAATAAGCATCTGAACATATTTTCCAGTGAGAACTAGTCCTCAAGTACTTCCTTTTTTTCTTTTTTTTTTTTTTCTGTTGTTGTTGACTGAATGAATTCATTCATTTTTCAAGTTCTACTAGCTATGACATCTACAAATTACTAAGCCTACCATTGTTAGCAGTCTTCTGTTTTCCAAAGTATGTTTGGGGTATTAGTTTTCCGTAAGAAAACCGCAATCCTTGCCAGTAATTTCCTCTCCAATAATAAGAATGAGATCTTTGTCTGTTTCCAAGCGGGACTGTAGTTGTGATTGGCAGACTTATTCTACAGTCTCATTAGAGCCTTCTTTTCTAGCAATTATTTAACAAAATAATTTTTCTCACAGACAATTTTAAATACATAAAAGCATACCTGAGAGTTTTAATTTCACTCTTCTTGAACAATTCTTGCCTCACATTACCTGCATTCTGAAGTTTTTTGGGTTTTCTTTTGCAATTAGATTTATATCTTATGCATGTCACTATAGTGTGTTCAGTGTATTGATCAGTCTTCTTACATAATTCTACAAAAATCTTGCTTATTTCTCATGGACTTCATTAATTTTCTAAGACATGTTTGTATCTTTTTCATCCTCTGTAATTCCTACTGTATTTTTGCTCTCCACTTACTGATGTTTTTTCTATGATTTCCCCAACTTTTCAGTGGAATTTTAAAATGTATTTTTGCATTGTATTTTTACCTAACTTTCTATCTACTGTGATTCAGAGTCATGAAAACAATCCTTTCTTCTCTTTATGTTTAATGCTCTTCAGTTTCCTCCTCACCCTGACCAAAGAAAGATTTTGTTTTACATTTTTGGCCTACATACATAAGGAGTCTGGTTTCCATGTCTACATTTTGACAGCTAAAGGTGGTCTACAGCAGCAGTTCTTTATTTTTGTCACTATGCAATTCAGTTCTTCTAATAAGCAAAAGAATTGGATTATAAATCATCTGGATGTCTATTTGTGTGAAATTTCTTATCAAACATGACAGGTCTCTAATTTATATGAAAATAAGCTTTTAAAAGGATGGCTTAGGTCGAAAATTCACAGTATTTCATCAGTTATCTAGTTATAAAGCATTTGGAATAGATAATCACTGTTGATCCTTCCAACTGAACTATTCTGTTCTGTTCTAATTGTTTTTTGTTGTTTTGTTACCAATTTGAAAGTCAGACTTTTTATATTGCATATTAAATACATGTGTTTGTGAAATGTGTTTCATGTTCTCCAGAACTTTCCTTCTTGTATTGCTTCTGATTGTGGCTACCTATACCAATTATCTCTTTCTTTAGGTAGTGCCTGGCTACTGCACAGACTCTCCTGGGCAGAAAGTTTGTTTAATAAAAAGCCCATCGCTTTTTAATGTGGTGTAGGACAGAACTCTTGTTAATTCTTTCAGACAGGCTGATTGGTTACTGTCCAAATAATGATCCCAAGATTCCTTGTTGTCTTCAGCAGGATCAGGTGAAACTCTCTGAACCATTTTTGGATGGTCCTGCACTCCTTCACATGCATGAACCTTCATAATTGGTTGGCTTGGATTACAGAGAAGCTAGCTTCTAACTATATTAACCACATACTGTTGTACATGACCCTGTCTGCACTTTCAGAGTTCCTACTGACTATTTATAAGTGTTGTATTTCTGCACTTTTCATTCAGTTCTGCAATGGAATCTTTAGGGGATATCTGAAAGAAGTTTGAGGTCCTCCACCCAGGATGTACTAAACACCATATTGAATCATACAAACTGGTAAATGCACTTTTAATACTTTTCAGGAAGTGTTTTCAAGATAATCCAAAATTTCCGCTTGGAACATGAAGTAGTCAGACATTTTGTTCTGAAAATGGCTAGAATTCTGTAAATCCCCTCTGTTGTAGTGAACTCACTGCTCCAAATCAATGAATTTTCTCACTGATGCAGATGGCAGCCTGGGGAGATGCTGGATTGCATAGGGATTTCATACCTGAAGTTCACTGGGTGCACACACAGGCTGTATCCCTGATACTAGGCTAGACCATATTTATACCTACAGGACAAACTTGAGGTATTTTCCTTTAAAATTCAATTAAATTTTCCTTAGTTTATTTTTGTTCTTGAAAAATTGCTTGGTTTGATTTTCACTAGAATGTCTATCACAAAAACTGAGAGAAAAAGGGCATACACTGAAATGTTAGATCCTGAATAACAATTTTTTCTGAATTATGAGCCCTTTCTTCTGAAGCACTGGTATTACCTGATTTTGCAGGCTTTATTCTTCGTTTTACAGCATATCACTGCTCAGAAGGTGCATTGGTACCTGGGAGGCTGGAGACTTTGCACAGCATTTTCAAAAATTTTGCTTGTTATAGCACTGATATTCCTTAAATCTTCACCTGCATGTCTTAATACTTTGTGATTGCTTTGTTTCATGGCCCTTGTGTCATTGAGGCTGGGTGTAGGCCACACCAGTGACCCGCTGCGGTTCTCTCTAATCTCCTCCTTTCCAGTGCCTGTCTTTGGAGAAGACAGAAGTACAGCTACAGAATGTGTTCAAGCATGTGGCCAATCTTCTCCTGAGAAACGGCTGTAGAGTGCACAGCTGCAATTCCTTAGTGGAAGCAGATGAACCGTGACCTACTGCCGACAGCCACTTTGGGTTACATCATCCCACTAAGTCACCACCCACTGCTGTAGACAGCCAGCCTGAGGGACACAGCAAACAGGCTGCCTTTCATTGACACTTCATGAATTAACAGCTAGGGGCTGCTCAGGAGGAGGACAGTTGGCATCTCTTCCTCCTCAGAGACCCAGTGTTTGAAATCTGTATGGCAGAAATTCAGGGAAAAGAGGATGGATTACAAAAAGCCTCTCCTTGCTGTTTTGGAATATGTTGTCCTTCTGGCAACAGTGATTTTTTTTTGTTGTTTGTTTTGGGGGGGAGGTTGTTTGGTTGGTTGGTTTTGTTTTGCATTTTTCCTTCTCTTCTACCAGGCTAGTATATTACCTAAAGAGATACATTCTTCATGCAGAACATTTGAGGAAAAGTGTTGAAGATTAATTCCTGCTCTTCTCACATGACATCCTCTTGATTCTCATTAAAAGATGACTGCATGTCTCTGTTTTTTATCATCCATGTTTTACACTTCAGCTCTTAAAAGGAGTGATGTGCACTGTGGTGAGCAAATGTTTCATCACTGTCTTGCTGATTTGAGATCTGCTCCTATGATATGATCTGTCAGGCTGCCCTCAGAATGTGGTTTTCCTTTCTGATTAGAAAATTGAATGATGGATCAAACAAGAAGCAGCTAAACAATGGCTTGCTGTTCAGTGTCAGATCAGCAAAGCCTACTTGTTAATTCTCTGCAAATAAAGTAGTACTCAGTACAGTGAGACATTGTTGAAAAGTCAAACTAATTCTGAGTGGCATTGATCCTCAATCCCAGTTAATCTGATGTAATGATCTCGTAATGCAGAAGCAAAGAAGTTCTCCAGGGCAAAAGATTTTTCAACCTGTAGCAGGGTCTCTCAAAATTTTTCAGCACCAATGCACTACCAAGATTGAAGGGTAGAAAAGTGGTGTTGGAGAGGCAGGATAATTACATATAATTGGTAGCCTGATCCTAATTACTTGGTTTTGCATAAATTATGTTATACAGATGATTTTTCATGTCAGTAAAACTGTACTTAATAATTTAATCCAACTCTGCAATTTGCTATTCCACAGAGGTATTATTGCTGTGAAAAGAAAAGAGAGGCTTTGAAAATTCATATTGTAAGGCATCAAATCTGACATGTTCTTATTTGAAAGACTAGAGCAGCTGCACCAGTGCCTTTTAAAAGTGATGCAAATATTTAATAGTCTGTGCTCTTTTCTTTTGAAATATAGTAAACAAAGATTTATCCACCTAGTTTACTTTTGAAAATGGACATTTTCAAGTTTTTAGCTGGTAGTAACTACTTCCAGGACTCATGTTCCTTATTGTTTTGGTAGAATTATATTTGCAAATTAAATAGGAAAGGGAAACCTGTGGATCAGTAAAGTTTTTTCTCGAAATTCAAACCTGCTATAAGTGAAGCAGAACATGAAATGTGATATCTTGACATAAGTAGGTTTAGTTTACATTAGCTTCAGGGGGGTTTTTGCTGAACATTCAAAGCAGTTTTCTGTATGTCTATTAGACAGGAACCAAAAAGAAGCCTATTTCTAAAATAAAATTATAATAGTCCTAAAGATGAAGTTAATGCAGAGTCTATCTGTATTTTATCTAAGAAGTTAATGTTACAAAGAGCTGCATGGTACTCATTCAATGAACCCTGATTGGGCATGTTTATTTGGGTAAGGAGAAGATCCTGGAAGATAAGGATCCTAGATTTAGCTAGCCTAATTCCCTTAAGGATTTAGAATGTGCACAAGAATCTGCAGAATTTAAGGAGGAATTGCTTGAAAATTTAGTGCAAGACTGCTAATATTTCCACTCTTTCTTGATCTGGGATGACTGTAAGAGCAGTTGGTCTGTCTTAATGGAGTTTTAGCACTTTCCTCTCCTGGGAGAAATGAAACTGATGTGAAAAACAAGACACCAGATATTTGAGCAACATCAAAACTATTTGTGGTTTTGGTTTTAGAAATATGAAGGTTTTTGTGGGTGGAGTCACACATTTATTTTTCTAGAGCAATTTATAAGCCAATAAAAAGTGCATCAAACCAATGACCATTAGTTGGTCCCTTCTTAGCTGCATATTGTTGTGTTTAGATTATATGAGTGCTAGTGTAATATAGATAAAAATTATTTAATTAAAACTGAAGTGATCCATTTTCTTGAGAACTAAGGTTTCAATAGCTGAACAACCTTCAGAAGTTTTCCTACTTGAAATGAATAAATATAGCAGCTCTGGAACTGGGTCACTGTCAGGCGAGAGAGAAGTAGGGAAATCCGTTTAATGGAACAGTGCAACTGGGAACTGAGTTCTTATTGGAAAACACCTGTTTCTTCCATTATTTCAATAATATGAATATACTCGAGTGATCGTATTTCCCATTTCATAAAATTAAAGTTGTAGTAAGGGAGCCCTCTTTAGTCCTGCTAAATCCTGGAAGAGCACTCACAGATGTCTGAGATTGTGTAATAGCTGAGAAAATACATACTGTAGAGAGGACTTACAATTGCCTGAGATGAGTCAAGTGATGATTTCCCTGGTTCGTGATGTCCCATAAATTCCTGCTGTAGTTTGGATAAATATACTTCATAGAAATACATTTTAGGGATTACAAGGAGGTACCATTAATATTCCTGTGCTGGATAAGATGTCTGAAGTGTGCCAAAATTTTTTTTTAAATTAACTTTAAATATTTCTTTTCCAATCCTTGCCAAAATATTTTCTAAGTTTAGTTCTTCAAATAAATAATAAAGGAAAGTAATAAATAATAAACTTGTGACTATTTGTATCTGATTAAAACTGTTACCTAAAGAAGAAAAAGTATGTCTGAAGCAAGGCAATTTCAAGGCCTTATGTCTAGTGAAAGTGTTTTGCCCTTTTTTTCTCAAATAAGCATAACTTGCACACTGAGGTACATTTATCAGAAGAGTATGTTCCCCAGAGCAGATAGAATCAAAAGGAATTGCGCAACACCCAACTTTCTTTTTTTAGCTATACCAGTACTCACATTGAAAAGCAGTATCAGAATAATCCCACCTAATATTAAAATAACAGTGTGAAACATGTTTATACATCAAGACAAGACTTATATTTTAAATTCCTTGATTTTCTATTAGAATGAAATTATTTTTCATCTTTAACACAACATATATTCAAATGAGACAGAAGCACAGATCAATAGTTTATATGTTTTGTTAGACAAAATATGACAAATTTGAGAAGTAAAAAGCATCTCAATACCTAATGTGTGTGATGGAAGGCAGTAATACATAGAAATAACAGAGAAGGCAGCACCTGGAATCTAGGGTATATGTTAGTTACAATATCATGTCTGGATTTTCCCCTTGGCCTGATGCATTTATGTACTGAATAGATGATTTACTGTGACCACTCTTCTACCTAAACTTATATTATAGAAGTTTTAGTGTGAAAGCCAAACTCCTCATAGTTTGACATTCTAATCATAAAAGCAAAATTGGCTTTATTTTATAATAGTTATAAATGAAAAATAATACTCAATAAACATCTCCTTCATCTGTGATTCAGAGAATTATTTAAATATATGATCTGTCTGATGTAGTACTGCTCTATCTCTAGTCCCACTTAGCCTTGTGTGACTCACCAGTGACTCAACTATGAAAGTAATTGTTGTGATAACTGTGTTATATACAAATGGCACTGAGACAATTACTTAATTTTCTACAGGCTGCTTAATAATATTTTAGAAACTGTCATTGCTTAGCCAGCTTTTGGGCAGCAAATGATTTGTCCAATCTGATTAGTTGTTTGCTTGCAGGTCATCCATAAGAACATCTTTTATCATAATGCCATCCAACTCTTTTGTTGTTCCAAGTGTCACCACAGTCTCATGCTCACTGATTTTGTCCTTCAACTCACTAATTTATTAAAGTGTTGAGGAATGAGTCTTAAGTCTGATTTTTACCAATATGTATTTAGTGATGGTTAAAGATTGCTAATAGCTGGTTAAAAATTAGTTGAAGTTACTTGGAAAAGGCAAGCAAAGGCTCATACATGGCCAGTCTGAGACACTTCTCAATTAACTTTAAACAACAATGAAGAAACTCTCTGCATGCTAATAGAGTTAGAATAAACATGACTGTAGGGATATAAGTTCAAATTGGAAAAAATTACTTTAGGAAATATATTTTTATATATATAAAATATATGATACATATTGTATTTTTCTTTTCCAAATCTATTAATTGTCACAATATCTTCTAATAATACTATATTCACTTACTGCCTTCCCATTCCTCTATTTCCCTTATTATCTCATAATCCCCTTATGCAGGGAACCCATGTCATAACTTAAACAGAGATTCTATTTATCCTTCTGTTCGAAAGAATTCTAGAACTGTACTGGTCATTTCATAGATACTTTTAGTAAGTTCACTTGAATTGTGTTTTCTGACTTTTGGTTTGTTTGGATTCTGGGACCAGAAGAGGAGTGAGCCTCTTTAAGTATGTTCTCATCCATCATTTCAACTACCATTGTGTGTGAGTTCTTTTTTCCTACTTTCTTGCTGCTGTGTGTTACCAGAGTGCCAAGGAGATGGATGATGGTGGCGTTAGACTAAGGAAGTAATGAGAGCTCTTTGGCAGCTATTATGAGTAGTATCTCGATTTGCTACTCTAAGACCAGCTGCCTTTTCCTAGAGTGTAAATGGAGAAGCATGAAATTTTTATCTCAGAAATTATTTACATGAAATTTAATGTCCTTCATCAAGACTTGAGTGCAATTGCTATAGGAGGCACTCCTGTGTAGACACAGAAAATGCACATAATTATTTTCTCCTTAGACTTGAAGACCATGAGAAAGGTGTAAAAAACTGGTGGTGAAAAGTGGGTGATATTCAAAGTTTTTTGTGTTCTTTTTATCATGGTGACTGCTTCACACGTTGAAATAGCACCTCATTTTCCTTTCTTTGAATATACTGTGACTGAGTGCACTCTATTAGAGATCTGAGAGAGAGAATCTTTCCTTCTCTCCTTAAAATGGCCTGCATCTGGTCTTCTGAACAGGAAGAAATGCCATGCTTTCTATACTGCTGGTTGTGTCAGATATTCTACTACAAACTGGCGCTGAATGTTGATATGCATCTACAACATTTAGGCATTCATACCTATTTTCAGGAGGTCTACAGCTGAGTGTGAATAAACAGACTTGGAAAAAATTTACTCCATCTGTTAATAGATGACATTCTTCCTGGTTAAAACTCAAATTTAAAAATCCATGAGCTTTAACCACTTCCACGTAGTGATGGAGTCTTCCACCCCTTCATGATGAAAATCATGATTTCAGTAAGTCACGGCATTCTTCAAAAAATTCTGTGTATATGAAAATTTATTTCTAAAAAGGTCAGTCTAGATTCTCTTCCTTGTTTAGCAAATGTAACTAAAAAATTTACAGATGAAACCCACCAAATTTATCTGCTGAATATTCAGAATTTTTTTACACTTTAATCCTTTTTTATTACATTAAATCGAGGATTTTTTTTATTATATTACTCTTTTGCTTTTTCTGTTTTTGTATTACTCTTTTGAGGTCTTTTATCTCTGGGATACAAATAAAACCCTAAACAGAAATTAATTTTCCTGTTTTACATGGATGCCATACCAATTCCAGTAACTTCATGCTGGGAGTCAAATTCAAATTCCTTGAAGCCAAGCAGGCCCTCAGAGCAGCCTCATGGCAGGCTTTTGGGAGCATACAGCAATTATAAAATTGCTTTTTTAGTTAAGCTGGAATTAATTAAGTTAGGTGTTTTAAACAGAAAGATATGACAAAGAGCACTGAAAATTATTTTTGGAGAAATCAAGTGTAATGACTCTAATAAACCTATGCTAGTATAGGTTGCTACTTCATGCTCCCTAATCATCAAGTAATAAAATCCATTTTGAGATGAGATGCTTCTTCTAATAGACATATTTTCCTTTATGCAAAATTTATTTATGAGTAATGTGGAGAACACTGATGGCTTAATTTAGGAATTATGTCTGAAATGCATAGCCTGATAATGAAAGTGGCCTCTGACCTTCAATACTATGAAACTCTGAAAATGCTGAAAAATCACTTGCTGAGACTAAGAACAACATCTAACACAAAGCAAGTTTCATCTGAGTCTATCACAAAAGCTATATGACTCATGTTCTAGGAAATTCTCTCATTATTGGCTGTGGAAACACAACGCAGTATAAAAGGGGTGCTGTGTTTTATGCACAGATAGGGAGACACCTTGTAACACAGAGAGTGAAGGGGATCTTGGTTGTGCTTGGAAGAGGCAGTGAGGTTTATCATGCACTGGAAACAGCGTGAGGAAGCTGTTATCTGGCTGGATGCACCATCTCATAATGTTGGGCAGCTGCTGTGTCAGTGGCCACTGCACTCAGACAACGATGCCTCAAAATATCTTTAAAAGTAAATTAGAAACACAGTAACCTCCCAAGTAGTACAGCCCAAAAGATGTATGTATGGAACAGTGAACAAATAGCAAGTCTTGCTGTGATTAAAAAGCCAAGTATTTTTGTTAAGCAGGTAGAATTTTTCAGATGGTATAAATTAATAGTTTAAATGAAGTTGTACTAATTTACTAGAGCTGGGTATCTGGTCTTTTACTTGCTAATTTGTGTCAAATGCCCAGCCCTGCTATCATCACCTCCAGAAATATTCAGATCTTTATTTGGAGTATAAAGAACAGAGAGAAGTTAGAAATTCTGTTTGCAAGAGTCTGACCCAACTGACTTCTTTGATAACACAAGTGACAGAGGTATACTAAATATGAAGGAATAAAAGAAGGAAACCTCCAATCCTGTAAAGGCACATATTTATTTTTTTTACCCCCAAAGGAAAACAAAAATCACCACCCCCTCCCATATTCACAAATTATTCAGAACGAAAAGGACTCCAATGTTATTAAAATGTGTCTTACCACTGGCAGAAAGCATCACAAATCTCGTGAAGAGTATTTTTAAACTAAAATGCAATTTGAAGAAAAAGATTCCTCAGAGTCTATGAATCAAATCTATTATAATGACAATCACAGTCATAAAGACATACGAAGACAAACAAAAAAGTCTCATGCCATGGAGCTACTTATTTTCATAATTTTCCTGCTGGATGACTTAATATTTCACAGACATAAGAAAATCATGGCTTCTAGTTCAGTATTTTGCAAGTTGTCACAAAAGCTTATGAATCTGGAGACGAAGTACAAACAAAACCAGCCATTGTATTGAAACAATGGCAGTTTGGCTACCCAGCCAAGAAAAAGCATAGTCACCTGAAATAAATGGAATATGCAGTGCTTTGTTGTAAAGAAATGAAGTCACTCAAACCACCTATCTCACTGAATGGCAAGTCATAAAGATAGCATTACTACTGTTTTCTACTACTGTATCATCTATTTGAAGTATCTAAATTGCTGTAAATACTGTAAGATTTAATTAGCAGAAAATGCTATAAAGGTAATAACCCTCAGCAATCTGGAAGAATTACATTGGGATAGTTGCCTTATATTGCAATTGTATGGTAGAGATTAAAAAAAAATATATATATAGGGCCTTCCACTGTAAGTAGTTGAACTCCATGGCCATAGGATTTGAGACAATGTCCACAATGGCAGCTTAGTGAATTTTCTGCAGAGCTCCTTATTCTCTAACATAAAACATGTAACATTAAAAAGAAGAAGCCAAAAAAGTAGTTCGTTTCCTTTGTTTAAAAGTGATGCTCATGAGTCCTGGGTCAAAAAACCCCAAAATTCAAGTAGTGAAGAAAATGTGAAGATTATAATTGTAAGGTTTTATTTTCGTAAGGAAAATACTCAATGCTCAGATTTCCCAGGAAGTTAGATGAAGTGATTCTGAAGAACTTGCCAGTTTTCTCTTCCAAAACAAAAAATTCAAGGAAGCTGAGGGGATTCATAGATAAAATAAAAAATCTTCTGAGCAATGGGATTCAAAAAGGAAGAAAAATAATCACTTCTTTAAGTTACTCAGTCTCTAGACTAAATTAAATTGTAAGTTTCATTATTTTCCTGAATGTATATTTGTCATTTCTTATTTTCTCACTATGGGAAAGTTGCATTATTATAATCTTTTTCTAACATGCTCAAAAATAACAAGAGAAATAAATTGTGATGAATTAAGTACAGCTAATTATGATATATGTTGCAAAATAACAGTAAGCCTTATTTTATGCTTACTTTTATGCCAATAACAATTTGAAATCGAGTACTGCTGATTAGATGACATTTGGGAATGACTGATCTTGCTAATCTCAGATGATTATTTGTTCATGCAATTTGACATAGTTTGTGGTCTATTCTGGCCCTTTGGAAAATACTGCAGATCAGTGACAAGGTGCATTGTTATATGAACATACTGAAGCTTGTAGAATGATTTCTAAAGCTGTTACTCACTCAATTTTCTCACATGGCACATATGAATTGTGACCATTTAAAAACTGACACAGCTTCTAAACAATTACAGTTGAGTTAATCATTCCGTACCTGTTCATAGTCAACCAAGTAGGGCAGCGAAAGAAACAGCAGAAAATTGATCCTTCAGGATTTGTCTTTTGGTTTTCTTTAATTTTGAATCATAGAAATTTGTGTGTCTACTTTCAAGTACTTTGAATAACAGTATTTGTTTGGCTTATTTTGGAAAGCAAGTCTGTTCAGATCTTGAACACAATCTTGCTCAAATCACAGTAGGTATTTCTGTTAAAAAAAATCACCAAACCTTTCATGAAGATAAGAAGCCATACCCATTTAAACATCTCCTGTTTATCCAGTAAATTAGAAACTAGGTAAAGTTCTGAAGTATAATTTCAGCTCTTGTTCATGAAGCTATCTAACCTTGATGCATTTTGTGTTAAGAACATTCTGAAAGAAGGTTTTAATCAGCAGGATTTTAAAGGAATCATATAGCTTTGGTTTGTTTGCTNTTTTTTGCTATTGGTTGCTTGGCAGCAGGATAATTGCTGTGTTTTTGTGCATTCTGCATTTTTGCCTCTCCATTTAATGGGGCCATATTGGCTTTCTCTCTTGTTGGTACACTGTGGGTCAAGTGTAGGCGTGTGCATGCTTTACAAATTTACCCCCATCATTGCTAATGTCTGTCTAAATGTTAGTAGCTGGTGGTTTTGTCTGAGGGACATTTCAAGCTGTAATTCTTCAGTGCAAATCACTTTTTGTTTCTTTTGTTCATCTATAATGAGAGACTGAAATGGAGCTTAAATAATTCCTTCAATGAAAACATTAACCAGACTCTGCTATTGTGGTTGTTTAAGAACTGAAAATAATTAGCACAAACGCACATTTCCTTCACAGAGCTTTAAAAGAAGTCAGGACATTACCGTTAAGATAATAATGAATTCAGTCTCTGTGGAAAGGCAAGGAGGAAAGAAAAAAAAGATTAAATATATTTCAAGACTAGCAAAAAGATTTCTGGTGGGAACATTTCACTGTTGAATAAAACATTCCCTTGGGAAATACACTGCTATTTGGGCTTGTGTTTTAAGGCACCACGTGAGTACCTTCAGAGAAGCCAAACAAGAACATCTTTCTCTCTTAAAAATTCTAAACCTACAAACCCACTACAAACAGCAGCCAATTTCCTAAGAGTCTGGCTGTTAATTCAGAAACTATAATGCCATCACTCTTTGGAAAGACTGGAATCAGAAAGCAATATTGTTGATAATTAGGTCTCAGGAAAAAATAGTTTTCCACAGGGGTAAAGACTTTGTGTGTTTGTTTCTCTCATATAACTTTTCGGGCTGAGGACATGCAACCTTCTTTTGAACTATCAGTAGTAAACAATGAGGTAGTAAAAAATGTTAGCTTAGAATTGCTTTAGTTCATAAATTTAGACAACTCTTTCTTCCATTTGAAAGACAGTTAGCAAACAGAATCAAAGCCATAAAATCTAAGTGTTGTAAGGCAAGAATGAGCTATTAACTATCCATAGAAAGAAACGCTGTGAAACTAACCTCTAAAAGTTACCTTAAAAAAAAATTCTGCATAAACAAAGAGAACTTCCCTTCAAACCTTACTTACAGGAAAGACAGAAAGAAATACACTGACAGCAGTTAGCTTAGGCCTGTGACAGTCTCTTTCACCTTCAGCAGAGGTGCTGAATCTTTGCCAAGGGTAATAAAGAATTGAAGGTGAAGAACTGACCACAGTTCTGAGAATCTGACTCCTTTCTTATGCCCTCTCTATTCACTGTGACTGCATGAGAGCTGTGTGTACATTCACCTGAGTTTTCTTCTGCCTTGCCACACGGAAATAAACATTTTCTCTATAGTGGCACCACTTCGGCACACCAGTAAAGGAGAGTGACTGTCCAGCATACCTGTAATGGAGAGGCTCACATGAAAACTATCTACACTCACATGAACACATTTGACACAGGACTATGCCCTGGGACTGTCACAGGACATTATGCACTGGGACCTTAATGCCATCACATGTGGATGATTTATTCAAACAACCCACAATTTTCTTTAACTTTCCAACAGTGGCCTAGAAATTAAACACATCACCTTGTCTAACCTCATGAAAATGAAAGGAAAACAAAAGCTTTATTGTTTTGTCATTGTTGTTGTTTTGGCAATAAAATCATTTGCTTGAACTAATACAAAGAAAATTAAATTTTATGGAAGGGAAAGGGATTTCCATGGAGAGAACCATCACCTTCACAGCTCTAGGGTCCTATCTGTGAGATAGAAATGATAAATTAGAAAGAAAAATCTAAGCTAGAGCTGTTGCTACCTCTGTCTAAATATCAGATTTTTACTTCAGATTCCACCTTATCTCTCACATGGATTCTTCTAGTCTTTGGTTTAAAGCAGGAGTTGATTCCGTGACAGCAAACACTTCAAATTTTAAACCCTTTTACAAATGCATTGACACAGTCTCTCTGTTCACCTGAATCTGCATATTTCCCTATGGGGACTTAGAAAATTAATTTGGAAATTTTTGAACATTTCTGAAACATATAATAAGGAAACATAGCACTTGGAGAGTGGTGTTCTTAATTAAATAGAGCAGTGTCTCCTTTAGGATATATTTCTCTTAAAACCATGGAAATAATTTTCTTGTTTCGGAATTCCCTATGAGATTCTGTTAAACAATTTCTTGAGGCAACAGTGGTAGGAATCAAGTTTATTTGACAGCTAGCAGCTGCTTATACACACCTTTGAGTCTTCTGGGATGCCTTTCCTTCTTGCATGATTGGCAGGGGTGAAGGATGCAGTAAAGCTCTTGTCACCCATATAAAAGTGTGGCACTCCTTCTCTTGGAAGTGCAGGCAGTAAAATGGGATGTTGTTGTTAGTTTTTATGGAGAGTAATTCAGAGTTGAAATACATGCACAAGTTATTACGGTGTTTGGAGTTGCAGTTTAGTCTAAAAAAAGGCATGTACAATAACTTGGCTTGTTAAAAGCCTGCATTCCTCATTCTTCACTATAAATGTCACTGCTACCCTTTCTGGTATTTAATACCTTAAATTCTGTCACGTTTCTTGTTTTAGTTTGTTTCTGTCAAGAAAATCAAGAGATTCATAATGCTAGTTAGCAAAGTAATCCTTCTTATTGTCAAAACACTGCAGGCCTCTTGGTAAAAAAAAAGAAAACTCAAAGAATCTGATTTTCTAAACAATTTTATCAGAAGAAACATTTTTAATAAACCTGTACAATTTTTTTTTTTGCCTCTAGTTTTGATGTTAGTAATAATTTTCTGCATGCTTTAGACTTTGAATATACAAAATACGAAAAGCTTTAACAGAGCAACTGTAGCCTTGAAACTGCTCCTGGAATGTGCTTAAATGGTTAATTATAAATATTTGAGGTCATGCTTGATATTTCTGCTTTGTGAGTGAGGTACTTTGAAATTCCTAATCTGTACTGAGAAAGGTGATATCAAAGGTACCATGATTATTTGCATCAGATTCCAGGCCTGTGTTGTTATTCTTGTCCCTTGTGAATTCAGCAAAATAATACTATTATACCTTGCTAACTACAGTTATTAGTAGTTTACTTTTTTGCTGGTCACAGCAAAATTAATAGAGCTAGTTCCACAGTGGGACAGTAATAAACTGCAAGAAAACTTAGACTGCACTGGCTGGGATACATACTTTTATCCTCTGTTTTGTGTTGGGTCTTTTATTTTCTAATTACATAATTTGTCAGCCTGATTCCTCAAAGGTTTCTGCTGTAGTGACTCACACCACTGGATCTAATGGAACAGTTCATTTTTTGCATTGATTTAAGAGAGATAGAAACTGAGCTAAAATGAGAAAAACATTATTGCTTAGGTATTTGCTGAAATTTTATCTCAGATCAATTTCATAAAAGGCTCCTTTGTAATCTCAGTTGAACAACTGAATACCCAGATATCTTCCTCATGCTGAGAAAGCTCAATGAGATGCCTTTGATTTTCATATGTACTAGTGAAACCTCATTTACAATGTTTTTTGCAAATTCTTGAAAAGTCACATATCAACGCTTCTGACTGCTGCTGCTAAAGATGATTTCTGTCAGGCTGCTGTTTCTTTGTATGGTTTGCTAACTGCTTAAGAAAGGCCACTTTGGGTTATTTTTGGAGATATTTTGTAAGCTTGTCTGATCATAAACTGAATGAAGATAGATGAGAGGTCTGACGGCTGTGTTACGATGAAAGTAGGTTTCCTGGGAGAATGAAATGATCGTATATATGTAGCCAAGACTTCAAGGAAAACTTAAAGAAGGGAAAAAAGTCTTTCAGGACATTATTCCAATCTACTGACACTCATCTTTAATGGATTGATTCCAGCTGTCTCAGTAAGGATGACCATATTCTACTCGAAGTAAGTTTTATCAGATGATGTATAAGTTAAAGTGAACCCAGAGTGAACTACTACTCAAAGCAGAAAAGTATATTATATGAATCAGGCAGAGAATAACTTTTTTAGATCACCACATACTTTCAGTCCTCTTCTTTTTTTTTGAGTTTTTATCATACATTTTTGCTAAATTAAAAGAAAAATCATTCTTTCATTAATACACTTCTGGGTTTTTTAAAATTTCTCATCTTCTTCCTTTGTCTTAGGAATCCCAGTGTCTTTTTTTTATTTTTTTTGACTACTTAGCTCTCTCCCTTCTTTTGGAATAGTGCCTCTGACACCTATTTCCCACCTATGTAATTAGAAGTAGTCAGAAAATTAAGGTTGATATGATAGACAGGTTTTAAAGATTAGAAATAACTTAATGAGATTATTTATATTGCATATGCATTCTTTATCGATAGATTTCATTTATTTTGAAAAACAGAATGGAATTTTAATAACAGCAAACTGTCTGCTCTTATAAGGAAAAGAATTTTCAGAATCTGGGTATATTTGTATAGGAACAAAATAAGCAAATAGGAAGGTGAATCCTTGGTGACAAAGTGACTCTTTCCATTGTTTGTAACTTGACTTCTGAAATAGTAAGACAGGAATCTGGACAGGCTGGATTGGTGGGACAAGACCAGTGGGATGATGCTCACCAAGGCCTGGTGCCATCTCCTGCACTTGGGTCACAGCAGCCCCAAGCAGTACCACAGGCTGGGGCAGAGTGGATGGAAAGCTGCCCAATCGGTAAAGGACCTGGGGTACTGGTTGAGAGCCAGCTAAACATGAGCCAGCTGTGTGTGCCCGGGTGGCCAAGAAGTCCAGTGACATCCTGGCCTGTACCAGCAATAGTGTGGCCAGCTGGACCAGGGAAGTGATTGTCCCCTCTGCTTGGCACTGGTTAGGCCAGACCTCAAACCCTGTGCTCAGTTTTGAGTCCTTTGTGACAGGAAGGACATTGAGGTGCTGGAGCATATCCAGAGATGGGTAGTGGAGTTGGTGAAGGGTCTGCAGCACACGTCTCATGAGGAAAGGGTTAGGGTAGCTGAGAGTATTTAGCCTGGAGGAAAGTAGTCTCAGTCTTATCTCTTCTCCAGATAACAAGCAATCAGATAAGAGGAAATGGCCTCAAGGTTTGCCATGGAAGATTTATATTAGATATTAGGAAAAATTCATTATGGAAAAAGTTGACAAGCATTGGAACAGGCTGCCCATGGACATGGTTGAGTCACCATCCTTGGAAGTATTTAAAAGACATGTAGATGTGGCTCTTAGGGACTTGGTTTAGTGGTGGACTTGGCAGTACTGGATTAAAAGTTGGACTAAATGATTTTATGGATCTTTTCTAACTTAAACAATTCTATAATTTTATAATTTTATCATTAGATTTGCTGATCACATGTGTTTAAAAGCACAAGTAGATGCTATTATTTCAAAGTAAAATACAACATATTTCCTTTCTTGAAATAACTTTTACTGTTTTAACAGTTTTTGCCAGTCTTGAGTTGAAATATTTTTATGAAGTATGAGCTATTTCAAGATAATTTTTATTTGTAAGTTAATGATTTATCCAAAAAGAATACATGTCTGTAACAGAGCTTCTTTTTCTTTCGGGCACATGCTTGTTTCTTCCTCAGACACCCCTGAGGATTCTTCATTGCTACGACTCAATAATATAAGAATAAAATCAGTGGGTGTACCTCTCAGTGTTATCCACTAGATGAGAAGCATACTAGAAATTTTAAAACTCTACTCCAATAAAACTATTCCTTTTATGGAATGTTCTTTTTTTCTCTTGTGTTTGTTTTTTTTTTTTTTAAATAAAATTTTAAATTTGCAGCAGAGGATCTCAAAGCAACCAGAAGGATTAGGTGCCCTCTCTTTCACTATTAGAGGGAAGAATTTTACGTCAAAGAAAAGGTCTATAGCATTTAGAGGCATATAGTTTGGGTTCAGGGACTCTTAATTCTTCCCATTACCCACTTCATAGAAAGCTATTCCCATCCCCCTCTGTAAGTTAATTGGATCATCTTCTTCTATTCAGCCCATTATAATTGCCCTAGCTTTACAGAAGCTCTGATCTCAGTTCCTAGCTGGCAGGGAGGATTGCCACCTCTCAAAAGGCAGTACCAAACCACTTCTTGGGAGTGGAAGGCAAATCTGTGCTTCATTCTGCCACTGGACACTACAATGCCTTGCTACTCACAGGCCCTTTGAACTTCTCAGCTAGAATAAGTACAAACAGCTTAACAGCACCTGGCTATACAGAAGGATGAATAGAAGAAATAGTCATAATAAAAGCAGCAGACCATGGACTTACTTCTTAGTAAAATGTAATAATTGCAGCTCTTGTGAGTAATAATGGTCCACTTATAAGTCCTGTGCTTATCTTAGTTGGGAAATACTATTTCCACTGTTCTGGATTATAGTATAGTATCTTATATTGTATCCATCTCTGAGATGGAGAAACAAAAGAAGATACTTTTCTGAAACATAAATCAGAACCTCATATAAATAAATGATGTATGGTAGTTGCATTTGCCCAATTCACACTAGTTTTGCAGTCACCATCATCAAATAATAAAGTATTCTTAGTAATTTTCATAAAACATCTGTTCTCTCAAACTGAATGGCCTTCCAAATATGAAGTGCTGGTAACTGAAAAATCTACTACATTTCCACGGATAATTCAGCCCCTAGTCCTGGTTGTTAACAACATTTATGGATATTTCACTTGTAGTAGAATTCTTTAGATGAGTCTAATGAAACAGCAATGTGACATATTCCAAAACTATCCCTGATATTTCAATGGTGTCCAACACTTGAAATTTATGTTATACTTTTACAAAGTTCTTTGTCTTAAACAGCCAAAGGAAAAATGGACATGAGAACTTGAAGGATGATGTGGATTTGTTTTTTTTCGTTATTTTTTTCTAAAATGTATAAAGATGTCAGAATTGTACCTAGGACATTTTGATAGTAATTGATCAGTCAGTCACTGAAGTAACAACCTCTTTTTCAGGTAGTTTCAGGTAGATTCCTAAAAACGAGAGATCAAAAGTTAGTTTAAATGATTTTGAATGCGTGTGCATATTGGAATTTGCTAGCCAAAGTACTTATAAATAATTTTTTCTGTCCCTTCGAAGTTTTAAGCTCTATCTTCTTATGACAGAGCAGTCAAAATGCTGTACAAACATATCTGTCTCATAAAGCAAAAATACAATTTAAATATTAATTTCTTTCACAAAAGACTTTTTATATGTTGTCTTATAAACCATAGATAGTAACAATATAGAAACTTCTTTCACAACAGAAATTCATGTAAATGGAAATTATTTATTAACTCACTGACATTCTTTAAATGCATGTCAGTGTTCTCATTAATGGCAATGCTCTCAGGTTAGAACAAGTGCAACAGTAGAAGACAGAGGACCATTAGCTGACCTTTTAATCTTCCAGTCATATTTTTCTGGATATTAGGATAATGTCTGGGCAGAATTAAAATATGACATTTTTTATTTCTTAGTTTATTTATTTATTAATATCATGTTTTCCTTCTAGGTTTTTGGAGACCAAAATCAAGGAGCAGTTTTTCTACGTGAATTTACATTGATCCGGAGAGAAAGTCTTCACGATGATTTCCTGTCTGATTTGCTGAATAACCACAAAACTGAAGACCCGGTACAAATCTTCTATTATTCTAAAACATTTTATAAGAAATTACTGCAGAAATACAGGTTCCTGTGATAGGTCTTTCATTCTGCTTCATTAATCTATAGAAAGTAATGAAATTAGATTTTTTTAACATAAAAATGTTACCCTAAAAATATTATAAATTCCATGTAATAAAGACTTATTCATAGGGAGACTTCATGGATGTCAATGCTTATGAGGTTTCATTATTTAAAGACAAACTTTTTCAAAAGACACCCAGATTTGTCTTTTGCTTTCTAATGTTAATTTTTCTTATTCAGAATTTTGGCAGTCTAAATTGTTGCCAATGTTTGCTTTGTACATGCAAAAGGAGATTATTTTTTATTAAATATTAATGAGTAAAGATAAATTTTTAGGTTATGTAAAAAAGATATAATTCTTTGAAAGGAATAATTTTATTAAATGCAACAAGAAATTTAACAAACAAGGAAAACAGTTTTATGAAAAATAATTTTTCGCTTTCTTCTGTATATGTTTGACAAGGTATTTATTTCAGGTCTGTGCTGTCTAGCAGCTGATACTTTTGAAGAAAAAATGTAGAAGTAAATAACTTGGGAGTCATGCTTAATCTGGCTTTAATAGGAAATTAAACAAGCCAGCCGATTTTAAACTGCAGAATATTTTTCCTACTAAGATGATTAAGGGACAGGACCATCTCTCTTACAAGGAAAGACTGAGTGAGTTGGTCCTCTCAAGAGGACCTCATTAATGCATAAAAGTGATGAAGGGAGGGTGTCAGAGGATGAATCCAGGCTTTTTGTGCCAAGCAATAGCACAAGAGTCAACAGGCACAAACTGATGCCCAGGAAGTTCCACCTGAATGTGAGGAAGAGATTCTTTATCTTGCAATGACTGAGCACTGGAATAGATTTTCCAGAGAGGTTGGTGAGTCTCTCTCACTAAAGACATTCAAGAACCATCTGGACACAATCCTGTGCCCTGTGCTCTGGGATAACTCTGCCTGAGCAGGGAGGTTGGACCACATGACTCATTTTGACTTTCAGTCAATCTCTTCTGTGATTTTGTAAACTTTTAGGTCTGATATTTTCAAAGGCTGATACATCTTGATATTTAAACAGATTGTGCTTTAACAGAAGCAAATGTGCATTAGCATCTGATATAACCAGTAACTGGTGATGTATTTTAGGGATTAAATACTTTATAGGATTAACTATTTATTTACTCTGTAGGATAGAGTGATTCTAGAAATATGTGTTGGCACAGCCATGCTTATCCCCTTTTTAATCAAGTTTTATCTTTCTTAGATTATCTTGCCTGTGTGCATGAGGGAATGTTATCCAATTATCATTGGTGAGAGTGTGTAGAGCTAGGCCTTCAGAAGAACAGGGTGGATGTCTTTTAATAAGTCTTATTGCTCAGGTCAAAAAAAACAATTAACAAAAGTAATGAAGGTATTAAATAATCCACTGTGGTTTTGCTCTCAGATAAGTTGTCCTTAGTGCTTTACTACTGCTAAAAATATTCAGATCAACAATTTATTCTACCATTTTGAATAATTTTACAGCAGTTCAGGATTTTATCAAGCAACTGCTTTGCTGATGGAATGCCTGTGATTGTTCTTCTTTAAAACCATTTATTTTCTGTGGTCCAGAGAAGAAAATGGTGTTTTATTACAATTCTGTCAGTGCTGGTACCACTAGCGTGACTTGTGATTTGTTGTTTTTCTGAGTTTTATTGGTTGTATGCGTCTATAAGTGGTTTATATTCACAGAAGCAAAAAAGTACTCTGCAAAATATTCAGAGATTTCACTTCAAGGAAGTGTTCTTTTTTCTTTAATTACATTCACAGGGATCCTATTACATTCCTGTGATCTTCCTTCTGTGCAGTTATGAGTGCTTGAGAACACATCTACACTGAATATTCCCCAGAAAATATGACTTTGCAATCTACATTTACATATGACTTAAAGAACTTTACCAACCTCATCTCTCTGTGACACCATCTCTTCTACTGAAGCACATAATGTTTTCTCTGTATGACTGTATGATTTGGTAGGCAAAAGGTAGTATGGAAGAACTTAAAATTACTTTTTGGTATTTTGCCTGAAATATTTTAAATATATGTGACTAGTTCACTGTGAGCTATGTAGTCTATTTCAAAGACAAGAACTAGTTTCAACCAGGGCTTTTCTTTAGCACTTACTCCAAATTTCTGCCTCATAAATACTAGTGAATCAGTTTTCCAAAATCTCCATAGCACATACAGGATATTGCTCCTAATTTATGGATGTAGATTCAAAGTTTCATAGACATTAAAGTCAAAAGCATCTACTTCTCTTGAGTGCTTTGAGACACTGGGATTTTTTTCAGTTTACTTCTACATGATACAGCACTAAGTTGAGGGGGGAACTATTGACCTCAAATGCCATCCTGACTGCTCAGCATCTTTGTCTGTCAAGCTAAAGATAACCAGTAAGTAATCTACAAACGAAAGTACGTGATTATTAAGGTATCCAACAAAGTGGTACAAGTGACTTAACTGGAGTGATACAAAAATTGTTGTAGGACCAGATATAGAGTATAATTTTCCAGAAAAGAAAGCACGTACTGTATTTCAGGATGAATCATTCTCAATTCATAGGACAAATCCTTTTCTTCCTGTAATTTCCAGTGAGATAAGGTTGTATCTAATGAGAAAACCTATGTCAAACTGTTTTTCTAACAAATGAAACACAAACAGACTCTTTTATAAAAGTTCCCCAATAAATCTCCCCCTGTGGTTCTTTTTAGAAGTCCTGTGACTAACATAAGGTAGGGTTTTCTGTTTTCATCTTTTCAAAACTGGCTTCAGTGAACACTGGACAGCTAGTGTCTTAATTATCATTTTTAAAGTCTTTAAGTTTGTATTTTCCCTTGATGAAGACTTGAGCTGACTTGATTCACTTCCGATGTTGAAAAGTTATATCCCTGTAACTCCACAGCTGTTTGGGCAAAGATATGTACTTCCAGAGGCACCAGATAGGTCTTTAATAGTATGACAGAATGGCCACAATCAGCGAGCAGACTTACATAGCTTTCTGGGCTTATCCATTAAAAGCTGTTGGCAGTGATGGCAGTAATGTCTTGCAATTCTCAGTAAAACTGGAGAGATCAAAAGAGCTCTTTTTTTATAGTAACCAGTTACTAAAGTAAAGATGCTCAGTGAGAAAATACACTACTTGCTTGCAGGGCAGTTTTAAGCAATTGATTGCAAGATTGTGTTATTAAAAAATAAATGTTAGCCAAAATATCTTGGATTGGGATATTCAGTCCAATGAAAAATAGGCTTCCTATGTAAAGGCTATATCTTGGTCATTGAAATGACTCACAGAAATGCTTTCCTCATCTTTCAATTATATTTCCAGCCTTGGAGAAAACATGATTTAGCCTCTTAGTACAATAGCCATATTTTGTTGCTTTCCTTTTCAATATAAGCACTAGAGCTCAAGCTTATTGGTGTAGCTCCATCATCGGTTTTTTTCAGAGAGAAAATTACTAGAAGCCAGAGGAGGATTTATATTTTTATCATTTTCTGTCTTGTTCAAAGTCAGTATCTGAGATTACACTAACAAAATTATTCAAAGGGAGCCTCTGAGGTACACTTCACAATTCCTAAGTTAGGGTGGTTTTCCTACTTCTTCTGGAAAAAAAACCATTGAAAATAATTTAACAACATAGGGAAAATAATTTAAAATATAATGGATTTAGACAGAAAACTTAAGGTTCAGGAAATTCCTAGTTTAAAGAATATCTCTAGGATTATACTCCTACATTTTTGGGGTAGTTCCTATTTATGTGTTCCTGCAAGTCACGAATGATACTTGCAGTATTCAGTAATTCTGAGTTAACTCTATAAAAAACACCCATTTTACTGAGGAATTGTTTAAAACCTCAGATTAAATCAAAAATTTTCTGGTCTGGGTCTGATTCTGAGATACAGTTATTAATGAGAATTTCTGTACGTCATTATGAGGTATGAAGATAAGCAAGCCCTTTAAAGCATGAAGAAAACCTAGACAGGTATAGCTAAACTTCTTTCCCACTTGATTTTGATATTTAGAATTTATTGCTTGTGCATTTTAGATGGCAGGGTTAATTTAAATATATAAATATAAATATCATGAACATTGCATTTATTCTATTTTTGAGCCATACTTTTCTTTCCATTTGTACTCTGAATTATTTATGTGTGATAGCATATTGTACTCTAAAAATATTACATATGACAATAGAGGATCTGTTGACTAGCCTGTTGACTGAGGAATTGCTGAGCTTCTCCGCTAAAAATCACTTGTCTCTAAATGGTTATAAAATGGTGCTACCATAGATTTGAGCTCCTCATGGACAGGAAATCACCAGACCACAGGAATTACAGGCCCTGCCCCCTTCAGCTGCTGACATGGCAGATAAAGAAAAACCCTTGGATGATAGGAGGAGCTCTCCTCTGACTAGCCTTACCTTGCATTTGCTTTTTGTAGGTAAGGGATCTCTCTCATGCAAGTTATGACAGTCCTATATAGGCTGCTGCTGATCCAATTACTTGACAATCATTACTTTGTCCTGGCAAAACTCTAATATTGACCTAATTATTTTGGAGTATAAAGCAGAACTNAAAAAAAAATTAAAAATTATATTTCAAAGCTCTGAGTCCAGGTGTCACAGCTGCCAAAACTGTCCCATGACTGAATTGAGTGCTGGTGTTGAGACAGGAGAAAAGGAAGCTCTTTTCAGAAAAACTGAGATGTAAGCCTTGCCCACATTAGGAAGATGAAATTTGTAATACAACCAAGCTATTGTTTGTGTAATGACATAGAACACTCTTTAGTCTACAACAGTAATTAAACAGAATTAAATTTATGCATATCTGTTCCAGATAACTCTCTTCTACAACTGCAATTTTTCCTAGAATCTATCAGATTAAATAACTTTCCTGTTTGCCTCACTGAAATACTGGAAGCTCTTTTTTCATTACAGTGTTTCCATTCTATGTGAGCATAATTCAAAAACCTTGTTTTGCACTATACAGTATGTGGATGCTCTCCATGTATGGAAATCTTGCTTCTGTGCCTTTTAATACAAGTCTTTTGAAACACAGTATAAATAGTTCAAGAATGAAATTAGTTTAGAATAGTTATTACAATCAAAATATGTATGTCAAGTTTTTCAAAGCCAACACTCAACATCACTCTCTTATAACATGTTGCTTCATTAAAATGAGCAATTCCTCTTCTTTACATAATGGGCAAAATTTATATAATAGGTTCTGTAGAATTTGTTAATTAATAACAACAGGTGAAGGGTAAGTATCAAGTAGATGAAAGAGCAATACAAAAGATCTCTAGCAAGAAAGACAGTGAGATATTCAAAACTTCCTCTTCTACCTAAGATCATTAATTTCGCCTTGAATTGTTCTGCAGAAGGCAAAAACTCAGTATAAAGAGCTTTTTTTCTTTTAACATCTGATGATGATGAAATGAGTGGCTCATTTAAATGTCTTGCAGGAAAGTATTCCTTTTTGTTGGACTTGACTACATCCTTGACTAAGAATATCTTTGTCTACTGCTGCTCAAATGTTTGCCATTTTCCACGTTATAAATATTAACTGATTATGCTAGTAAAAAATGTGATTTCATTGTTTGCAAATTTACCATTCCTCACACTTTCATAATTCTGTGTTAGGGCTGGTATATCCTTCCTGTTCTGTTAGTTTTCCTTCTTTGTGACCATGTAATATACATGCCACATGTGGAGGTGTGGGAACCCCTTTGTCACGGGGTCATGCCTATCAAGATGCTGTGTTTGCAACACAAGCCTCAGCAGTCTGAAGCAATGTAGACTTCTTAGCAAATGCTCATTAATCAGTTGTTTGAAACAGACTAGAGGAACAACTTACAGATTATTCTTTCAGCTTTGCCTTTTCATTAGTTACAGAGTCTTGTGAACTATAGCCTGAGGTATCTTTAGGATCATCAGCTTTTCAAGAGCTCTTCTCTTGTTTTCAAAGTATACAGAGCTTTCTTAGCTGCACAGAATACAGACAGTGTTTGCAATTCTAGAGACTCTGCCTGCTGCCCTGCACCCCTGGTTAGTGCCTCTCAGCCTCACTATAAAGGAAAGGATAGTGCTCATTCACTAGGGCCCAGGCTGCCTCCTGAGAATGAGGGTTGGACAATCCAGCCTAGGGAGCTTTAACTGTCTAAGGGAGTTAACATACTGAAGGGATTAGAGAAGGTAAAAAACGCTTAAGCTTCTTCCTTTTTGAGTCACATTAAATTATGCAAGAGTACTATTCCTAGAAAAAGTATGCTGCTGAAAAATCACTGTCTGGGTTCAGAGTCTAAATTTAGTTTTTGGACCTATAAGCAAGTCTGTATGATTGTGTATTTCCCAGCTGTTGTGGGCCATAGCCTGGCTTGATTTATTAAGGAGCTTCTGGTCTAGGACACTGACAAAAGGTTTTGGAAACTCCTGCCCCTGAAATGTGCAGTAATTATAGTGTCAGCAAAATGCACTGATGGTCATAGAGTTTACACCAATGATCAGAAGGCTTGGATTATAAAATTTTCTTTGCCAGTGCCAGAAAATATATTTCTCTTTCTCCAGGTCTCCTTTTCTTCTAATTTATTTGTTTGTTTGTTTTATTGTTTAATTACTTAAGTATTTGTTTATTGAGGATATTAAAGTGATTCTGTGATTCTCATCTCATGGTTGCCATAAAGCTTACAGTGATGATATTAAAGAACGTATTATTTTATAAATGGCTTTGTGCAAGCATACCTATAGACAAAGCTCATATATTTCCATGCTCCTATGAAGAAATCAACAAGTGGATTTGCAGACCTGAATAAACCCAGGTCAGAATCAAGTGCTTACTAGAAGAACTGTATTGTCATATTTACTCTGCTTCTAATATCTAGATTTAGAATTATAAATACATGAATACCTAAGAATGGATGACCACAGAATCAGAATAAATCCTGAGTTGCTTATCCTCCATTGCTGTATCAATAAGTACAATGTGGTTTCAATAAAAAATTGCCACATACTGCAATTGTTATATCATAATGAATGCATTTAATTTGTTGTAATTTTTATTAACATTCTATAATTTTCTTACTAAATTCATACTTGAAGCTTACATTCAAATCAGCTTCATTTTTGTTCTTCTCTGGTTTCCATGACTTCTCTTCCTTGTAGCTTTCAGATGAGCAGTGCAGGCCTGAATCCAAACAGGTTGGCTGTACTCCACTGGAACTTATAAAAAGATGTTTGTCAGTCTGATCATACCAGATTTTTTGCAGACTTTTAGGGAAGCAAGATTGTTGGTAGAGTCTGAACAGCAAGTTTATCACAAAAAATCTGTTACAGGATATAGGACATATAATACCCAACCTTGAAATGACAATCAATGTGTTATATATTCTGCTACACACAGGCTGTTAGTAGAGTGTGCTTTCAAAAGAAATTAATTAAATTTTTGCCTAATTTTGTACAATCTTTTATGCTTATGACATCTTATCCAAAAATTCTTAATTATTTATCATTCTATAGAGAGATTACTGTTTGAATGGGAAACTTATTTCTGTTCCATGTTGGTTTCCACTCTGTGTCATCCTCACCTGACCTCTTTCACTAGCAATGTTTTTTCCCTCTTCCTCTGCTAGATTAGTATGGGCTCTGAAACAATATTCTCTTCTGAATGTGAATGTACTGTGGTAGGTATTAATTATAATTCCTATGTATGGTGAAGATAGGAATGGATCTGCACTACAATCAGAAGCTAGTGAGGTTTGGACAAAAAGGAAGGGGTTGGGTATTTTCCTTCAAGGAATTAGGATTCTTTCAGTGTAGTACCTACTCCTAAGAAAATTCTTTTTTGTGCACAGATTGATTTTCCCTGTGCTGCCATGGATCACAGAAATAGATCTGCTGACCATTCTCCATGCACTGACTTCAGTTTTCAGATGCTGTATACCTTTCCCGCTGTGCAGCTTCTGGGCTAGGACCTGGGCCAAGAGTTTTATTGAGAATTTATGGGTAGCAAAAGATGGATTTAATGTGTACTCAGAGTCAGTTCCTTCACTTCCTACTGAAAATTCTAGATGCAGTTTTCCACATGATGAGAATTTTTTACTTCTTTCCCATCTGTGGAAAAAAAAAATCTATTGCATTTTTGTATGGCAAGAAAACTGTGCTGTTATTCCTACATGCCTTGCATCACTTCTCTATGATTTACACTCAAATTGTGAAAAAATAGATTGCAGATTCCATTTTATATATGAATCTAAACGAATCTAATATATTATTTTAAAAATATATTAAGAAACATGCCTAAGGACCTATGAGGGATATTGGATAATCTGTGCTAACTTAGAAATTACATAGCTGCTGTATAGTTAAGTGGAATTCACAGAGCTTGGAATATGTGTGCATGGTTTTCTTTTTCTCCTTTTGGTTTGAACATACAGAGAAGAAAATATGGAAGTGATTGATCCTTGAAGCACTTCTATGATCTTTTTATTGCTTGATTCTT
The DNA here is from genome assembly GCA_013398075.1 of Notiomystis cincta. Taxonomy (NCBI): domain Eukaryota; kingdom Metazoa; phylum Chordata; class Aves; order Passeriformes; family Notiomystidae; genus Notiomystis; species Notiomystis cincta. The sequence goes on along the minus strand of VZRX01000501.1, from coordinate 24 downwards.
CCACCTTTTGCCCCCCCTCCCCCC
>VZRX01000500.1:107637-133458 GCA_013398075.1 Notiomystis cincta | reverse complement strand
TCATTGTGAGCAGAGATGGGTGATCCAATGGAGTCAGTTTTTCCTAAGAGGTAACTTCTGGCTCTGTGGCAGCTAGTGGCAATACTGTGCTCTGGAGTGTTATTACAATTACAGCTCAGGAGACATCATGATAACAAAAGTTAAGATTTTTGTATACATTTATGAAATTCTACTTATCTCTGTGGGTAGCAGCAAATCCTCAGGTACAGAAGAAAATGTCTTCAGTGCATTAATATTGATAGCATTGTTTGCATCTTAGAATTACGAATGCAGGATGTTAAAAAAAATCTTTGGTACTAAGAAGTGATATGTTGCTTCAAAGATAATCCCCCAGGGATAAATCCCAAATGTCAGCTTCATAAAGCTTCACAGAGCACACAAACCTAAGAGCAGGAGGGCTGCAGGGAGTGAGGTAAAGAAGCTGCATTGTAAATACAACTTTGCAAATATGATTCTTATCTAATTTTGTTGATTTATTTGGACTTTGAATTTTGCATCTTTCAAAGGGTGGAAGAACTTGACACAAGACTTGGATCTATCTGGTTTGGTCTATAAAACTGGAGATGTGAGTGCACATGAAATATAAGAAGAGATGGTTTTCCATCCTCTGTCTTTTTTTTCTCTCTAAAGGACAATTCAGTGCTGTCTGAGCTGGAGAACAGTGGACCCCTACAGTCATAAGGATCTTCTCACATCTGAAAACACCACTACTGATACTTATTTTTCTCTACAATTCCCTGTTTTCCTGTTGATCAAGCTGTGCTGCAGAGCCACCAGAGAGAAGCACCACAGCTGGCTAAATTTGGACCACTTGCTGTTCTTCAGATGGAAAAAAAAAAAAAAAGGAAAAAAATATGCTCCCAAATTACTGTTTCTTTTTCCATGTCCTGGTCAAATGCAAACAGCTGCAAACTGAGAGCCACAACATTATTGTGCACTATTACAGACTAACAGGAGATGCTGAGATCAGCTCCAGTGTAGTTCCAAGGAAGCTCACTCAGCAGCATACAGGGTGTGACTGCTCAAAGCACTACCCCAGCACCACCCAGAACACTCTCAGTGCTTTTGGACAGTGGCTGAGACCCAATGGATGAAATCTCTAAGGAAGAAGTGAAAAAAACAAAAACCAAAATGAGTAATATCAAGCTGAAGAGGCATTGACACAATTTAGAAAGCAGCAGAGGAAGAAAGCATTTCAGAGAAACAGCATGGAAAAGGAATGATCCACGTAAAGGCAGAACATCATCTTGAAAATATGGTTAAGGGAAAAAAATACATAAAGAAGAAAAGGCACAGAAATACTAGGTTGAAAACAAATAAGCATATCTAGGAACTACACATTACTACTATCAAACAGGAAGAATATCAGTACAGGGGAGAGAAAAATGGAAAAATGGTTGCAACAAATCCCCAGTTTTCTGGGGAGCTGCATTCAGAGAGGATCTGAAGCTTATACAGCCTTCTGGGCCAGGGCCATATAACCAATCACCAGTAAACTCAGGCCTTTTTAGCTGTATTGCAAACTCTTCTAACAGAGCAAAACAAAGGGTTCATGTCTCTTGCCATGTCAGCTGGGAGGACCCTGGACTGGACCAGGAGCAGGCAGGGAGAGCTGCTCAGCACCCCCTGCCAGCAGTGAGGACCCTTCCCAGCAGAGGCAGCACGCTAGGAAAGCAAGGAATATCAACTGATGAGCCTTCAGCTCCCAGAAACAAGGGCAGTGCCAGCTGTGAGCTTGTCCAGCTCACACAGGGACAGGCAGGCAGGAGCACATCCCCAGCTGGGGTTCCCCACAGCACCCCCATCTAAGTAGCTTTTTGGGACACCCAAACCCACCTGAGAGTGAGTACCCCACAGTGGTAGCACTAACCAGGGAGAGGACTATCCTGATTAATCAATAACCAGGGAGTGACAGAGAGACCCCACACAGATGCCTTGGAGCAGGGGGAGGAGGAGTGACCTTGTTGGGGCTGTGCCAGTGTCACCCCACAGCATCCCCAGCAGCATACAGCCCATGTCCCAGAGCACAGGGTGGCACGGGGGGTACACCACCCCACCCCTCAGGGACATGAGGGACACCTGCCCTGGGCAGGGTGGGGCAGCAGCTCAGGTGTGGGCACAGTGGGTGCACCCTCTGCTGCACAGGAGGGGCTGCACATGGGCACCCACACACAGAGCATGGGGGTGTAATGCACACTGCCTGGGAGGGGGCTCCCAAATGATGGGGCTATAAGGCCGTGCCTAGAAATCTCCTGGCATTTATTAACATTTTGCAAATGTCCAGTGCTGTAGTTTATATGATGTGTCACTGATAACAGGTTAAGTATGCACTGCTAATAATCAATAAATTGCTTTAATTTCAGTTGGACTTAAGCCATGTGAGCTGACTGTTTTTTCCATGCAGTAGGGCTGCATGTGCCATTGGTGCTGTATGAAGCCAGGACTGTTTTTGCCGTAGTGGCAGCACTAAACACCAACTTCCACAAGCATTTTTAGCATCTAACCAACCTTCCAACGTTCTCCTGATGCTGGTCACTAGAACAGAGCTGTGCACAGTGCTCTTCGTGCCAACCTCCAGGGTAGTTCTCTCACACCTCAGGTTCCAAAGAGACATTTTGTCTCTTTCCAGTTTCCTGGAGCGGTGGCACAGTATTGGATTATTTCAGATGAAAGTTTCAGTAGTGAGTAAATGAACTTGTGATTCTTAACGACAGCTGTGAGAGCTCACATCTTTGCTACTGTCACTGTGTTGCTGGACCATGACTGAAGAAACAACCACAATTTGATCTGTTGGAGAAATGCAGTGAAATGCAGAGTAACGGGGACTGTGCACATATTGTCAAGGCACATGAAATAGATGCCAGCCAACCCTCACTCTCTGCTGACTGCTGGACAGCTAAAACTCTGATCCAAGGCAGGACATCTTCTAGATCATGAAATTATAATTTTCATACCAAAAATTGTGAAAGAACACTGCCCTGTTCCTATTATGCAGCACTATAGACTGCTGATGCTGACAGTCTCCTGGGTAAATGTCAGCGACAGCTCTGCATTGTGGACATATTTCAATGATGGTCTTGGGTTTATTACTCAGGGAATTTAGGAAAAAGACTACAAAAGAAGAAATTCAGGCCTCAGAATGTTATGTTTCTGGTCAGGTTTCATAAAAATAATCCCAAATCCCACTAGCTGGTGATAAAAATCTCCATTACAGACCTAACTAAAATAAATAGGCAAATCTGTATGGTCCAGATCAGCACATGTTTGCCTGAGTGAACCATCACAATTGATCTATACATAGAAGAAAAGCAATCAGAAGACTATATCTCACTGAAAACCTTATGAATATTTCTACCACATTNAGATCAGCACATGTTTGCCTGAGTGAACCATCACAATTGATCTATACATAGAAGAAAAGCAATCAGAAGACTATATCTCACTGAAAACCTTATGAATATTTCTACCACATTAAAAAAAAAAGGGACAAGCTTGCTTTGCTAGCTGAATTCTACCAGAGAAAAATGATGTATTTCTCAGGGCACCTATGAATTTATTGGAAAACTACCTACATCCACCAAACCTACAGTTTAGCATGGAATGGAAGAGTATAGCACATCTTCCATTCTGCTTCCCAGTTCAACAGTGAATTTGCCCTAATTTGTTAACTACAAACACAAAATGTACCTCCATGTCCCCTGTGAACTGGGAGCTGCTCTATTTGAGCAGTGACCCCAGAACATCCCGCAGCTCCCAACATGGATCCACTCGCTCCTTTGGGCCAGAGGTGCTCCCGGTGGCGCTTCACAGTTCACTGCTTGCCAGCTGCAACAGCTGACTTCCTATTCTATGGAAAGAGCAGTGGGAAAATCAATAGTTCTTTGCTGATTAATAACTGATTTTTCCACTGGCCAAAATGTAGCATTGGCCGCACTGTAGCAGGCAGCACAGGTCACGCATGGCTGCAGCTCCCCTCTTAATGTGACACAACTGAAAATTCNCCAGGTGGCGCTGCCGCCCGCCCTTTGCGCCTCGCCCCGGCCCGGGGCTGAGGGACCCCGGCCCGGCCCGGCCCAGTCCGGCCCGGCCGCTCCGCCGCAGGGCCCCTCCGCGGTGTGCTTGCGGACAGGAGTTTATTTTGAGCCATTTTATTTATGTTCCCATCTGTTTCATCTCGCTGTAGGCGTGAGGAAGGGGCTGTCAGTAACTCCAGAAGCTGCGGGACATCTGCCTGTCGGGCTCCCCGGGGAGGTGGCCAAGGAAGGCGGATGGTGTGGCGGATAATGCTGAAGACCTCAGGTGAGGCGATGCGGGCTCTGGCGCTCCCTGCACTGTCTGAAAAGTGGGGACTGGTGCTTCTCTTCCATCACAGCAGCGCCACGGGCCTGGCAGGGATGCCGGCCGAGTGCTCCGGCGTCCTGCGGCTCTGAGCAGCCGCAGCGGGTGCTCGGGTGCTGAGGCTGAAGAGCTCCTCGGGCAGGTAAGGCTGTGGGGCTCCGCGCCGCGCCAGCCCCGCGGCTGGAGTTCATCGAGCCCCTCTGGGAAGAGCCTGCCCACGCTAACACGCCGGGCACAGCGAGGCTGAAATGAAGGTGCACGCCCGGCCGCGCCCCGTCTGGCTCCGGGCCCCCGGCCCTGATGGACGGCCAGAGCAAACGGCTCGCAGGGCTTAAAGGCAAGGCTGTTGGACCAGCTAATCAAATATTTATTTAATACGAGCCCTTTGAATTACTGAGGGTTTCCTCTTCTGAGCTCTAAGTATGTCCCTCGCTAAAATATGTTTTCTTGCGAGGTATCCAGAAATGGAGAGTTCACAACCCACATCTATCAACCCACATCAACACGAGCTTATTCGGCTTTGCCGTTTCAGATGTGGTTCATATTCCATTTGATTTTGTTACATTTTATCCAGCTGCCTGTGGTTCCTATAATACCTTTCCCCAGTAGTTCAAAGAGCTCTTTAGCACCCAGATTTTTCTTCTCATGAAGGTATTTATAAGACAGCTCTGGATCTTTCTCATAACCCCATCAGCAGAAAGGCTTGTCCTGTGCTACAGGAAATCCCTTCAAGCCTTGTTTCAGTTTCATGAGGCCTTCTGCACTGCTTACAATTTTTCAGCAAATGAATGTGACTGCCCTCACTTTTTACAAACAGTGTTAGCGTGTAACATGCCAAATGGAAACATGCAAGGGGATGTAAAATCAAAGGTCCTGATTCTTGTTCGAATTGCAGACCTTTAACTAACTCTGGCAAATTACTTTTAATTTAGATCCAAAGTACATCTCCCCTCAAATGTTGGTGTTGGAAAGGGGCCAGACTGTAAATAAGAGTTGACTCTCAATTATTTTTATTGACTGAATACCAAACCACTGACCGTACCTCTAGGGTTACTGCACTTTTGCTCCTTTGCGTTATTAGACTGGCAGTCACATACCAAGAGTCATCTGTGCACACATCCTAGTATTTTATAGTGAAATACAAAGATTTATTTCCATCTTGTCTTATTTAGTGAGAGCAAAGGTGCAGTTCCTGAGGGAGCTGCTGCTGTGTGTTAGATTGGGTGTGGGAGACCTGACCGACTTCTCTCCACCCTACCTTGGCATAACTTCTTTCACTCCTTCAGTGGATACACATGCCTGATTTATGTCAGCATTAATAAAATAAGAATCAGATCTGCTGCTTGTGCCCTAAATTTCCATTACCCCGACCACCTGCTAAGACATCCTTGCTTCTGCATTCAGAAATTTCCTTTGTTCCCTTTCAATACGCCATTAGTAACAGCTAAATAGGGGGGCTGAAAGGCGATAAATACATCTGCATTTCTAAGCATGGCTGATGCTTTCTTTCCTTAAAATTACTTACATGTGGCATCCATTTGCCTGAGTCATTAATTCCCCTTTTACAGAGACTGCCTCTGTTATTTTTATGCTTTGTCCTTGATGTTTGCTTACACTGTCCCTGTTTTCCATGTCAGAGAGCACAAGGTGCTGTACCCCATTAAGGATGACTAATACACAGACAGAGAAGAAAAGAGAGAAAGATTAAACCAGAAAGAAATGCATACTAAAACCATTGCAGAGTACTTAACAGAAAAACCCTGCTGCTCACATGAAAGCAGTCTGGGAAAGGAGACTATTAGAAAATGAATGCACATGACTGAGGTGGAAACACAATTAAACCACCAGAGTAAAATAACAGAAAATGTAGTAGTAAGGTTAATAATAAACTCCCGTCATGAAAGCACAAAGTGTAGAAGGGAAATTACACTGCCAGTCATCATCTCTTTATTAGGAAACTCATTAAAACCAGGGCAGCACTGCTCCTTTCAATGGAAAATTTGGATGGGTGTGAGCAACACCTAACTGGTAAGAGGCAGCCATGGTCCAGGAGAGCTTTATACAGATGTAAAGAAAGGATGATCCTGCTGCAGATACTAATGAAATATTTTCATTAATTGGTTTATGCATTTATGGTGCATGTGCATCACAAGCACAGCTTATTGCTCACTACTGCTCCCTTGTCTTCCTTTTATTTCATTCTGCCTCACCTACCTTGCAATTTAAAGCCCTATATTTCAATTTCATGACAGGACAATCTGTAGCAAAATCTTTGCTCCTCTCTGCTTCAATCATCCTGGCTCATCTGATTCCTGCTTCACCAGTACTCAGCTCTCTTCATATTGCCTGTCCCAGTTTCATGCTTTGCACTCTCAAATCCTCTCCTTAAATTTATTTTTCCCTGCCTCTGCCTTTGCTTAGAAGCTAACCCAATGCACTTGTTTTGCAGCTGGATCACTGTGTGTCAGGATCTGGGGATGTTAATAGACTGGAGAAATCTGGAACCTTGTGGTGGGAAAGAAAGGGACCAGGGATGGGGATGTACATAAATGTGGCTGCCTGCACAGCTTTTGCCCAGTATAAAAGTCAATAGCAGTGAAACAAAAATTTTGATGAAAACAACACATTTACAAAAGCATTTCAGGTTTGTTTTTTATTGAAAGTGAAAGCTCTGTCAATACAATTTGCTGAGGCTCAGAGACCTTTAAATAATTAGAATAACTCTTCTGCATCTAATTTGGAAAGTGCAAGGGTTGCCAAAATAGATGTTGTTTCTGTGTATTCCTCTGTGGGTATATATTATAAGCACACACTCAAACATACATTCATATTGGGAGCTTGTAATCCTTAGCTGTAATTCTCCAACTAGAAATTCTTGAGGTAAGGATGCCAGTGCAAAATTTCACAATAATTTTTATTTTCATTTTTTGCTCTTACAAAAATGTTTTAAAACAATATTGCCACAGTGCCAAATGAGTAGTCATCTTCAAATTGCTTAAAATGGAAATGTTAAGCACCCAGGGAGGCTTAAAAATGCAGAGTTGGGGCTGAGTGCCATTCCTAATGACCTTCATAGCCCTTCTTAAACTTTGTTCAATGCTGTAAAAAGTGCATCTGCTTTGAGCAGGAGGTTCTCACATTCTATGCACTTTATAGATGTAGACAACTACTGCCTCCATGTTTATCTACTGTACTATTCTGTACTTTCAGATGGTAAATAATGTCATGGGCTTATCCATGGCCACATGCTTTGAGGTGTTCAAGCATGACCTCAGTGGTCACAGCCAATGACACTCCCGGGTGCACCTTCTCCAGCGTGTCCTCATCCTCAGGCCACATCCCTTCAGAGGTTCAGCACAGATACTCGGGTATCCTGCTCCCACACTGACCCATCCACGGGTCAGAGTCTCTCCAGCTCCAGCTTTCACCAGAATTGCAGCCTGTCCAGTAGAGCAGCGCAGAAACAGCAGCGATGCCCTGGCCATCAGCCAGCCCAGGCTGTTATCACAATGTTCCCAAGCACAGCAGAGGAGGATGATAAGCAGCACAGCAGCACAGCAAGCAGCCAAAGCAGAAACAGCCACTAACGAGCACTCGCCTCTGATACACAGTCAGGCAAGTGAGCCTCATGGCAAGCACAGACGCCTGCCCATTAATAGCTAAACAGCAAGAGCAGTACAAACTCAATCCAGCACATTCTAATCAAAGCTGTCGTTATCGTCGACACTCTGAGCCACATGTTGGGCACCAAAATGAAATGTGGTGGTTTAAGCCCAGGCAGAAACTGAGTTCCACTCAGCTGCTTGGTCTGCCCCCTCACCTCAGTGGGATGGGGGAGACAATGNTATATATATGTAAATATTATATATATATGAATGGAACACTGCACTCAATACAAAAATGGGTAACAACACATGGAGAGTGGGATTGAATGCACCCCCAGCAAGTTTGAAGATGATGCCAATGTTGACTCACTGCAGGGAAGGGATGGCACCCAGAGGGACCTTGATGGGCTAGAGAGATGGCCCATGCAAATCTCATGAAGTTCAACAAGACCAAGTACCAGAATGTTTCATNGAGCAGTACAAACTCAATCCAGCACATTCTAATCAAAGCTGTCGTTATCGTCGACACTCTGAGCCACATGTTGGGCACCAAAATGAAATGTGGTGGTTTAAGCCCAGGCAGAAACTGAGTTCCACTCAGCTGCTTGGTCTGCCCCCTCACCTCAGTGGGATGGGGGAGACAATGGGAAGAGTGAAAGTGAGAAAACTCATGGGTTGACATAAACACAGTTTAACAGGTAAAGCAAAAGCCACGCATGCAAGCAAAGCAAAATGAGGCATTCCTCCGCCACTTCCCATGGGCAGGCAAGTGTTCAGACATCCCAGGAAATCAGGGCTCCATCATGCATAACAGTGACTTGGGAAGACAAACACCATCCCTCTAAAAGTCCTCCCTCACTTTTTCCTTTCTACTGCTTTATATACTACTTTATATGTAGCATGACTTCATATTTAGGGTATGCAATATCCCTTTGTTGGGGTCACCTGTCCTGGCCATGTCCCTTCGAACTCTTTGTGCAGCCCCAGCCTCCTCCCTGGTGGGGTGGGGTCAGAAAAGGCCTTGACACTGTGCAAGCACTGCTTGGCAATAAGGAAACATCCCTGTGTTACCAAGTTTGTTTCCAGCACAGATCCAAAACAGAGCCCCATACTGACTACTGTAAAGAAAATTAACTCATATATACATATATATATATNCAATACAAAAATGGGTAACAACACATGGAGAGTGGGATTGAATGCACCCCCAGCAAGTTTGAAGATGATGCCAATGTTGACTCACTGCAGGGAAGGGATGGCACCCAGAGGGACCTTGATGGGCTAGAGAGATGGCCCATGCAAATCTCATGAAGTTCAACAAGACCAAGTACCAGAATGTTTCATCATTGGAGTTGCTCAAGGCCCGGCTGCATGGGGCTTTGAGCAACACAGTCTAGTGGAAGGTGTCCCTTCCCATAGGAGGAAGGCTGGATCCTTGAAGATCCCTTCCAACCCAAACCATTCTATGGACAACAGATGTGTAATACTCTCTTCTCCAGTTGCCTTTCCTGTCCTGAAGAGAGAAAGAAATCTGAGGATAAGGATGTGGAAAGCCAGCTGGAGCTGTGACCTCCCCAGTACTTTCACCTCCACCCCTGCCCAGGCTGCTGAGGGAGCATGGACTTGCACACCCCACTGGTGTCCCAGCCCCAGCACAGCAGGCCTGGTGAGGAGGCTGCCAAGGGTTAAAAAAACACTCAGAGCCAAGAGAAAAGTGAGGGAGAAATATTTATGAGAGCAGAACTGTCCAATGTTTCATTGTATCCTGTTTTTCATATGGGGGATACTTATAAAGGAGGGGTGAGGGTAAGTGGCAGCTTTGTTTCCAAGAGCTGCCTTTTGCTCCAGCTGTTTGTTGGACTTGCCACTGGCAGAATTTGGTCTTGCATGCTGTTTTCTCTTTTGATTTTAGCTCACTGTGCCCTGGGGGAGCCTCGAAGAGCTGCATCCCTTCCCCCTGCCTGCCTTTATTGCTGCTGTTCTCTGTTTTCCTGCAAATTGTTTTCTCTGCTGCTGCAACGGGTTTTCGCACTTTGAATTTCTTTCTAGGGTTTTCAAGGCTGCAATGGCCCCCAGTAAGAGATCCCTGGAGGCAGATGAGTTTATATCAACCAAATGAGTTTCTATCAATCAAACCTGGACAAAAGGAAGTATAATTAACACTTAAAGTCCTCAATGCACAGCTCATAGCAGTGTGATGGTAAAGCCAGGCTTTTAGTCTTCAGAGCATCATAGGGTTTTGCTGCAGGGCTGAGCCCCCCCACAGAGTACACAGATGCCATCGAGTTGTGTTGACCACAGGGGTCCTGGTACCAGCAGTGGGCCCTGCAGCCAGTGCTCTGGTCACCCTCCACCTCTGCAGTGCTCCTGGCCAGCCCAGCCCCTGGAGAGGCTGATCACAGAGACATGGGCAGGAATGTGAAAGCACAGGGTGCAAGGGAGTGATGCCTCCTTTTAAACAGACTGTAGACATGTGGGCTGTCTCCCAGGAGAAACACTAGAAATACTTGTTCATAAACTAAGGGAAAGAACTAAAATGGCTGCAGAAAGCAGACCCCATATTTTATTTAATACCCTGGTGATCAGTGAAACTTCAGTTTTAGAAAGAGAGAAATGTGGGGTCAGCACCTCTACAGCATGGGAGGGCTCTGAACAACACTTCCCGTCATATCAGGTGAGAGAACCAGGTGATATGAAATCCCTTTGTCCTCCCTCTCTGGTCCAGTGAGTCCTGCCCTCACTGCCATCCACCCACTGGCATCACTTGAGTGAGTCTATAGAAATCACAATTCCTTTCCTCCCTTCATTTCTGGCATGACTAGCATATATCCTCATGGAGAGAACATGCTTCTGGAAGGGGACAAATACAGGCTTGAGGCATCTCAGCTGGGCTTGGACTGAAAGTAGTTGCTGAGCTACTGAGTCAAAGAGATGCAAGAGCAAAGCAGGTTCATGGAATCCTGGAACTGGCACATGGGGATGCAGCCCCACTTCAGGTGTCAGCAAGATGGTGCTGAAGCTGAAAATAAAGGTTTGTGGGTGGCACTGGGTAACAAAATTGAGGTTAGGAGAATCATAAATGCTAGTCCTAAAGATGATAAAGGAGGAAGAATCCCTGGTGTGCATTTCAACTGACTGTATGGTAGCATAGCCTCTACATTTATTTCTCCTTCAGTTAAGCCTAAGCTTTAGGAGAAACACTTGAAAACATGTAAATAAGAAGTGACAGAATGCAGACCTGAAACACCTACTCTGATAGCCTAAAAGAAGCTTTTAATAGAGGGGAAAGTAATCCTCTGACTGAAAATAAACCTTAGGGAGAAAAAAATATGCAAAAGCTGAAATTCAAGGGAGACAGAAAAGGGTATTCCTTTGGGATTGAAATAGGATCCAGAAACCATACTTGCCGAAAAAAAACTCCCAAACCAAACTCTCAAACCTCCTCCCAAAATTGTGCTTGTATTTGCAGTCCCTGAATAGCTCCAGCTTCCCTCTCCTGAGGTGTGTGAAGTTCTCACTATATGGCCTTCTTCACTATGAAATTTAAATTACTTAACCATAAATTGCTTTCCAAACAGTACCACCTTGTATTTTAGTCAAAGTCACTGGTGATATTTCTAGGTTTCCTAGAAATGCATTCAGAAAGACTTCTATTGATTTAGACCTTCACACAGATCTATTATTCTCAGCAAAATTCTCCAGGGAATGAAGTTTGTTTTTCAGACCATGCTCATGCCAACAATCCTGCACCAATCAGATAGGGCATTTGACAAAAATGGCTTGGGGGAGATAGAGACATGGATAAAATAATGTAAGAAAATTGTATTATTCTGGATGTTTAATTTGATTTTCTTCCTCCTGGTTTCACCCCTAGATCTTTCTCTGCTGTGAGGCTGGAATGAATAACTGAGCCTGACCATGGCACACAGTGGAGATGTGACTTATTTTGGCCCCAGCCTTGCAGGGAACCTTGTGCAGATGTAGAAGTCTGTCTGCATGGATGGACTAGTGAATCCATGTAAGATCAAACCCTCTGCAAGTTGATGCAGGGACCCTCTCAGTAACTTGGGAGAGTCCTCAGCTGTTGGAGGAAAGAGTAGAGCTCCGAGGAGCTGCAGGGGACAGAAGAATGTACAGAAGAATGTATAGAGGAGGAAGCTCTTTGCCAGCCTCTGCTGAACCTGGAGGAAAAGAAAATGTGCTTGCTCAGGACCCACTTACCTGTTTTTTTGTAAGACTGGTAGGACTGCTCTTTCTTGGGTGCAGATGTGTTTTATACTTGGGGTAATAAAATCCTATTGTCCTTTTATGCTCTGCATTAAACAAGAGTGCTGAGCACAACTCTGTTTTGGGCAGGTTTGATAAAGAGACCTCAGGAAAACAAGAACAGGGAATTGCAAAGGATGAAGCTTCTCTTTGGGAAGGTGTCCCTTAGGCAGAGCTGTGTGTCTGTCTGCACTGAGGTGTCACCTCTCGGGTCACCAACAGTGACAAAGCAAAGGGCAGCGCAGTGGCACCAGCACTGCAGCCCTGTCTGAGGAACACACCTTGGGCCAGGGCTCACTGAAGGAGGAGAGGGGCAAAAAGCAGGCAAAGTCCTGCAAAGTTTTAGGGTTTGTCTCTGAATATATTTGTTTCTGTGACTGGGGAAGAGTTGCTCATCAAAGGGAGGCAGAAAAAGTAATTTGGTCTCCTGGGTTTCTGGGCTGTACTCTGAGCCAGTGCTGTTTAATTTTTTTCAGGGGGTACCATGTAGGTAATTTAACCTCATGCAATCTTCTGCAAAGCCTCCTTTCAGAAAAGTGACATCACTTTCCCTAAACTTACTTTACTTAATCTTTATTTTTTGAAATCTCAGAGACTGGGCAACCTTTATTTCTGGGGTTCTTTTTCTGCTTATTAAATATTTCACATGTTCTTTATATCACTTTCGTGTCTGCTTCTTTTTTGTTTGTTTTCTCCTAATTGTGATGTTAAGAAATCACACAAGTTTTATTTCCAGAGAGCTATTAGCAGCTGAAGAAAAGGTTTTATTAATGAAAATGCCTGGTTTATTGCATTTCTGTCTAGAGCAGCAGTTCCTAGAAGGTATAGAAACCACATAGCTCCCTATTGAGGAGAAAAGGTCTGTTTAACACACACACAAAAAGCCTATTTAGGATCAAGAGAAGTATCTTACTTTTCTGTAAGAGCTCCAAAACTTCTCAAGCTTCCTTTAATTTTCTACCTCTGTGCTAAAGTCATTTATTGTCTCTGAAATTAGATTACACTGTGACTGGAGCTTCTTTATGTGCAACAAGTGCTGTGAGACCTTCATCCTGGTGCATTCTGTGATTAGCTGTTCCCTAAAAAGAAATAGTGAGCAAGTGAGGACAAATGTCTTTATTTACCCTGTATTCATATGAATTACACAATAGGAATGTTACATGGAAAGCTTTGCACAAACAGTGGCTGATGGTCTGACACTGTTAAAGTCGGTGGCAAAGCCCCCACCAAGCTACCAAATGGCAAAAATTTCATTTAGAAATTGAAATTACTCTTGGCATCTGACCTGACATTGTGAATACACATCTGTGTGGAGAGCTTGTGTGTGAGTAAAGGAAGCATGCCCAGGTGATGTTTTGCATCTAGAGAAACACTCTGGCATAAGAAGGAGGAGCTTTGTTTAAAAACAAACAAACAAACAAACAAAAAAACTGCATTAAAAATGTAGAACCATAAAATTGACATAAGTCACAAATAACTTCACAAGAACATGAGAAATCTGAGAAAATAAGGACAATCATTGCTCTATGATGCATCCAAGCAGAGATACTAACTGATTTTCCAAAGTACTTTAATCTTGCTTTCTGCCTGGGCAAACTTCATTCATGCACACTATAAATACAGGTAGAAGTGAAGGCAATGAATTATGAGGAGAGAAAGGACTAGCAAACCCAGCTCTTAAAATAATATATATAATTTAATACTCAATCCTTTAAAGGATTCTGAGAAAGAGAAATAATTCAAACTTTAAAAGGTTATTTAAAAACGACTAGTCTTCTCATGGAATGAATTTGGTGACTGTGATTCCATCTCTACATTGCAATCTAGTTATAATAGTGAAATTAACATATTTATCAGACAGGGCTCAAGGTGGAATTTGAAATCACTGAATTGTGTTTGTCCATGGGGGTCTGCATCATAGATGAGGTTTTCTGAAAAATGTACTTAAATATGCATACTTTTTAAAGGCAATATGATAGATGGACACTCCATGGAGTTCCTTTTTTCCTTTATTAATCACAAAATAAAGTTAATTTTAACCAGGTACATTCATGAAATTAATGTCAACAAGAGCACAGGATAGATTATCTAGACAGGCTAGCTGTATTCATGTGAGCTGGTTCTGAGGAAATTTCTCCAAGAGTATTTCAGGATCTATCCTGAGCAACCTCTGAACTGTTAATGATCATTTCTAAAAATTGCAGGTGGACAGGGAGTTTTTTACTGTGAAAAGCAAAACAAAACCCATATTTAGAGCAAGGCTAGAAAGAAATCTATGGGACATACAATGATGGATGGGTTTAACTTCAGTACCTGGAAATGCTCTCACTGAGCAGTCACTTAATAACCACCAAAACAGAAAATATACAGGTTTTTAAGAGCAAATCACATGATACCATCCTAAAAAAACCTAAAACACAGATAAAAACCTAGCAAAACCTTGAGGAGTCACAGGCAGATTTTATATTGACTGTACCATAGGTTTGACAGTCCCACACAATGTTTTCAGAAGCAAGCTGAAGAAAAATGATTCAGATAAAATTATGAGTGTATGCACAATTGATTGCAAATTACTGTTTGAGCTTGTCACTCAGTGTGTTCCTTTAATGTGATGAGTCAAGAGGTAGGGCCCTGTAGAAGTTTGTCCTGATGTGTTCACTCTTTTATGCTGCAGAAAAGGATCCAGAAGATGACAATAGATTGCAATTGGAAATGCTAAATATAGTGCTGCTGCAAGACATTCAAATGCCCTTCTGGGATGCATTAACAGGTATAAAATATAGGAACATGTTCTTTTACTCAGCTTGGCATTAGTGACCTCAGCTGGAAAACTGTGTCCATTTTTGGGCTAGGTATTTTTAGAAGAATGTAGCTCCATGAATCACAGAGCTCAGAGGTGAGCAACACGAATCATAAGGCATGTGACTTCTTGGGAATGGCTGAAAGAATTGAACTTGTCATCTAGAAAGACAAGGATGAAGTGAATCTTCACATGCATAAAATATTTACTCTTTCTCCAAAATCAGCAGGAAAACAAGTAATCTCATTTGCTGAGGAAAGGTAATTTTGATTAGATGTTGTCCTTTTAATTGAAAGGGCAGCTGAGCATCGCTTACCGCACAGGCAACTGGCATCCTCTACACTGAATGTGTTTAAGAGCAGCTGAGGATGGTGGGAATCTGTTCAATTTTGCCTCAAGGATGGGGATAAACTAAATCATGGATGCTTGTTCTGATGACCATCCATAGGTTGCTTGGATAATTTGCCCAGTGCGTTGCCCGCCATAAGCCAGGGAGACCTGGCTGAACCTTTGGGCGTGGCAGCCTCTGACCAGATCACAGTTGCATAGAACTATCTCTGATATGGTGGGGGAATGTCATCTTCCCTGACCAAAGAAGGACCAGAGTCATTTAAAAAGGATGATGGGTGGGAGCAGGCTGTGGCCAGTGCTGTTTGTCTGCTCAGAGCTCATTCTCTCCTCAAGGATCTCCTTGAAAATGAAGGAGACAAGAACAAGTTGTATGAATTACACAGGTAGCAGCAGGATACACCCAAATCTGCAAAGGGAGGTGACTGAGCAGATGTTCCTGGTCTCAAGATAGCTATATTGAGATCTTTGGATACTGGTAGCCCAGGAGCCTGGAGTTCAGTTGTCCATAACTGGCTATAGAATTGAGATGAAGTTATCCCATGGTAGCTAAAAATGTGTGGGAATCACTAGATGAAATTATTTCCTGAGGTAATTTTTAACCTTACACTGCAGGGATTTCTATGAAGTAGTGGAATAATTTTACTCCTCTTTGAAATAACAGCAGGACTAAATATGGAAGAACAAAAAATAGATTAAAAAATGGTGCAGTTCCATTTATGCACTTTATGCAGTTCCATAGTATGCACTATTGATAGAGCAACCCACGACAATGAGACTTTTCTTTTTATACTATGCATAACAGAATATCAATGCAGATTTGGAAGAGCTGGTGTGTTAAACTGTGCCATTTGAGAATTATACTGTATCTCATCTTCAGTGAAAACTTCAGGCAAATAGATGAACTGTGTTAAGGTGGATTACTTGAGAATTACAAACAGTAATTTGAGAGGAAAGTTGTGACAGATACAACTTTGCCTTGTTTTCACACAAAGGATGAAATGCTTTTTTCTTCTCAAATGCCAAAACTGGTTAAGGGTTTCAGAAAGAATAATATTCCTTAAAACATATAGTTCCACCTGCCAGGGAAGAAAAAAAACCCAAACTTTCTGCATATGGTATCTCTGTGATATGTACTGAATTGCAAGCTGCAGGGCAAGAAATCTGTGTAGAAATACCTAATTTTCATGCTTTAGGACTTCACACCTCTGAAAGCTTTGGTATCATTACACTGGCACATGGGGCTGGATCAGGATATATTTTTATTTGAGACCTGCTTCTTGTCCATATCAGAGAAGTCTCCTAGTCTGCCAACATCTGGCACATCCCTGTGCTCTGAAGGAGGGGCTGATCTATCTGACAATATGCCCCAAGTGCCATCTCAAATTACAGCCCCGTGCAAGCCCTGCAGAGCACAGCAGGGGTGGCCCATCCCTAACGCAGGACTGTGCTTTCATCCAGCCCCAGTAAATTTCAGTAAGTGCTACCACATTTCTGTATATAGTCCTCACCCTTAAAAAGATAAGAAATCAAAGTGTTTGAACATGGTGAATAGGAGTGTAAGCTGTTTACATAATCATTGTTTACATTCTGTTAGAGGTGACAAAATCATCATGAAAAAAATTGTCAGTGTTGATAAAGACCATATCAGTAAACAGCAGATTAAGCAGGACACAGAGAGCCTTACAGACCAATTATACATAATTTGCCATGGACATGGTTTGAGAAAGAAATGCACACAATGACTTGGAGAAAATTGCTTAGCTTGGCTGCATCCTTATTAACAAAACAAAAGTGCCTGAGGGCAAATTGTCCTTGGAGATAACTCCTGGGAATAATAGCATGTCCTCATCCCTTGCCTTGTGATGAAGAAGAGCCTTTTCCTCCCATTCCCCACCTCCTGAAACTATCCTGAGCCTTTCCACATCTACCTGATCTACATTTGCCCACAGCTTCCAGGACATGTTCCCTCACCCTTGGAAAGCCAGAATCTGCACCATTAATCTGTCACAGGCCTTTGGCAGCTCTTTTGGGGAGATCTGTACAGAAATTTCCTCCTACATTACATCCCAGGTACCACGGATTTGGGAGGTTGTGACAGCTCTCCCATTTCTGGTCTGCTGTTTCAGCCCATGAGCATTCTTGCATCCTGACCAAAGTATTACTCCCACTTTTCCTGCACTCAGGCATCAACTGCAAGCACAAAAGCAAAGCAAATCACCAGGGAAGTGAGTGTATGAGCCTACCAGCAGCCTACAGAAAGTGTCTCTGCTGCTGTACTTTATCCCAGCTTTTCATGAAAAATGTTCCACCACCCCTTCTGTGATGATCCTGTGGGGAATTTGTTGATCATATTTTAATGTGATAGTCAGCTTACAATAAGTTTTCAAAATCAGAATTTATCAAGGAGGAGAAATGTGGTGACTTGTTTTCCACAGTTTTCAGGTACTGAAAAGGGGAATTTAGAAAACCTTTATAACTCTATTAAATTAACACAAATATTAAGGATAGATTGTAAAAAATTATAGCCTAAAGAGGACTGAATTACTAATTTCTAAAGATATTAACTATGATCTATTGGCTAAGAATCTTTAAAATCAATAACAAAAGAACAGGCTAGGAATAGGAAAAGAATCTTTTAAGGAATACTTGGATGAGCCAAAATTCCTCAAATTGCTTTTCCTGTGACAAAATCCCAGAAAATCACTGAACATTTTGTGAGTTTGTGGAGAAAGAGGAAAAGTCTAAGGAGAAAGGACAGGAACAAGAACAATCCTGAGAAACACAGCCATATGATCACCTTAGAAAGGGGGGAAAAGGCTTATGTAGAGAACACCTGGCTATGGAAGAGTACCAGATAAGAAAAGTAACAGATTACAAAAAGAATCTAACTCTTCCAATTATCCTATGAAAGGTATGGAAGATAAATAATGTCCTTGACATGGCACTGCTAAGATTTCGGTCAGAGCAATATTTCTTGTACTGGAGTCCACATTTGAAGAAATAGGCAGATGTAGTAAAAGACCTTTATTTATTATGAATTAAAAAAATAATTTCTAGCAAAAAAGATGTTTTTTGTAGAAAAGCAGATATGAAGGGGAGGTATTGCTGTTGGTTGTCTAAAATGTTGCTGTAAATGGGAAAGTAGTCAGCTATTTTCCATTTGCAAGAAGACAGTAACCTATGAACATACAGTAGCAGTAAGGGTTGTGTTCAATATCAGGAGAACTTTCTTACCATCAGCACAGTTAGGTACTGCATCAGGAGATGGCTGGATTAGCATCATGGGAAGTTTAGAGAGTTGCTCCTGGATTGAGACCAGTGGTTGGTCTACATTTCCTTTAGTGTCTGGCATCTTTACAATTTGTTTTTTCTTAGCACATACCTCAATTTTTAAAGCAATTCAGTTTGTGCCACATTCAAATTCCAGCTGCAAGCTCTTTGTTTTGTTGGCCATATGCTATCAAGCACAGAGCAGTGTGCTGTGCTTGACAAGCTGGAAGGCTCCAGGAACATCCTGCTGGGAGAGAGAAGAAATACTGGGAAGGTGAGTGAAGGGGGAAGGAGCAATGTATTATCTCTGGCTCGGTGGCAGCGCTACAAATACCAACAACACGGAGCCCGTTCCTCAGTGCTGCTGAGCCCGGCTAATCTCGAGCTGAGTGTGTGAGCTCAGTGCAAGGGCACTGTGTAACTTTCATATTTACAGTGCTCTGGCCACTGCTAGGGTTCAATGAGAATTTTGGTGTGGGACAAGATGCCATGAACAGATGGAAAGGCAGCAGTAATCCGCAGACATATTGACAAGGAATGCAGGCCAACTGGGTGCTGACCAAGACCAGCTGTCCCTTCTTTTTCATCTAGAGTATCTGAGAGGAAAAAAGAGGCAGAGTTTCAAGTAATACTCTCAGCCCATGAGTTTCTGCTTGGTGTTGATATAGTGCAACCCTTTTTTCATAGCCTGTCTTATCCATGACAAGGATGCCATCTTCACTGCCTTAGAAACACCACCATTCACACCCTGCACCAGGAGGCAGAAAACTCCTCTTTCTTTTTGATATTGGATGTGTACAGGCAAGCCTGTCTAGAGGAGAAAAATGTGGAGGAGAAAAATAGGGAGGAGATGATTTGAAAAAGTGCCTGCTCTTCCCTAGCCACAATAAATCCTCAGCTGTCTTGGGACTGTAGGGTTATTGGACAGAGATCACACCTTTGTATGTGCCTTTTCATGTTGCCTGCCTAATGTCTCTCGGGATCTGATACAATTATTTATACAACACACATAAGAGTATAAGGTAAAGAGATATCCCCACTTTTGCCAGTTAGCTCCCCAAACTTCCTGGAGGTTTTGAAATGATGTCAGTGTCCAACTGCTCAAACACTACAGTGCCATAAATCACTCAGAGATGCCATAAACTACTTATCTCCTCAGAGAGACATCCTGAACACCCATTTTCAAAATACATCTTTATAAACAACAGAACAGTGTCAGCCAGTTATTTCTGTATGGTAAGGGCCAAGCCAGAATTAAATATTCTGTTATGAAACCTAGCCAAGACAAGAAACTTTCCTATCTGCGGGTTCACAGTACGAGGTGTCACCCGGCTGCCTTGCAAGGGAGTTTGCAAGCCTTGTCATATAATACCCACTTACCATGGAGATTGCAAGCTGTCTCAGTGTTACTGCTGTCAGCCCAGATCCGGTTTGGAACACTGAGATAGAAGATAACAAGTTCATGCAGCACGGATTCAGTCTTCAGGTAGGGAGGATCACGCTTGCTGAGAAGCTTGCTTGCATCTGGCAGTGCTGATTTAAGTCCGTGCCTTGTTATGCCAAAACTATTCATTCTGCCAATAAAGCCTCAAGTAGGTCCGAAACATAAAGATGTGGGAGGTTCCTTTATGATTTCAAGAGAAACTGGAGCAGAATCTTTGACTTCTCAAGGACAAAACCCAAACTAAACCAAGCCAAACCAAAATACAAATCATCAGCTTGAGGTCCTTAGAAAAAATCACAACATAGTGAAAGAAAACATTCTCTTTGTGAGGAGTAATTCCGTAGTTTATCCTGAAACTGTTCCTCTTTTGAGGGCATTTCAGTAAGTTGCTCTTTGAGACCCAAGAAAAATTTGTATGCCTGAACACTCATCTGCTTGGGTTCTTTTTTACAGTATCGTGTGGTCTACTAGAAGATACATCTTCTTACAAGCTGGCTTGACATTCGCTAGGACACTGGTGCTACAACAACATTACCTCATTAATACAACATTACATTACAAACAAAACATGGAATAAAACATTCAACCCTCTTCATATGAAGACCAAAGGTCAAGTAGCCTTTTTCAACCATACAGCTTTTAGCTTTCATCGTTTCATATCCAGGGTCTACTCAAAATATAAGTTAACTGAGTAGGTACCAGGACACAAGGGGAGCTCAGGGGCTTCTGATATGAATTATGTGAACACAGGAGAGGGCAGGCAAATAGCATAAGAATGGTCCTCTTCAATATCACCCAAAAAGGCAGATTTAAAAGAAGATGAAGAGTTTGCATTTCTGCTAATATTCTTGTAACTGGGGAGTAGAGGGAGGGAACTTCGGGGGGATGAGTTGTGAATTTTTCTGTGTTTGAAAAGCAAAGACACACATTAATTTTTGTGTAATTATGTTGCCCCTGAGGGTTGTGTCCAGATATCACATTTTGCTCAGCCCCATGAACCTTTGGCACTTGAACAAATGCTGTAGTTGTGAGATGTCACCTGGAATGTGGCTCAAGGCCAGCGAGAAGGTCACTGGCACAGGTTTCAGACATGTTTGCTGTCAGCAGATGTTTGGTGAGAGTGCTGATTTCCATCCACACCCCTGCCTGCAGGACCTCCTCTGAGCAGGTTATCTGTACATCCATTTCCCACCTCTTCCAGTCCTCATCACCAAAGCCCACGTCACAGAGGGGTAATTGAATCTTTTCAGTTCAGGACTCAGCTCTGCAATTCAAACTTACTTTGCCTTGTGTAATACTGGTTTATTTTGATTTAAAACAAAAATATTTAGTTTTGTAATGGCTTCCATCAAGCTGTGCTTAGCCCTGTTCACTCTGCACATCCCCCCCACACTGCATCACACTCTGTCACGCCTGCCTCACCCTGCTCTTTCCCTGCATGGCATTTCAGAGCTCGGGGAGGCAGGTGTGACACCTTGCTCATACCAACCACCCCTGACCACAGAGGTCCAAATGGGCATTTGCAGCTCTTCTTTCCAGGAATCTGTCAATGGTTGCTATAGTGATAAACAAGTTGGCTTATTAGGAAAAGGAACAAAGAACTAGAGAAAATTATTTCAAAATGGCCTGCATGCATAGATAAACATGCAATCTTACTCCTCATTGTCAGCTTGGGCAGCTGGTTTCCTGTTTCTGGAAAACACAGGAGCAGCACAGACCCCTTACATGTTATTTTAGAAAGTCCAGCCCAGTCTCCACTGCCTGTGTTTTCTGGCACAGTGTTGTGTATGAGGGCGTGGGGCTTTCTCTCTGAGTTGGATGATTAAACTTCTCAGAGGCTTCCATAACTGGATAGTATAGGAAAATGTGCTTTCTTAGACAAACTGTTAGGTGGTCTAATGAGGCTGAAATAAGTCTAAAGGAGAAGAGGACAGAAGAAATAACGCTTTGGCTGTATCCTGTGCTGCAGCTTCATTTTTTGGTACCTTTTTTGCCCCTTGCTGATGCCAAGACACCTCAGTGCAGACACTCAGGGTGGTGATCCGTGCCTGTCAGATGGCAGAACATCACTTTCTCTGTAGGATGCCTGGCTTACATTGTCTTCTGGACCTTCACTAACATGTCATAAATCCGTTCTCATTTGAATCCCTGGATACACAGTGACTCCACTGAGATCAGGCTGATGCCCTCGAGTGTGTAAGACACAATGGATGTTCTCTAACACTCCTGTGGGACCCAGCCTCAATGCCCTTTTTTGGCTAATTACACATTTTGATTGACTGAGCGATGCCAAAAGGTGTGACTGCAAACACTAGAAGCTACACTGTCTATATTTCATTCAGACAGGCAGGTTACTCTTTTGCCTCCTGTGATTTGAGTCACCTGGCATCTGGATGTACCCATCACAGAAACCAGGCTGATGAGCCCCCTTTGCATGCCAGAGCTAATCACCCACCTCCAGTCACCACCAGTCACTGCTTTTGAAAGAAAAATATGAAACAGCCCAAAGAAATGAACCATCCTTAGGTTTAATCTATTCAATTACAGCCATGTGAAATAGAAACTATTTCTCTGCAGTGTTTCATCCACTAGTTAAAAATAATTGCACATTTTTATATGTTTATCCAACTGATTTTGCTTCTGCTTCCCACGGGACTGTAATAGCTCCATCAGCTACAGAACCTATGAAACAATAAATTTTAATAGCTTTATTCCAATAACTGGGAAAAAAACCAAAACAAAACCAAACAAAACAACACAGTTTTTACTGCACCTAGCTTTAGCAAATCCTTTAGAAATTCAAATGGAGCAAGCAAAAGGCTTGGCCAGCTTGTCCCCTGCCAGGCATGTCCAGCTGAGAGGCTGGATGGGAGTGCTGGGTTGCAGCAGAAGTCTCCAGACAGAGCTGCCTGATGGGTGGGTGACCCTGAGACAGGAGGGGGAGAAAGGCAAAAAGAGCTGAACTGTTTTAAGAATGTGGAAGAGTACATCTACTGCACAGCTAAGGCAATTCTCCTGCCACATCCATCCTTTTCTACAGACACTGGAAAGACTGAAAGCAGTGAAGATGAAAGGAGCCAGGGCACACAATTGCTGGCTGGCATTACACAGCCCCTTGTGACTGCATCCAGCCAGCGTCTGCTGTGTGCTCCTGTCTGAAACAGGAAGCCTCCCTGGGCCTGAAGAGAATGTTCCTGTGGATGGGCTTTCTTTTGTATCTGTGTGCACATGCACACTTGCACACACAGGTGGCTTTCTAGGACTGTGTCAGGCATTCTCCTGCCAGAGTCAGGCATGCTCTGCTGGTAAGAAGCACGAGAAACTGAAGGAGAGGTTGCTTTTTTCGAAAACAAATGAAAAATTGGATGCCAAGTCCTGACACATCTCTAAAAAAACTCTTTGGAGAACGGGGGCAGCAATCACAACACCATAATAGATGGGGCAAGCCATAAACTACTGCAAACAAACAATTCTGGACCAGATCCTAAAGAGAAATGCCTGCCTACACACTCTGATACTACCAGAATATGTACTGTGCTGCATACTATGTGTGAAACCATAGGAACAGCCTGAGTCACAAAGTGATTGGTACCATCCATCACAAGTTAGAAACTCGTCCTTTGTTTCAGAGTTGCACCTGAGGCCTCAAATCAAATGTGACAATTTTTATAATAACCAGTGCTAAGGTGTTCAGCTGAAAAAACTGTCTCTGTACACAGTTTGCCCCCACAAATGGAGTGGTTATTTGACTGGGTTCTTCCAATTTCCAGAGGAAGAACATTCTGCTTTGCTTATCAAGAAACAACAATTTAATAAATAGAAGTTGGCCTGCATGTAGTGCCTTCGTTATCTTTTACCATTCCAGCTAAAATAATCTGCACGTGAAGCTAACAGAAAATGCTGCTGCGTTGTTTGATATCACACCTGATGGATCTGGCTCATGACCTCCGAGCCTGTTCTGTGGCACCTGAAAACGTTACAATGGTCCTGAGGAGAAAATGTAGTCGCTGCAATTTGTTAGCAAATAACCACGTGTCTCACATTGCTGTAACAGCAGCCCTGATAGGAGTAAAGGTGGTAAATATGTGTTAGCAAGAGTGGGGAAACACGCAGTTCCCAGCTTTCAGGAGCACAATTAAAGGGATGGAGCATCACCACACAGTTCAGCAGGACACCTCCCTGGTGCTTACTGTTTGTGCTCCTCCCTAAACTGCTGCAATTACATTCAACTCTTCTTACTGCTGCCTTCACTAAGGTCTTACAGCCATAAACTATTAAGTACCCTCTATAGGCTCTGAATACAACACACAAATTAACTAAAGATAATACTTTTGGGTGAAAGGTAATATAAAAGGAAAAACAGTATTTAAAAAATATTTTAATGTGTTTGGCTATAAAGAATGCCAATTAAACACATCCATTTGTAAACCCTACTTTCTAGGTTCTACCCCAACAAGTTTTTAAGAATCCTGACACGGTATCATAGAGTATCTGGAAGTGGCAATCTCAGAATTAACTTCTCCAAGTGATTGCTGACTTGCAAATGAGAACAAGCAGTATCTTCTTGGTATGTTGCTCTGATACACATGTTTGCATTATTTGAGTGAATTATCTCTGTAAATAGAATTGTACTGGAAATGAGAAAACAATGGTGTGCTCAGTCACTGGAGAGACACAGTTTAGGTGATTGTCCTCTAGATAAACTGCATCAGCATAAAACTGGCAACTGTAATTTTGTGTCTGAGATGTGCTTGATTTGAATATATCGAACTACTTATGCTTGCTCCATTCCTCCATATCATTTCATTAATCACATAACAACCCTTCCACTCCTCCACTAAACATGCTAACTCCAATTGGCTCTCTGCTACACAGATGCTTCTTCACTCAGATGTTCAGTGCCTGGCCAGGTGTCGCCCTCACTTTCTCATGAATTTTGGCTTCCATCACTTCAATGTCCTCTGTGTGAGTGTCCTTTCGAATAACAAACCGATTTGGGATAGATCTGAATGATAGATAGACACAGTGTCCACATCATCTACATTTGTTATACACATGCAGATGTGAGGGATGAGTATAAAACAGGAACCAAAGCAGCAGTGTAAGCCCAGGAGACTGGCGTGCAGGCACCCCCGACTTCTGCAAGCCATGCTATTCCCGCCCAAAATCAAAGTATCAGTGGCGAATCATTCTATTTCTTATCTCAAATAGCTCAGGAGCCAGTGAGAACATCATTCCATCTCTACGTTTTAGTCAGAGAATCGTGGAGAATTCAGTAATTTGCAAACACGACTGCTGTGCTTCTGTGTTCTTATGCAGCATGAAGTTTTAAAAGCATAATTCAAGCTGTAAGGAAGTGTTTAGTTATGACAGCAGGGAGTGCTGAAAAATGCATCGGAAACTTCCCTGTGAGGAAAGGATTTGTAAGAGGTTTTAGATTGTGCATTTCATGTGCGTTGCAGCACCTGATGAATGCCTTTTTCTCAAAATAAAGGCAGGTGGATTATTACGAAATTCTGATATGCGTATGCTTTTTAAGAAGGAGCTCTCGAGTCCTTGTGATCTCCGGGGAAGCTGCACGCCCGAACACCGGGAAGATGCGGTCCAGGGAGCGCGGGCTCGCAGGGCAGTGCGGGGCTCGGGGCGGGAGGTGACTCCGACTGACGGGCACCGAGGGGAGCTGCGGAAAACCGCCGCCTTATTCTCAACTTCTTCCTTCAGCCGGGGTCGCAAATAGCCCCTCCACA
>VZRX01000500.1:0-106878 GCA_013398075.1 Notiomystis cincta | reverse complement strand
CGGGCTGCCCTGCACGCACCTGCACGTCCCCACGCCGCGCCGCTACAAGCGCCCGGGGCTGCCCCGCGCCACCGAGCAGCGCAACGCCGGCCTGGCCTGGCTGCGGCAGCGGCACCAGCACCTGCCGCCCCCGCAGCCCGGCGTGCTCTTCTTCGCCGACGACGACAACACCTACAGCCTGGAGCTGTTCCAGGAGGTGCGTGCGGGACGGGGGGGACGCGCGGCCGCCACGCTCCACCGCTCCCCGCAGCCGCGTCCGCATCCCCGCTCCCCGCCTGCCGCCGTTTCCCCTCCTCGAGCCTCCGCGCCGGGCTGGCTGTGCCCCATCCCCGCTTTGCGACGCGCTCGGTGCCCCCTACCCAAAACCTCCGGGCGCGCTCCCCGCCCGGAGACCCTGCGGCGCCCGTCCCTCATCCGCGCTCCCCGGGGCTGCCTCTGCGCTCTCTTGATTTTAAGCTTCTTGTCCCTGCTCTCTATACTCCCCCAACTTTTTACTGCTGTTTTCTCACTTTCCTGCCGAGCGAGGCGAGTTTAAGGTTTATATAAGGGATCCTATGTTTTCGTTCAAACTGGGTTGAAAAGTGCTCTTTGGTAGTTGTTTTTTTCAAGCTGCATCCCTCTCCCTGTAGGGCAGACTCGCATCAGGAGTCGCCATCCTTCACAGTGTTTTCCTTGGCGCTAATGAATTAATCCAGAGCTGGCTTCTTCACGTGGCTTTTTGAAGCCTTTTGCTCTTAAAAGCAGCAAATCGCTTGTGTAACGACTGACCACCCTTTCAGGAGTCTCTTTTGTGAAGGGACCTGTTTTTGTCTTCATTGCCTCCCTTGGTGAAGGGCTTTGTTTCATTTTGGTGGGAACTGGCAAGCGCTCGGGGCAGAGGGTACCCAGCTTTCTTTCTGGGCTCCTCCTGGCAGGAAGGAGGGTGTTTAATAAGCGGACATAAATCAGTAGAAGGAAGATCATGTACATCTTCTGTGACAGCTAGGAGGGTAACCTTGGCAGGGAAAGGAGGGAGGGAAACAGAAAAGAAAGTTAGCAGCGCAGGACTTGAGACATCCTGCGGTGTGTGCGTTGTGCTGGTGGACAGAGCTGTAGTTCGAGGTGTGCGCCCGTCCCCGGCTGCCGAGCCGTGTGTGCTCTTCCTCGCGTGCTTTGCAGTGAGTTAAAGTGAACGTGGTGCACAGGAATGTGAAGCACACGCAATTCTCTAGGGGAAGCCGGCTTAGAAACGCTTAGGTTCGTTTGTGTTTAGGTTCGCAGTGCATCCCTTTCCATTTCCAGTGTGTGGGCAGGTGCAGGGTCCCCATTCGGCAGGGATGCCCTACTTCTTTTGCCCACTTGGCATTCAGCATTGAAGCTGCTAATTTAAGGATTTTTGCCTAGAGGCTAAACCTTTGTTACAACTGATTTTTTAAAATTCTCGTAGCTGTGCTCAGTGCACGATAATGCGGATTAATTCGACGTACCCATCTTTGATGTTGTGGGAGTGCTCACGTGTATTTGTAGGAATAAGGCTAATTTGGCTGAATCTTAGGGAGTCTGTCAGTTGAAACAGAAAATACACTTTGGCACAGTGAGTAATGTGGGACAGAAGACATTTGGAGACAAATACCTACTGTTTGTTTGTTTGTGGTTTGTTTGTTTCTTTGTTGTTGAGTACCAACATTAGGGGCAAGCTAAAGGAACAGCATTGGCAGGCATTTCTCTTGATTGCTCCACAGCTATTGAAAAGGAGTCACATTTATGCTTTTAAAATTTCTATCATTATCCTACTAATTGCTGTGAGTTATGAAACAGAAAGGTACAAACTACCTCTCTAATTCGCTAGGAAATGCAGGAAAGCGAAGGGACAAAGCTGTCTGAAGGGTTAACCTTGAAAATTGCAAGCACAACAGGCAACCTGTGTTTCCTCTTGCTAACAAGAACTGTAACCTCCAGCAAGCCCTAAGACTTCCCTGTCCCCTGCGTTCAGCTGCTGGGGCAGAGCTGTTTGCTCGTGTTTGCAGGCAGACGCTCATGCGTGAGTGAGTTTTCCCGAGAGATGGGGCGCTTGGAAAGCTCACTTACAGGAGCAGGGAAGGAGCCTTTGCTTCAGCTGCCGCTGCAAGGTCCCGTGCCTGTTTTTTGGGGTCACTAAGGAGCTCTTGGCAGGGTCTCTGGGGTGCCTCACAGGGAGTGCCTTGCTGGCCTGGCAAAGTTAGGAAGCCCTGGCAGCCATGGCCAGCGGGATGCGCCTTTGCCTGTGGGAGGTTGCATTTAGAGTGAGCCAGGAGCCTGATTTCTCAGTCAAGGCACTGCTAGAGGGCTCGTTGCTTTTTGACTTGAGAAAAGGAAATCTATGTATTTGTGGATTCTGGCTTGACAGCTCTGTGGTAAATCCTGATCTCTCCTTCAGGAATTGATTGATTTATGAGCGTAAATTATACTTGTCTTCTCCAAGCACAGAGGGAACAGCTTCAGAATGCACTGTTTGCAGATGAAATCTGGTAGTAATTCCCTTTATGGAAATAGTGGTAGCTATACCTGAGAGGGATTTTTTTCAGTTTGTTGCCCTTCCAGAAACAATTCTCCAGACCTGCAGTTGCTTAGTCCCAAAGGAGGTCTGATAAACTGTAGTCTGCTCGCTAGGAGGGAGTAGTTGGAGTGTAGGAGAATGAGACAGGAGCTCTGGATTCTCACCCAACCACCTTCCTGTGCTGGCTGTGTGACTCTCAGCGTGCCCCTGGCACGGGCACAGGGGTGTGTAGCCCACGGTGCAGCACTGCTGGGTGCAGGCAGGTGTGTGCATTTGCTGGGCTGTGAAACAGCAGGACCCAGCTCTTGGCAAAGAGCTTCTGAGTCAAAGCTGGTTTCAGCAGCTGCAGTGAGGGCTTGGGGAGATGGGAGCCAAGGTGAGTTAGGACTGTAAAGGCAGCCTGAGAGAAACACTTGTGTTAGGGATGTGTTTTGCTCAGAGGTCAAAAACGCAGGATGCGGAGCGGAAGGAGCAGCACGTCGTGAAGGATTGTGTTTGAGGCAGCTCTTCTGCTGTGGGTTTCCCTCGTGTCCTTACAGGAGATGGAGCCTTTTGACAAAGCAGGGTCAGCAAAGGCTTTCCTGTGAGTTGTAGTGTATAAACCATGAGGCCATGATCAAAAGGGAGCATGCTTTGACATGGAATGCCATGGGATACTTCTGAGAGCTTTTGATGAAGGAATTCTAATCTCTGTGCAAAGTACTTCTGCCTGGTGCTTATAGGGATGAGTACTTTATATTTGATGTGGAGTGAGCTGGGCCCAGTAGACCTAGGCAAAGTGTGTTTCATGGAAATCAGGGGAAAAAAAGCCAAAGCCAACCCAGTTTACAGTAGCCTGGAAAATGTCACCTTCTGTAGTAAATCTGGAACCCTTGGGTGCTGTGTATAATTATCTTTTTTCCTAAGACCTGGTGTGTGGGTGGAAAGGTCAGTTTTTGACTGGAGAAACTATGTTCTCAAAGTCAAACTGGGCAGGGTCTAAACAGTTTTGTTGTCCTTTCTAGATTGAAGGGGAGAGCCTGGTTTGTCTTTCTGCTGCTACAGCACTGGCTGAGTTTAGCATTTTGTTAGGAAAGGTTCACCTTTGATGGAAAGGCTGCAGGGAAAGAACCAATCTGTTCAGTGATTGTGAAATTCTTCAGTGTACTAAATGGGGCTGTAGCAATGATTAAGAAATATTTCCAGGAGTACAGGTGTGACTTTTAAGTTATTCCCAGCTCTTTCTGCTTGAGAATGTAGTGGTGGTCAGGTGAAAAATCATGCTTTTATTTTAATATCTGTGGTTCTGGCATATTGTGTTTTGTCATTTATTATTTTGGGATTCAGAGCTCAGACAGAATTTATGTATTTTCTGCTCAGGTATGATCTGTTCATCTGGAAGTGTCCTTCTGCATCTCTCCATCAAAAACAAGTCTACTTCCTGAAAATATTGGTTGTGTTGAAAGTCAGCTGCATTCATAAAAAAGCCACTGAGAGGCCTGAAATCCCAACTATTATATTTAAGATATTTTACAAATGTTTCTACATGACTCACCACAGCTTCTATTTTTTACCACAGGCTGTTCATTTTGGAGTGACTGTCTTATAGTTTCTGGTGCATTTGTGCTTCATCTTCTTCCTGAATGCAAGTTATTGTAATATTGTGACTGATGCCTAGCAACTGCCGATTTCACATTTTTAAACTTCCAGAGAGGAAAACCTTAGATAAATCTGGCATTCCACCTTTACAGAGAGATTTTAAAAACAGGATTAGCCTAAGCACTGGAAACTGAAGATAGACAGCTAAGTTCCACTTCCCTTAACTCTTCACATAATTTATGTGTTTCTATGTCTCAGGCATTTTGTCGGCCCTTTCTGTATTTTGAGTCGTTGGCCAAAGGCCATCACTTCCCTGGCCCATGTTAGGATATGTATGCAAATTGGAGGAATTAGTGTGGAATTCCACTCTGCTGTTGATTGTGCAGACTGCCCTGAAACCTTTGAAGGTGAGGGGTGAGCAGCATAAGAGGTGCAAGAAGAGAAGGCTGTCAGCATCTGTCTGAAAGTGAGCTTGCTGCATTCAAAAACACACTGAGTTTTAGAGATTCCTGTCTAGGTTATTTCTGCCACTTTTGCTTGTATTTTGTCCAGACACCTAAACTGAGATATATTTGAAATTAAAATGCTCATATCTAAAGCTGTGTTGTCCCTGCCTGCCACCCCAGGCTTCTGGTCATCGGTGTCCAGAATTTCACAGCAATGTTTGCTGGGTGCCCAGAGCATGCAAGGGTGGCATATTCCACTGCCTTGTCTGAGTGCAAGGAGAAGATTTCAGACTGGGTCTCCTTAGAGAAATCCACACTCTGAGGCGTGATGTGAATGCAGCCTTGCAGCACAGAATTCAGAGTAGATCGCAGCCCTAATTGTCATTTCTAAGGGGTGAAAACCCCAAACTTCAGTAGCTAAGCAGTTAGTCCTATTGCCCACTGAGTTGTGGACCAGAATTCAATTTGCTGTAGGTGTTGCCTGCACAAGAGTGCCCTGAATATGATGGTGGGGTTGAAGCTGGAAAGGAGGTATGAGAGGACAGAGCTCATCCTGCTCTCCCTAAGTTGAGGTATTACAGGTAGTTCAAGATTCAAAGAGCCACAGATTCAGACTGAAAGAATTTTTTTGTGTCCCTGCCCTTCCCTATCAAAAGGTATGTATGAAGGTGGCACATATTCTAATGGCTTTTAACAGCCATTTTAGTAGCCTAAAAACAGAATTCCTTGTTATTAAAAATAGAACAGAAATACTTGCAGGCATTACATGTCACACAGGTTTCAGTTTTCCTGTGATCATCTTTGTAAAATATTTTGAAGGGAACTAAAAAAATGCATTATAGAACAGGTGAATATTTGCTATTTATTCCAGCTTTGACTGGGGAAGGGTTAGTGTTCCTTCAATAACACTTACATAACTGTCCTAATCTTTATACACTGTATTAAGCTAACTTTGGTGTATTTTTTAATGGATATATTTATGCAAAAGATTTAGAAGTAGTAAAAGGGAATCTCTTTATCTTTGAAAACATGAAAATCTTTTGCTGTATCTCTTGGACCGGGTTGGAAAAATCAGGGGTTTTTTTTGTAATAGTCTTTAAAATAACATTCAGTAATCTAGACAGAATTAAATATTAGCAGGCAGTCATTAGTTATTTTCTTCAGAATAAGAAGTGATCCAAATATGAGTTAGCAGTGCATTAAATACCTTTCTAGTATATAAATGATTTAGGAGTACATGACAGATTTTAAATGCACACTGACATTTTTCTTCCACATAGACATGAAATACCTGTGCTAAAGAGGATGGATTAGAAAAGACAGGCAAAGAATGAAATAGCTTGAAAATGAGAGGAAACAGTGACAAAAAAAAAAAAAAAAGCTTTTTGAAACAAGTTTATGCTTGGTTACAAGTACCAAGTTCTGTCTGTTTCTGCACTGGCAGCAGCAGTCTTAGCTGTGAAACTGATACTGTTACTGTGAAATTAATTACACAGGGTCAGCAGCCCTTCAGAGGTACAGCGAACACAGCCCAGTAGAATGATAGGGAGGAGAATGAGACAACCAGTAAATAGAAGGGCCCAGAAGTAAAATGAGTAGGAAATTATTTGGAAGCTGTCCCAGTCCACAGAAATTTGCTCCTAACTGCTTTAGTTAAATTTGGTACAGTTTTCTCTAGGGAAGCAATATTGATGTTTGTGCCCAAAGATGCTGATATAATTTAGCAACATTAATCATTGTACCTTATATATAAAATGTTGCTGGAGAAAAGGGGGAATTAATCTGTCCTCCTTCTGCAATGTAGATTGTGTACAAATCAGCAGAGGAGGTTTAAAGAAGATGCTTGGAAAGAAAGCTTTCCAGTAGGGAGGATGGTGAAGCAGATCACCTGTGAGCTGCAGAAGAGGCTAGGTCAACAAATGGCAATTTTTTTGATTTGTAGACCCCTTCTACAAGTGTTCCCAGGGAGAATACCCTTTACAGTCAAGTTTGCCAACAACAAGCTTGCCTTTTGAAGTTTCTTACCTCTAAGCACCACAGTCCCTGAACCACAACAGCCACAGGCACAGGTTTTCTATGCCTCAGTACCTCCTTTGAAATGATGGTATGTGGGGGCAGGAGCTCTGTCCAAAGCCTCAGTGAACAGGCACAGCCTCTCTGCTGAGCTGTCTGGCTGAGTCGTAGTGCTCTCATCTAAGTTTTGTTGAAGCAGAATTTGGCTTTAAATGGCCTGTGAGTAATGCAGAGAACTGTGTGAGAACTGATAGGGAGCCTGGCTGTGCTTATGCTTGAACCATATGATTTTGTCCTGAGGAAGTGGTGTGGTGAAGGAGCTCTAGATCCTGTCTTTGGTAATAATAAAGCAGAATTTTGCATAGAAGTCTGCTGGAGTATCACTGGGAAGGGCAGGGGTGTGGGGTAGGATGCTGAATGTGGATGTGAACCTGTAGCCTGACCAGGACAGGTCACAAATCATGGGATTGAAATGATGGGGAGAAAAAAGCTTACAAGGTGTGGCAGCAGGTTTGCCCTCCAAGAGGGCTTTGAAGCTCAAAAAGAAACACATTGACATCATGTTGCAAAAACACTGGGATGGTGGTTCCAGTCTGGAAGTCATTTCACTGGAGGAAGTACAGCCTTCCTTCCTTTCCTCTGTCATTTGCCTTCATTCCTCTTGGGCTTTTACATTTTGTTACTGGCTTGGTATCTTCCCTATCCATCAGTCCAGCACATCCCATTAAGCAGCTTTTCTTGATTGACTAATGAGATGCTAAATTTAGCAATGCTTTTATCACTGTCTTTTATTGCTCAGCTCCATTTCCTGCATTTCACTTGCTATTCTTTGGTGATTACTCTGCTGTTACTGTATTTACTGTTGCATGCCCATCACCTCACTGGCATTTCTTCAGTCAATTGTTACTCATCTCCTGTCATTTCCTTGCCCACTCCTTCCCAGTTCTCCTCCCCCTCCTACTTCATTCAGGTGGGTTCTACCATCTTCCCCCACCCAGTGCATCACTCTCCGCCTGTGCCCAAGAGCCCTTTCAGAAAGCAGAGGACAAAAGCATTTCTGCCTGAAGAGAGCAGGCCAGGCCAGGCAGGAGGGATCCTGCCAGTGGGGTCCTCTCTGCTCATTAACTGCAGGAGTGTAACCAGGACAGAGCAGATGCTCAACTCCAGAGAGTGAAGTGTAGGTGAGATGAATGCCATCCATGTAAGCTCCAGGAGTTAAAATGCTGAGTGTTACCACAGTGTGTGCCACCCCTGTCATTACAATGACAGATAGAAGAGTCATTTAGGGAGCTGTTTGTAAGTCCTAGGATTTTTGGCAGTTGTTTAACCCACGGCACTGAAGCTGTTCAGAATTAACACATTTTTGAATCACTTTTTTGTGTCTCGATGATTAGCAGCATAAAATTCCAGGTGCAAGCTGGCCTTTTAATCCAAATAATAGCTTTTTCCCCATCATACATAAATACAGCCTTCACATATCAGTATGTTAACTGCAGTAATGCTATTCTCAGAAGATTAAAAGAAATATTCCTACTTTCATCTGCCTAGCATATCCCAAGGCTGTGAGATATTTCAGAATTAGCATAAATACTGGTCTAGATGTGCTCTTTCAGCTTTTACTTAAAGGAATTGCTGTATTCTTGACACCTGCTTATTTCGTTCTTCAGAAATGTAACCTGTGAGAATAAAGTCACCCAAGGACAAAAGTAAAGAGCTCTGTAAGGGGTTACTTGCTTCTGATGTGTGGTAGCTTTACTCATAGACACTGAGATTGACCAAAGGTTATTAATTTAAAATTTCTTGGGTCATTTCATGCTGGTTTTATGAGGTCAGTGAGATACTTTTCATTGGCAAGGTTTTCCAACATTCTGTGTATTGTGAAGTATTAATGTGACTCCATCTGGTTCTGCCACCATAGATGCTGAGGCCCTATTGACCCAGTCCAGAAGTCCTGTGTAACCTGGCTCATTTTGCAGTACAGCTGCCCAAAGTTTTACTGTGCACACAGGCAGGGCATGGGTGCACTGTGCTCTGGCCACTCTCTTGCAGTCAAGTGTGCCTGCCCTTGTCTTGTGGCATTTTGAGTTTTGGTACAGACAGTTGGCACACAAAGTGCTGCAGTTCTGAACACTAATAATTTGTTCAGGTATCCACACCCTCCAGGAGGTATTAATGGCACTGTTTATGCTGTGGTTTTTACTGGTGTGGCACAGTTGGGTGTATGTGGTGCTCTTGAAAACTTACTGGGAACTTACCTGTGTGGACATGCCCAACAGGATGATTCCCTGTGTCCATGTCTGGTATGTTTGGATGTTAATATAAATGTGTTGTTAGCAAAATAAGCAAAAGAGATGTGTCATTAAAACCAGAGCTAAAAGATCTTCAAGAGAAGGTTTGGCTGATGTCCATATCCAAATAGCTGATTGCTAACTCTGCATTTCCTACATGGAGGAGTGGGAGAGATTGGAAAGTTAAACTTAACAGAGAACAGTTGCAGGTAAATATTTTCATCAATAACCTTAGAAAGATTCATGGCAGTCTCTCACTGCCAATTAACCAGGCAATGGCTTGGACAGAATCCTCATCACAAGAATTCCCTATATTGCCAAGTGAATACATATCCTGCTCTTATGCACTATGGGCTGCTGTTCCTGAGTGAGATGTTCTGGCTTGCTGCAACAGCTGTTAGGGTGGGAGAGAGGAATTTTTGATAAACAAATCTGAAGATACACAAATAATTGGAGGGAGAGAAGGTGCATGCCTCTCTTCTGTGTATGCCTATGTTTTTGTGGATTTTTAAATAGGTCTTTTATACCTCCCCTATGTGGAAGTTTTAAGAATCTGCTAATGTTTCTAGCTTAGAAATGTGAACCACGCTGACGTGATGTCTTTGTTTTTTCTGGTGCAACTCCTGTGAGTCTTGATGATATGCATGATAAATCTTTCACCTTGGCAGAGAGAGAGGGAAGTGTTTAATATTTAACCAAGGTTGTCTTTTACTTCAGCATCCATCGATAGGGGACTGCAGTTACAAATATGTAAAACTGTGTTTGTTTTTGCTGAGAGGAGTGCTTGGAAGGAAAAAGGGATAACCTGTCCCTAAGGAATAAGTTTCAATTACAACAAAAGACGAGACTGTTTTTAGAATAGATCAAATTAAGCCCACGTTACACTGTAGCAGTTTAATACTTGTTTAAATAGAGCCATATTTAAAGCACAGCAGTTAAAACAATGGCTTGTGAGGTTGTGAGGCAGAGTGGTGAAGTTGTGCAAGTCGCTGTCTGTGCACTCCTCTGCTCAAGTTCTCACGCCAGACTGTCTGATTTTCCCATGGGGAGCAGTGTGTCAAGGTTGGTGTCATGTTATCTCCTGTTTACTGAACAAAATGGACCACTGAACCAGTTATCTGCAGTCACTGAATCAGACTCATAATCTTTACAGTTGGAAAAGACCTCCAATCGAGTCCAGCCTTTGCCTGAACACCACATCTATTAAACCATAGCACTAAGTGTCCCATCCAGTTTATTGAACACTTCCAGGGATGCTCACTTCATCACTTCTCTGGGCAGCTCATTCCAATGCCTGACAACCCTTTCAGTGAAGAATTTTTTCCTGATGCCAACCTGAACTTTCCCTAGCACAGCCTAAGGCTGTTTCCTAATGTTCTAATGTTACCTGGGAGAAGAACCTGACCCCCACCTGGCTCCATCCTCCTTTTAAGCGGTTGTAGAGTGATAACGTCCCCCTGAGCCTCCTTTGCTCCAGGCTAAACACCCCCAGCTCCCTCAGCTGCTCCTTACAGGACTCGCTTTCTAGACCCTTCCCCAGCTTTGTTGCCCTTCTCTGGACATGCCCCAGCACCTCAATGCTCTTCTGAAGCGAGTCCCAGTCATGCACAATTTTTGCTATTGTCTTTTTTTCATACCTATGGCTTCTTGTATGCTAGAGAAGGATCATATTTCCAGTTTTGAATTTAGTTAATTTGGGAAAAAGTGCTGCTGGTCATAATAAGCATCCTGCCTGGCCTGCTTTTGACCTTCTCAGAAATTTAGCAGAGCTTTTAAAGGAAAAATACAGAAGTTAAAAAGACTTAGCCCTGGCAATCTTTTTTTATGAATCCTTAATAGATCTGAGCTGCAACTCAGGTCTCCTGCAGGTAGGGAGAGTTGTGTGTCATAATTTCCTCTACTGAATGCATTTTTAACAAGTTCCAAACTAATTGTACTTGTCCTAGTGAAGTGTGTATTAATTATTTTATAATACTTTCTCTCACTTGTTTGGACAGTATCTCAGTAATCTACAGAAATAAGCCCACTGCCAGAATGCTGTAGTCTTGCAGATAAAAAGATCTACTACGCCTTTGAAAACACAAACAAGAGAAGGATTTTTTTTTTCACAGCTTTAAAAACTCTTGGTATAAAAGATGTTACGAGTGGAGTATTTAAGTAGAATTGAGATGCCTGTGGACTAAGAGCTGGAGCTTTCAGACAGTGAGCGTGCCCAAGCAGCTCTCGGTCTCGGTCTGTAAGCTGGAACTGCCCTGGGTTCCCAGTGCTGTGGCGCTGCAGCAGTCCCAGGGAGCCGAGAGCAGGCTGGGCCAGTGACCTGTGCCTCCCGTTGCAGATGCGGACGACGCGCAAGGTGTCGGTGTGGCCCGTGGGCCTGGTGGGGGGCCGGCGCTACGAGCGCCCGGTGGTGGAGAACGGCAAAGTCGTGGGCTGGTACACGGGCTGGAGAGCTGACAGGCCCTTTGCTATCGACATGGCAGGTGAGCAGCCTCTGGCACGCGGCAGTGGCTCCCTTTCTCAGTTCAAGCAGCTTCTTGAGCTTCCAAAGCCTGGCAGAGTGTGCAGCCTTTGGCACCAACTGTCCTGGAGGTCTAAGCTACTACATCTTGTCTAATTAAGTTGCTGGTTGGTGGTATCTGAACTTACTTTAAGTTGGTTTTATTTTTATGTGGCAACTTGGCTTTTATGTTGTATGAATTGTTTGTCTGAAACAAGTTAATTGTAAATTAATTCATCCAAGCAATTCTTGCAAGGAGTCCCTGCCTGTCATTCTGTCATCAGTCTAAACCAGGCAGTAGAAATGCAGACCTTCTTAGACCTCACGTTGTAAAATGCTGCTTTATCATGAAATGATTCGTTTTGCATTGGTTATTTGGAGTGACAGTGATAACTGTAGATGGATGTAGTTTGAAACACTGGGCTTAGGGGAAAAATCACTGACAGCTGTCGCCTGGTAGATGAAGGCAGAAAAGCTTCAAAATGCAGCTAATCAATCTTCTGCAGTGAAGTTTGCACAGCACACAGCTCTGTCTTGCTGACAGTCCATGCTTAGACAATCTTTTGTACATATTCACAACTGCCACATGAATCACCACTGTGCACAGGTCCAATTTCTGATACAGCAGAAGCTGGTTTCCCAGCAAATGATACAGTATTTGCACTTAGACATCTTCTGTATTCAGGAGGAATTGGAAAAGTAGGAATACAAGGGCAAGAATGGGGTAGAAATAGCTACCTTTTTTTTTTTATTCTGATACCCTTATGTTTTGGGAGAGGGAAAAGGACAGTGTACAGTTCTTTCTCATCTTAACAGAGTACATTAATTGAAATGACTGATAAAAATATGTACAGTATTTACAACTGGTTGAAAAAAGTAAATAAAGGAGGACTAAGAGTTGTTAACACCTCAAAGACAGAAAGGTTAACAGGTGAACTGTGGAGGCATTTCAAGTCAATAGTACCACCTGGCATAAAAATAAGTATTTGGGTGTTCAAATAAAGGCATTCCTCAGGGGTGAAGCAGGCAGTCAATGCCCAAAACCATGCAGTGTGTTTAGGATTGCAGTTGTGCAGTTTAACAGTCCCTGCCTGTGGATTTACAGATACACATTGATACTGTACTCCAGAAGGGATTACTGATGGCATTATAAAGGTGAGAGTGTGGTTTATAATTCATTAGCAGCGGGCAGAAAGCCATTACACAACACTGGCCAAGGGACTCTAACTCAGACATGAAGAGGTACATGGAAAGTTCTTAAGTTGTTCACCTTGCAGATGCTGGCTGAATCCCTGGAATGAGGAAAAGCAGCTCCATTAGGAGTATTACCTGCTTGTGCTTCGACCAAAGTCATGTAAAGGAGGGTCACAGAGACAAACCCCAAAACATTTAGTGCACAGGAAGTTACTGCAGAACCACAAAGAATTATACCCTGTGAGAGAACTTCTATTAGTCTTCAAAAAATACTGAAGAAATTAAATTTCATTTTTAATTTCAGCAAGGAGAGAAATGGATGCAGTGTAGACTGCTAAAAAATTATGTGAAATTTGCATCTTCTTTTCCCTCAGGTATACAGTGGCAGGGCACAAAGAGAACAGAACTACAAATCCAGAACTCCATAGGTGTCTGAGCAGGTGCAGGCTACAGGATGCAGGTCAACACGCAGTTTCCTTCCCTTGCCCTTCTCTCCTGACTTCCCAACACCCCTCCAGGGACTTGCTACCAAACCTAAGTCCATTGGCTGTAGTCCATTGTTGGCATTTTTCCATCTACTGGAAAATATACAAGCAGGTTATATTGAATGCTGCATGGATAAGGAAGATCAAAGATCTCTTTTAAAAATGTTGCCATGAAAACAGTATAGGTGCACACAGTAATATTGATATGGAGACAAATCAGCTGTCTGCAGTTAATGCTCTGTGCTCATGTCCCAGTGCACTGGTAAGGAGGCTCCCTTTGGTTTATTAACAGTCCTTCCTGGTGATTTTCACAGGAATTTGATCATGAGGCTGGATATGAACAGTGATGGCTTGAAAGGTTTGGGATCACTGATTTAACTTGTGGCTGTTCAGAGGAAGCACATCCTTGACTTTAAGCACAAACTTCTTACTCTAGACTGCAAAAATATAAGGCCAAATTCAGATTACTGCAAGTGGAGACAGGTCCTGCTGATTTCACCAGGCTCAGCTCAAAGCCTCTTGCTGGCCAACCTCCAGCTGCCATGTGCAAGTCAAACACACTTGTATGGGGTAATCACATTAGGTCAGTTCATTAAAAAATAAATATTTATTTTGAGACATTTGTGGCTGACACTGCTACTGTCCAATGCTAAACTGGAATCAGAAAGCAAAGTAGCTGTTTCCTGTGTTGCTTCTTGCCTGGCAACTAACACACCATATGAATTAGTTCAGGTATTTCCAAAGTTCTGCTTCAGTTTTGACTGGAGGTGGATTCTAGAGTTTGACACAGACTTGCTTACCCTTGGGGAGGAAAAGTGAGAGAGAAGGTGGAAAGCAAGAAGGTGACACTGATTCTGAGGTAGGCACTGTTATTTAGTATGGATCTTCTATATTAAAAGTAATTGTTTTACTTCTGGCCTGTTCCTAGTGCCAGAATTTTGGATCACCCATGAAAAAAAGTCAGATTGTGATTCTTCTAATGTGAGGGTTGTTCAAAAAGGCAGATGCTTACTTTGCATTAGCATTCCAGGAGCTACTTCAGTCATAGAGATTAATATTTGACTGTAAATCACTGGGCCAGCAGATTTTGGACTTGGGGTCCAGAGCTCATCCACTGTGCCCTAGGCACCTCTGCTAGGGCATGAGCAACCACCTTTTTTTATAATCTTTTTAAATATTTTGCTATAGTCATGAGATCTTCAGTACATTTCATCTTTCTTAGGGTTCCCAGAGCAGAATGTCAATCTATTCACAGCACTGCAGAACTTGGCCTATTTTGCCTAAACCTGAAAGAGCCACTGCCTGAAGTCACAAGCAAAACATTTTTGAGTGGCTATGGCAGTCAGCACACTCAAACCCCCCAAAAACCAAACCAAACCACCACCCTTCCCTCCCAAACAATACATACTGTTTTAAACACTGAATTTATAATCAAGTGCCTCTTCCATGGTGAATTAATTGTCAACAGATGCCTTTGTTCCTAACTACAAAAACTCCTGGTTAGACATCGCTGCCTTATTGCAACCCAAAAAAATGCACCACAGGGAGAACAGAACTTGAAAGCCACAGAGCCCAAGCCAAAGGTGGGATCTTGATCTATGTGGAAACCAGCACATCTGTTTCAACTTTAGCATTGAGCATTAGCATTTATACACTCCAGAAATGATAAACACTCAAGTTTCTAGCTTGCTTTCAGCTACTGTCCTATCTAGAACATGCAGGAAGCAATGGCATTTACCACAGCAACAGAATCTTTAAAACCTGGCTCAAGTTTAACTGGATGAAGAAAAATGGTTCTGCCTTTTAACAGAAGCCACTGATCTAACACAAGTCAAGGTGTGAATTAACAGCAACAGCTTTCATTGAAAGAAGAACAGATGTAATACCTGCTATGTCTCCCAGGCATCTTGTCCTCCAACAAATTAATTCCTATCTAGGTGACTCTTCAGCCAATTAGATTTAATTTACAACCTTGCATTAAACACCAAAAACCCCCGAAACACCTCTGCACTCCAGCTATGAAAATGTCTTGTGGCATTTCATGTGAAGTTAAGCCCAGTATGACCTGGTAGGAATAATGATTAAGTAAAGTAACTGTATGCATGTAAGCACTGTTTGGTTATGCTACACTGGAGACAGTAATCCCAGATAAATCCCTGTTTAGTGATAGAATTCAAACCAACAGTTTCTTTTCATCTATTAGCACAGGATCATTATCTACTGAGAGAAATAATTAGTGCCAGTCTGGTCAAAACCTGAGCTGTCTCTTCTCTTTCTGACACCAAAACTACACATTTGATAGTCAACTGAAAGTTGTCACCAGAAAGTGATTTTCTCTGAAGTCCATCTTACAAAATGTCATACATGTGAAATTAAAGCAGTTATAAAGCAGAGCTGAAGAACTAGAGAGCCAGGAGATAAGTCTCCTTGAATTATTTTATCTCTTTTAAGTTGCTGCTTTATTGGATTCTTCTAAACAAAGATTGCATGGGCCCTGACCAAGGAAACAAACCTCAGGCCAGTCAGTGCACAGTAGTCCATGTTCCTGCCACCTGCAACACTTGGTTTATAATTTATCTTTTACTTGGTGCCTGAGTTTCAGCAGTACCCTCAAATGACAATTTGCAATAGGATGGCAGCAAGGGCATGTGTTACATGCAGGGGCCACAACCCCCTTGAACATCTGTTTGTAGGAGAAATCCACCCTCAAAACTCAGTGCAACCTTCTCAAGAGAGGAGCAAGCCCTGCAACAAGAGAATTTATGAGAAATTAATGTATTGATAAGTACAGGCTCTGCTCCAGGGAGCCACACTGACACCACAAAGATAAGCAGCAAAAACTCTGTGTCTCTTCTGCTTAGAATGGGATTCTTTCCATGCACTAAAATCTAGGACACTAATTTTGGTGTTTACTTCATTTCCTTCTTTAGGCATTGAATCCTAAATATATTTTAAAAAAAAAGAGTTGCTCACACAGCTGATCAGAGTTCTAAAAGTGCATTCCCATGCAAAAGAACTTTTTTTTTTGGTTCCCAAAATTATTAAAGCCCAGTTGCACCCAAAATTTATAGTTTGTTTTATCTGAGGAAAAAAGGCCAACAAAACCTAACCAAAATCACTAAACTGAAGCAGACCATTTTGTTCATCAGTAGTAAGTCTCTGGTCCCCTGTGAAGGTGCAGCAGGCTGGCTGTACATACTGCCTGTATGTAAACTCTCACCCTCAGCTCTTCCCAAATGATGACACTTGGATACCAAGAGCACTGGGATAGAGCCCACCTTGTGCTCCATGATGGCCAGGCTTCAAGCTGTAAGAAGCAAGACTGCTCTGCAGGGTGTGGGTAAGCCCTGTCCATCCAGACACCTCAGGCAGGATAGGCTGTATAAAGCTACATAGAAGGTAAAATATATCAATGTTTTCTCTGTCCATCAGTGAACTGGGAACTCAGTTTACATCTAACCCATAGTATTCATCAGAGTCCAAATCCTTACTGAAAACAAAACAAACTTTATGGTGTCTTCTGTGTTTCTACAAGCAAGAACATGATAAAGTGGTTTCAGTGTACTTGACATATGATGTAGTAATTACTTCCTTCTATTTTCCTGTTCAAAAGGCTCCTGTGAAGTCACAGATACTTTCAAGGAAAATATAGTAGCAAGACATTACTACTAAAGAAAGAGGTCAGAATTACATTAAGTTACAGAAAGTTATGCTCAGTTTTAAACTGACAGAATTTTAATACTGGCTTTAGAATTAAATATTCTTGGAGTTTTCCAGAACTGATGTAAAAACTTTTACTACTTGTGTCATAAAGGGACAGCTGGAACCACTCTGAACTGATGAAGAAAGGATTTCTTTGGTGGGCTTGGCAATCAGACAAAAGGAGTTAGTTACAATTACATTTTTCTTTACAAGTCTATCAGTGGAGTTTCTGAGCCATAGTATAAGAAGCATACATATGACTGAGCATTGCTGAAGGAAAATGGGAGAGTTCTATAAATAATAGCAAATTAGAGATTCATGGATTCATAGAGATTCTTCAGAGAGCGTGAGTTTGTTCAAACCAATGATTTCTCAAGTTTGCAGTCTCCCTTCAAGGAACCTGATGCATGTTAGCAGAGAAAAGAATTGCAGAGAAGTGTGTACACTGAATAAATCCTTTGAGCTGTGCTGTGCCAAGCTCAGACCAGCTGGGATTGCCTGGCAGACCACTGGTGCTAAAATCAGTCCCAAGGCAGAGCATTAGTACGACTTGTCTTTCCTCAACAAGGATGTTAAAAATCTACAGACTAAAACTGTCTAAATATCACAGTTGTAACATACTTTAACCTTTTTTCCAACTCTCACCTTGAAATGTAGAACAGTTTGTACAATATATATTTTATACATTTTATTTTACTTATAATTGAGTTTTATGTCTTAATTGAAGTAGAAAGGAAGAATAACCCAAGATTTTAGCAATACCTGACTTTTCAGACAAGAATGCATATATTACCTGTATGGCAGGAAACAGATTTAAACATGTTGAAAATATGGTGCAATTAAAAAAATCTGATGGTATCTTAAGGGCAAAACAAAACAAAACAAAACAACGTAGGATGTACAAACCTAACAAATACCGTTTATCCACATCATCAAATTTACACATTTTTAAAAAGAACATGGGAGATTTCCAGGCATAAGTGTAGCTGCACAAAAATGTAAGGCCTAAAGGTTTTTCTCAACCTTTTTTCCTGTCTCCCTCTCTCCAAGGATTTGCTGTGAGTCTTCAAGTGATCCTGTCGCATCCCAAAGCTGTATTCAAGCGTCGTGGTTCTCAACCAGGAATGCAAGAATCTGATTTTCTGAAACAGATAACAACAGTGGAGGAACTGGAGCCAAAAGCAAACAACTGCACAAAGGTACAATTGGCACACTTTGTGCACAGCGTTCGTGCCATCTCTGTAGATGGCCTGACTGACACAAATGTTATTTTCCAGGTTCTTGTGTGGCACACCCGAACAGAGAAAGTGAACCTTGCTAACGAGCCAAAGTACCACCTGGACACAGTGACTATTGAGGTATGACGTGGGGACACAGTCCCAGGGCAGGAGCGGCCACGGAGGCGCCAGCGCGTTCCGTTCAGACAGCCCACACCTCTGCTCCTGCCTGAGAGCCCACGGACTTCTGTGGAGACAAAGGAACCTTTCAGAGACCTAATAAACCAATCAAGTGGGTGTGCTTTGTTCTTAACTTGTCTGCATGCATTTCTGAACTCTCAGCTTAATAAACTGACACTTACCTTTGTTTTAATGCTGTTTCCACATAGAGAAACATGGCTGCAATGGAGTATTTTCAAAATCATTATTTATGTATATACTTTTTGTATTTATCCAGCTTAATGGTGTAATTATAAACTGATTTTAACTCACAAACTGTTGGTCTAAATATCTGTATAAATGGATCCTCCAAACTGAACATGTTTTACTTCATTAAAAGTAGCAGTCAAATAGGTCATACAATAATGAAATAAAAACCCACAATCATTTACGGATTTATCCTTTTAATATAGGGAAATAACATTTTATCATTACGAGGCACCATAAAATGTAAACACAATCACTGTCATAAACCTGGATCTCTCTGCAAGACAAAATATATCTGTTCACACTGAGTTACCTTGAATGCATATTGTGCTGTCAGTTCTCAGCTTTAACACTGTGCGCCTGCCTCCTGAGCCAGGTCAGAGACTTTACCACAGGAAACTCAAATGCATCAAATGCTCATCTTTAAAAGAATAAACTATTGATTTGTAGAACTACAGTAACATCCAGGTTTATCTTTCTTTCAATAACCACATTCCCTGTTATGCACACCATAACAACATCACAGTGAAATGTATGATGAAACAAAATTTGTTTGATACACTAGAAAACATTGCTCAGTGATACATTTACATTCTATTTATATATGATTAAACATTTGTTCATACAGTACCTTCTACAGGATTACTGGGTAATTTTGGGGGGTTGGGGTTCATA
Source organism: Notiomystis cincta (assembly GCA_013398075.1). Taxonomy (NCBI): domain Eukaryota; kingdom Metazoa; phylum Chordata; class Aves; order Passeriformes; family Notiomystidae; genus Notiomystis; species Notiomystis cincta. The sequence goes on along the minus strand of VZRX01000500.1, from coordinate 87,842 downwards.
TTTTTGGATATTACTAACATGATAGCTACATCCCTTATATGCAAACATTTGATCTAGAATTTTGAGGGAAAAAAATCAGTATGTGGTTAAGCAGCTTCTTAATATGGTCTATGAAATCATATGCATTGTATGAAAATGCTTCCAATGATGTATAAATATATTCTTGATCTGCTTTTCACTACATCAAATTTAAATCAATATAGACCACGACACGGTCAGTCAGTTATATTCTTAATCTGAACAGCTGGGGAAAAAGAAAAAGAATATATATGTACATGGAAGGAACAGCAAAAGTAAATGTATTTGAACAAGGAATGTTAGGTGGCTGTTCTGGGAAAGATTTCTATTGCAACTTTCATTTCCACAGTTGTGTGCTGAGAGTCTGGCCAGAGGAGCTTCCAGTCCATCCTGCGGCTGTGTTGGGGGGCTGGCCAAAGCCCATCACGTTGCTGGAACTGCTGAGGTTCATCCCAGCCATTTGCTGATTCATCTGCAAAGCACACACACACACGAGCCTGGTTAGCACTGGCACTGAAATGCAGCATGCTGCTAGCCAAAAGCAGTCCTGCCTCCAACCAGACACCCAGTTACAAGAACATTTCCCTAAAAATATTTCTCATTAAATAAAAGTATTGCCTCCATCTAAGTTTCTAAGCTTTTTCTCACTCTACCAGCTTTTCAGGAGCCCTTCAATCACCAACATACATCACTGATGGGCTGCAGCATTTGGTGTATGTGCCACATGAGATTGACAGCATGTGAAGGAGGTGGCCAATGTGGCTGGTGAAAGTTTGCTTTCACAGTTTCAAAGCTAACAAACAAAATTGTGGCAACTGTGATAAAAAAACACCAAAGCCAGTAATAAAGTCTTGTCTGCACTTGCAGCTCCAGATTTATTTTTTTTCTAGCAACATTTCTTTGGAGACTTCATGATCTTGACTACACCCGTTCTTACAGGAATTGTCCATTTAGGTGACGATCAACAAAGCATGAGGTGGATTTATAAACTTGAGTATTATCTAAATCTAACCATCCTTGCTAAAGAATCTACTTAAGATTCCTTTAAAAAATGAGTAAAATAATCCACATGAAATTAAATTCACATGAATTTAACATCTAGTTAAAGGTGGGAAAGAACTTCAAATTCAGCACATTCACTTCAGGGTTGTTGCAAAACTATTCATAGTTTTATAAATATCTAGTCACTGTAATTTTCAGTGCTCAAGTTCAAAATGAGTTTGAGAGCAAAAGAGCATTTGGAGCAGTTAATTGTCAGAGCTAATGAATAGGGATGTTGGATAAGTAACATCTGATTCAACTTAAAGGCACCACTAGGTAAAAGTCAGAGTTCATTTAAACACGAGCAAACAATACCAGGTTGCAAAATGAAACTGAAACACTGGTGAAAAATTTAAGTAAATTGCAAACAAGTATTTCAGGCTAAAATTAAGTTCTGCTGTGCTTTCATACAGAACTGTGTATCTGCAGAAAACAGCCCACTACTGAACCTGGAAATACAGAAAAAAGCTGATGAAAACATGCTTTACCCAGTGGTTCATCTCTTCTGGAGCAGAATTCTTAAGCAGCAGACTATATAAAACATGTTAGTCTGGTAGGTAAAGCAAGCTCTCCCCCTTTTCAACTAGAGTCAGAGTTTAGATCAGAGTTCTCCTACAGACTGTGGAATGTCATCATACTGACAACATCGATGTGCAAGGGGTACAGGAACATGTGACGAGCTTGTTCGAGGAGCCAGCTTTTAACAGGCATTTGATAAGAGGCAAGATTTTAATTTCAAAGCTGATATGGGTCATTTTAAAGCTAGCTACTTAGAAAAAGACTGTCACTGGTATACCACAGATTTTTTTGATCTGACATTTTGAAATTCTCATCTTTAAGAATTACTTTTCAAAGCCAAATGACAGCCTGTATTTTCAAACAGGGGCTGTTTTATCCATGTCGGAAATGCTGTTTACCTTCATAAATGTTCACACCATAAGACTGAGCAGAACAGTAGAAATTCATATCATCCAATTGAATTCTCTTCTTGTATTACTAAGTAAGCAGCATGGAATTATTATATTGTTATCATAATGCAAATAGCATGAAAAAAATAGTTGCTATCATCCATGCTGAACTCCAAGGGAATAATTTAGGCCCATTCCCTCTGCCTCACCCTGCCCCAATAAACTCTCAAATACCTGATTTCAAGATGTTACCTTGGAAAATGTACAAATACAGTACTACATGTACATTAAGCCTCCTAGAGAACCTTTTAAACATGCTTTAAAAATAGGATGGAAGTGCTGCAGATAAGTAACAGATGCACCTAAGCAAATTATCTACAGGAAAATTTCAAGAGCACAAAGCACTTTATATTCCACCAAAATTTATCCTGAAATCCGTGAATGAAAGCATTCATTGTTAATGGCTATCCTCAACCAGTTAAATTCCACTTTTAGTTATAAGGCTGTGTTTCCATTTCAGAACTTTGTAACTCAAGCTGAGCTAAGCTTTTTACCTGGCTGGCTCTGATGAAGGATGAGAAGAGCTACGGAAGTAGAGAACTGAGTTTGGTCTACCTTGGCAAAATTATTCTCTGCTTTTGTAGTAGTTATCTTTCATTGAAGTATTCACTAATTTGTTAACATGTGCCTCTGAGCAATTCATAGCCCAGCAGTCTGTACCTTGGCTACACTTGACCTTCCTCCTACAGTCACACATTTAGTATCTGAAAAGCATCATCCTTCCTAAAGCACTCTTGTCTGGGAATGGCCAGTCTTTACCTGAGAGAGGTTCCATTGAGCTTGTTGGTTTTGTTGCAATCCATACTTATTTTGTGGTGGTGTGACCATCTGTCCCACCATTCCACCTTGAGGTCCAACGACAGTTTGAGGAAGTCCCATCACACCAGTTGGTGCAGTACCAGTAAATCCATTGGGCATTCCCACTCCTACCATCACGCCTGTGCTTTGTCCCATGACTGGCACTGATTGTCCCATCATGTTTCCCATCATCCCAGTTGCTGCTGGCACAGGAACTCCCATGGCTGGAAAGCCTTGAAAGTGAGTTGATGGTTGTGTGGTAAATGGCATAGAAGACGACCCCATGAACATACCTGTACCAGAGAAGGGAAGATTTCAGCAGAAGTGTCTTGTGATTTTCCTCCCCCATCCCATAAGTCAGAAGTGCACCAAAATAATCACTAGGATAACTTTGTCCAGCTGAATGTCACTGCTGCCAATTTAGCTTCTGGTAAAAGCAAAAAATTGCTTTAAAACCCTCAAAGGAAAGGGACTCACCATGAGATTAACTGCCAAGAAGAATTTGGCATCCCTGTGGTGAACCAGAATCTTTCAATTGCTGTATTGGAGGTCTTTGTGTTCACACAAACATAGCTAAACCAAAGCTCTGACAGTTCTGCAGGGATCCTGGCAGCCTGCTGGCTGCACACTAGAGACTCAGACCCTCACTGATGAATTACATGGCAGAAGGAGACCTCACAAATCTTTCAGTAAATTGTACACTTGATAATTTGAACAACTATAAATAAATTAAAATCACAGATATGTTTTCCTTTAGCTTCCATATTACATTTCAGTAATTTTTCTCGGTTTTATAAAAGCTGAAAATAATATTCTTCATTTGAATACAGTTAGCAGATATCCAACCTTAGCTTTATCCTTGCAGAAGGTAAATTTTCTAGATAAAGATTAAAATAGGATTGCACAGAAACCTTCACAACATTATTTACCCGGAGCATTTTGCTGCTGCATTGTTCCTGTGCCATACAGTGATAAAATGGAGTCTTTGGAGAGTTGTTTCTTCGCTGACTCTTCGGATTTTGTTGTTTGCTCAGTAAATAGATCAAGATCCCCGGCTGCTCCAGACAAGGTGGCAGCTGCTGGTTTAGTGGAAGTGCTCTGGGAAATAAAAGGACAGACTACTGAAAGAAACCAGCAAAAGATGTTGTTAAATATTTACTGTACAGCCTTGCCCCTCAACTTAACAAGACCTCATTCATTTACAGAAACTAAATTTAAGTGAATGAGAATTTAAAAATATGTGATATGACTAAAGACAGAAAAAAGCAGTACAGGCAATATGGAAAGACCATCAGACCAGATGGAGGTTACAAAACAAAATCCTCAACCAGCTTCAGGGCGTACACAGACAGATTATTCATTCCTGTTGCTTCTACATTTTTCATCAGTGAGAAGCATAAATCAAGAGCTGGAGTTAGATTATGAAAAATAATTAGGAAATCAATAAGGAGATTAACATTCACATCTCATTAATCGTCTCATAGGCAGAATAGATTAGAGAAGAGCTAAAACAAAAGATTAAGTGCTTTGAAATGTATCTTTGGAGAAAAGGCAAAAGTAAAACTTTGGCTATCTACTTCAAGTAATAAAATTTCTAAAATACATTGTTTATAATTGGCTTACAGTTCTTCAAGCAGGTTTCACTTATCGAGAAAGCATCTTTATCAAAAACCTACTGCAGTCTACAATTGAAAAACTAAAATATGGGCGGACAAGCTGGCAGGCTTTGTGCAGCTCTTGCAATAGAATGTTTTGTAAACAAATTACATCCAGGTGTCTCTCAGTGCTGTTACATTGCTACTCTTACTCACACAGTTCCATATGGGAGCTTTCTCAGGGAACCAGGCAATACATAGGTTCTTGTTATATTCTTCAAAATATGCAACTCACCCTGATGCCAGTGGGAAATTTTAATGCAAATCAACTGTATGCTCATTGAAAAAGAGCCAGAACTGCAAATCATACTTAAACTATGGACTTATTTTAGTCCAGCTAATTGATCCCCAACTGCTTAGCATACACCTACTGCACCCCACAGCTTGTGTGAGTTTCAACTCTTTTCTACACTAAAGGAAAATCTTCCTTTGAATACCACTGTCAATGAACTCAACATGTAACCAGGTCTATTTATTGAGATCCCACACCCAAGTTTATCAGATAGACAAGAGGACACCACAAAATACACAGGTTTTTTTTATAGGGAACAACTCTATAATCTTCCTTAAAACAACTATCTCCAATCTGCTGCTTTTGCTGGTGTGCTGCTGACTAAGCCCTGAAAAGTCCACTATGGTCATACTGGATTTGTACAAACACCACAGTGCAAATGTTCAATATGCAGCTTCAGAAAACACATGAAGTGTGTGACTTCTGAAGTGCTAAAACCTTTAGCATAAGGCAGTGCCATAGATTAGGGAAGAAAAAAAACACAGAACAGTTCTGTTACCAGCTAAATTTGCCAGAAACCAGCAAGGGAAAGGACTGCAGATTCATATAGTTGATGGTGAAAAATCCCCAAAACTGGTGTAGAAAGGGAAGAGAAAAGAAAAAAAGGGAACTTTCTGGAAACTGAAAAACCTGCATTTAACTACAGCCAACCTGGGTCAAAGTCAAGAGGACTTAATGGGCAACCAAAAGTGGGCTGATAGCACTACTAGGGAAAGCAAACAGAAAAAGACCTGTGAAACCTCTCTGGCCAGTGTACAATTGAATTATCAATTTCATTCTGTACATACTAAAATAGCTTCTTCCTCTTCCTTCTCACAATAATTTCTGATTGCAAAGCAAATCAATTTTTATTTAAGTGGGTAGTGGCTTCTCTCTATTCGAGACAATTTTTTATTAGTGTGACATAATCAGTCTTTAAAAATACCAGAGTCAGATTTAACAACACATTCAGGTAGAAGCCCACCCTGAACAGCAGTACCTGTTTTTCCTGTGCACACACCCAGGAAGGCCCATTACTGAATTGTTCCTGCTGACAGAGATCTCCCGTGGAGCCTGCCTAGGACAGCCCCTGTGTGACAGCCACGCTCAGCACACTGCAGGGAGGAGGACACAGGAGCAGTGGAAGTGGCTGAGCCACTCTCTCCCTCTGCTGCCTGCACAGCAGCAAGGAAGGGGTTTGCTTTTCTCCAGAAGGGAGAGCTGGAAGCCTGGAGGTCTGATCATGTTATGTTTACAACCTAAGATTAAATGTTCATTTAATGTCTCTTCATTTGGTTTGGTTTTGGAAGATCCTCTAAGGAGCTAAAGCACAGGACAAGCACTCCCTGAAGCGTTCATCAGCTGAATAAATGGAAGGTAATGCAAAATACATGGCAAGGAAACAGCAGGTGGCATCTAAGTTAAAAAACAACCTACACTGACATGATTTTTGTATCTCTAACATTGTCATGCTACCCAAGACCTCTGTAAAAACACACCTGGCACTCATTTTCCCACACACAGTGGTCTCAGACAGTCATTATGCCAAATCTAAATGCTCACCAGGTGCTGAAGGATCATACTGATAAGCAGTTTCATGACATTAGTGCAACAGAATTTTTTCCTACAAGAGAGGTGGCAACAGAGGAAATGAAAGAGGCAAGTGGGACACGTGGAGTTGAGAGAAGGACTGCAGGACAGAAAAAGGCACATGTGCACTTTCCTGCTACCTGCATGTCTCTGGCTCTGGCTGGGATGGAGGAAAGCAGGGATGGCCTGTAGAAAAGCCAGGCCTGTACTGTTTTCCATTTGTATGGTGATAAATAATGGCCACACACAACATTTTCAATTTCTCCCTGCTGACTGGAAGAGTTACCTGTATAGGGAAAATACAGCCTAGCACATAATTATTCTTATGTAAGCAAGGTACTAAGTACATTACTAAGGTCTTAAATTCTGTGTACAATTCTTACCCTTTTTATCTTTGCCCTGTAAATGGACTTGATGTTTATTTCAACTCTTCCTGGTTTTGATTTCGCATATTTTGTTTTTAGACATCTACCCACTTCCATCAAAAATAATCAACTGTTATTTCCTGGTAATAACTGATGAGGAAATGAGCACTCAACTATATTCAGTTCACAAAGAAAAACACTAAGAAATCTCATCTGTTCTCTTGCTTTTAGGAATTATCAGCAATATCTGAAAAAGATTAAGATTTCTATCACTTTCTCAGATCATATCCAAGAATATAATTAATGTTACAATAAGATTAAAACCTCAACTTTATTTTTTGCTGCATGTCCAGTACTCAAAATAAGCAACACAGTGTTTCCTTAGCAATCATCCTTGTCTAGGCCTGAAAACATTTATCTTCCCTGCAGTCCCATTTCTAACTCCTTCTTCAGATTTTCCTTCTCTAAAACTCAAATTTCTGTTCCTCTAGACTCTGTTCAGCTGATTCCTTCTGATTCTGGAGTATGATGCCTGCTCTTCCACTGTGCTCCACCTAAGGCATTTAAAGCACCAAAGAGAGTATAATCATGGATTCATAAATGGTTTGTGCTGGAAGGGACCTTAAAAATCATCAAGTTCCAACCCCCTGACATGGGCAGGTCATCTTTCACCAGATCATGTTGCTCAGAGTCCTTCTCATCTGGCCTTGAACCCTGCCAAAGATGGGATCATACAAATCTTCTATGGGTAACCTGTTTCAGAGTCTCACCACCCTAACAGTGAAGAATTTATTCCTAATATTTAATCCAAACCTACCCTTGTTCAGTTGGAAGCCATTTTTCTTGTCCTGCCACGAGACTCCCTGAAAAAGAGTCCCTCCCCATCTTTCCTGCAGTCCATCTTCAAATACTTCTTAAACCCCCCTGAGTTTGCTAATAGGCAAAATTCTATTAAAAAATATTATTCTGTCACATATTGTTTTTTACCAGTTCTTAACAAATTCAACAGTTTGCATTAGCATCCAGCTATACAGAACAGTGGGAAGAAACATTTTAAATGTTTTTGGAAACTGTGATAAAGATACTTGTCTGAAAGCAGAGTCAAAGTGCTCAGGATCATCAATGCTCAAGTCACATTTGAAAAAGGGGAAACAAATGCTTTTGTTTTCACTTGAAAAACATGTCTTGGCTATGACAACAGAATAAATCCTAAGTTTAGCAGACATCATGTTGTTTCAGTCTCAAAATAAAACATTCAAACAGACATTTCTGTGCTCCACAGAGCCATAAAACAGAGTGCATTTAGCATTAAATGCTGCCTTTCAGGTTAAACTGGAGAAGAAAAGCAATCCTGTGAAAACTCAAGGGTCAAACAGATCAGTTTGAGGAACACCATTAAATTCCCTTCTTTTCAGAGGAAAATCTCTCAAATCCCACTGTGGCACCTCAGACACTCCTACACTGCAGAACATAATGGTAAGTGTCTCAATGAGAATATTTCTCACTATTCCACACTATTCCACATTTGATCCCCTTCTCCTACTTTTTTAAAAATTTCAGTACATTCTGTTAATAGATATTCAAACAAATTTAGGTTAACATTTGGCCAAAGATTTCTACTTTAAATTTTCCAATTTCCAGCACAGGAACTGAATGTTAGGGTTACTCAACTGCTGATCTGAGTTCATGCCTACTTTACCAATTGCAGCCTTGCACAAATAATTTCACATTATAATCACATCTCCTATTTACTTCAAGAAATTTAAACAGACCAAGTCCTTAAACCCTCTCATGCTCTCCAGCCTCCTGTATTCTCCTAACTCTTCTCTAAATCTCATACAACTTTTATCCATGTTGCAAGGTGAAAGATCTTACAAAATACTCATAGCACTGCCCTCAACTCCTGCCTAGCTCCAGTTCCCAGACTAGACACCACCATCCTGAAACAGAATGCTGCAAGGTCTTGATAATCCTGAAGCAAAATAGAGTAATATTCTCTTTGGCCCACTTCAGCAAGCAACCCACTAATCACCATCAGAAACCTGTCTTCTGCTACCTACCCATGTTCCTGTCTCTTATCTGTAGAGATTATCTGATTACATTACATTTTCTTTGAGATTACTGATTAAAAATGGAAGATAACCAAGAATTAGATCTTGCAATACACCATATGGATCGTGTGCTTGATAAAAAAATGCTTGCTGAGAGTTCTGTTTGTTCCTCCTGATTATGGCACACAGAAGAAAGAAAAATGTTGCTACAAATCTGGACAGTTTTGTTTACAGCAAGTGAATATATTCATGTTTTCTAAAAGATAAACAACATGTCAAATATTCCTCTCACAAAAGGTCTAGTGGCCGTATCTTTATCACAGAAATGCATTTAAAATATTATATATACACATAATTCAGTATTTTTAGCAGCCACTCCATTATTTAACCCATCACTAGTCATCATCGCCCTTCATTTTGCTTTTTTTTCCCCTCTTAAATATTTAGCTTACTTTTGGATTTCCTGCATGCTACAGCTAAATCATTCTTTAACCAGCAGGTCACAGCACATGTCCATGGACTAGAAACAAAAGAAGGCTTTTCTCTTCTGTCTCAGGCTGTTCTTTTCTCCTGGGGACACAGTAACTACATACAGAGGTCATCACTTCCAGCTTCAGAACAGCTGGAAAGGGGGAAAACCAGAATTCAGTGCTACCCATTATGTACAGTAATACCAACTGGCCCATTTATTTTGAGGCCAAGTGAAAACTTCGCACTTCTAGATCTGAATTTACTCACTCTACACCCAAATAAAATAAATTAAAAACTCAGGGAAGCAAGAAATGGGTTACTGCTTTTCACATCTATCTCTATAGGGATTAATTTTGACATAAGCCATTAAAATAGCAGACAACAAGCACTCAAATATTGCTGTTCCTGGTACTTTGACCAGAGATTTCCCCAAGAGGCAAGAAAATCTACACCAGCACTTTCCTTTGCACTTTCAGCTAACACAACCAAATCTAAATGCAAGTTTACATCTTATTACCCTCACTGTTTATGGGTAGCTTAACAAGGTGGGAAGTTTGCTCTATCTGTAACATTAGATTTAAAAATAAATGTGGTTTCAGTCTCTGAAACTGTGTCTAGCATGTTGCACAGTCAGCCCTCAGCAGCAAGCAGGGGAAGGGAGAGTAAAGGATAACAAATAAAATCTGCTGAATAATAGGTATATGCTTTGAGGCACTCAGAACTGCCTTTCATCATTATCCCTTCCACAGTATATACTATGAAAACTAATGGATGAGCAGAAACAAGTACAGATCACATGTCCCAAATCATAAATTCAAGAATACACACAATTCTTTCTGGTTTAGCAGAGTGGGACAGAAAGCCCTACATAAATAAGCTTCTAAATAACCTTAACAAGATGCCCCAGTTGAGGAAGTCAGCCCACCACTACTCCAAAACCTCCCTCTCAGAAGCCAGTCTGAATTAAGGAAGCCTGCACATGTCCATCACCACCACCTTGCTCTTTGAGTCAGCTACTTTAGAAGAGCTGCAGCTTCAAGCAGTTTCTTTGTGTCCCAAAGCTGCCTTTCCAGGCTACAACAGGCATGGTGATGGATTTGCTTCCAGACAGCCATGGCTATCAAGGAGCAGGCCAGGTGCAGGAGTTATGCTACTCTCCCTAGAGGAAAGCAAGACATACAAGTTCTAAGATGAGACAAAAGACAGACCAGCCCAGGTAACAGTGTTAGTTTTTCTTGCTATTTGTTCTTGATTTTGAGTATGAAACCTCAGACCCCAAATTTTTAGCAGGTCTAAGAGAGAAACATCTGCTGCAGCCTTTCCTAAATATCAGCATCACAAGGCAATAAGAGGTCTTAAAAAGGATGACTTGATGCCCAATAACCTGAAGACATAAAGTTATATTCAGCAATACCTATTTAAAAAAGAACAAGACAAAAGAATAAAAATTCAAACATCACTACCATCACCAGGGTAAGACAGAATCCAATTTAGCTGGATAACCAGAAGGAAAGACCACACCATCTACTTCTATATCTAAGCAGTGCAGAAGCTTGAAGAGGTGAGAAAAACATAGGTGTTACAGTTTAAGCATCTCCAGTCATGAGATGCTTAAAATGTATTGAGAAGTGTGCATTCCTTCTGTGTGAATGAACAATTCCCTGAAGGAAATTACACACATGCATGCACATATTTACACATACACTTAGCTAAATACACTTATTAAATTTTACCTGAGCAGGAGGTACTGCAGCTGCTGGTAAAGGATTAGAGATCATTGGGCCAAAGATATCCAGGTCATCATTCAGTGCTGTGACAGCAGCAGTGCCTCCATTTGTAACAGATGCTTCAGCTGGACCGTCTAAAAAAGCAACAGAATCACTTTTAAAGTGAAAATTATTAATATCTTAACACTATGAGAATAATTAGAGCTGTCTATTCCCTCCTACTCTGCCCCCATCAAAGATATGCTCAGTTTCTGAGATATTTTTCAGACTGTGATATTGCTCAGATTTTGTAAAGACTTCTTTCCCGAAGAAGATGGCACATTAATGTCCTTCAGAAAACAACTACCTAAAAAAAAAAAAACACTTAAAACTTCCCTAAGGACAACCACACCAACTTAGCAATACACACTACTCATTTTTCAGAAGTCTTTGCACACCAACACTTTTAGTAAAAATTTAAATAGATGTCTTACTGAGAAGGTCCAAATTTTGTAGCCACGTATCAGACAAAATACACTCATCAGTACTCTGGAATTAAAATCTGCATTTTAGAATCCATCAAGTTATTCTTGATACGCCAGTTTACTCAAGAGTACATGAATACACTTTGCATTAGGGAAAAAGTCCATTCTTTCTCCTTTTTGCAAAGCACTTTGCACAGACTTTATTCTATAGCTCCATATGAACCCACCTGCCAGGCACACTGAGCCAATTATCCGTAAGAACCCACGGCTCTCGCTCTGAGCAGAGTTAATGTCCACAGCCTTGGTGTCTGTAAGCCACTCTAACACATTTACTGATCTAAGTGAAAGTGGATGCATGCAGGACAAAAAATAGGGCTGAAGAATTATGCTTTAAAGAGAATTTGCAAGAAAGTACTTTAAAAGATACAGGGATAAAAATATCACAAAAGTGTTTTTAAGGAACAGAACAACCATTTTTCTTCATTTAAAACTGCTTAAGAACAAGAGGCAAGAATTGGCTAATAAATTTATACCTAAGCATTTCACAAGAGGGTTGCCATTACACAGAGCTTGACAAATACAAAGGTGATTCTAGATTCTGCTGAACTTTATAATGACTGCATAGACCTAACAGCAAGTTTAAGAATGGTTTTATAGGCAATAGGAGAAGTCAAGTCTAAAATTATCCAGTCAGACTTCTCTGGTAGAACAAATTAGCTGAATTAAGTCAAAATCTTCTCTGCAAAAGAGACACTGCTGTTTATACATCACAGAAGAGTCAGTGTTCCAAAAACCCTAGATTACAGTACACTGAAAAAGCTGCTGCTAACATCATAAGAATGCATTCTGAAACAATCCATTCAGAAGACCATTACCCAGGGATGCTGTGCTGGTTTTGGCTGGGATAATGAATTAATGTTGCTCTCAACAGCCAGCATGGGGCTCTGTTTTGGATTTCTGCTGCAAACAGAGTTGATAACACAAGGATGTTTTAATTATTGCCAAGCAGTGCTTGCACAGTGTCAAAGTTTTTTGTGCTCCCTACCCCACCCCACCAGTGAGGAGGTTGGGGGTGCACAAGGAGTTGGGAGGGGACACAGCCAGGACAGGTGACTCCAACTACTAAAAACGGATATTCCATACCCTAAACATGACGCCATACTCGTATATAAAGCAGTGGGAAGAAGAAGGAGGAGGAGGAGCTTTGTAGTGAGGGCACATGTCTTCCCCAGTCTCTGTTATGCATGATGGAGCCTCGATTTCCTGGGGATGTCTGAACACCTGCCTGCCCATGGCAGGTGCTGGATGAATTCCTGGTTTTGCTTCGCTTACATGCACAGCTTTTGCTTTACCTGGTTAACTGTTTTTATCTCAACCCACAAGTTTTCTCACTTTTACCCTCCTGATTCTCCTCTCCATCCCACAGGGGGAGTGAGCAAGTGGCTGTGTGGGGTTTAGTTGCTGGCTGGGCTCAAACCATGACAGATGCCTTCTATTTCTGTCTGCCTTCCATGAAGGCAAAGTGGCCATGGGACTGAGTTGACACTACTACATCTTCTATGCTGAGTAAAAAGTGAGTGGCTTGAGGAATGTGAAGTAGTCACCTCAGTCAGTTTTTATTACTCTTCTGTGATTTGATTTTGCTGGAGGACTGCTGTTGCAATGATTCTGAAAAGCAAAGTTACAAACCCAGCTATGATTGTGACAAAGCTACTTACACCTTAATGCAAAGGTCTCCTTCCCTTACTTCTGATGAATGGAAGCCAGCAAAATGACAGCAAAATGACCATATGTATAACCTGCTGCACCATTCCATGCACCTTGGTGCTTTGAGATGTGTGTAAATAAATGTACTGGCCATTTAAACACAAGCTTCTTTTGAGGTCATCCTGCAGACTGGCAGTTCCAAAAACAGCTCCCCAAAGGTTCTCTGTTTCAGATAAATTTAGGAATTAACTGTGCATAATTTTCAAGCAAAAGGATTGTTGGGAATTAATAATTTAATGTTCTCATTTTCTCAGTCAGGCACATGTAGTAAAAAAAAATCTCTTGTCATATTCTGAAGTATTTTAGTTTCCCTGAATGTAAAGGCATTTAACATAGAAGACTGAAAATTTAAGTGCAATCATTTACTAAAACAAGCATTTCACATATTTAGAACATTCATGACAGAACACATTTGCAAAAACATAGTATTTTTCAAGTATTTAATATGCTGCTTACAAACTAGTATTATGAAAAGCCAGATTTTTGCTAGATTGGTTCTGTAAGAATGTTATTTGGTAAGGCACATGCCTTTCATCTCTTATTGAATAAATACCTCCTTGTCTCCACCGGTGCAGAAACCAGACATTTTGAATTACTATTTACAACACTGTTTTAAGCCTGTATGAATAGTATTAATAGATGACCTTGTTTTACTGATTTCTCAAAATGTAATAGTTGGAATATTTATATCTATTAAAAAGAGACTCCAAAAAACCTTCCCCCTTCCCTCTGAAAGAACTAAGTCTCAGAATACAGAAAAAACCTAACAGTGTTTTCACTCCAGTTTATTACTTGCAGCAATATTAGTGTCTCCATTTAAATATATTTGCATGCAGACATGTATAGACTTGTTTTTCAACATAATAATTCACAGTTCTTATACAGAGATTATGGATATTCTCAACTTCAGCACACTAGGTCATGGATTAGGATGTATTTCCTCCTTTCCCTTCTCATTTAAAAATATTTCTGTAATATAAGAAAGATATTCCAGCAGAGTTCTGAGTTTTAATTTATTCTAAGTATAGCACTATTCGTTCAACTTGTGCCACTTACAATTAAAACCTGATTAGAAGAGGTGGTGTGTATATGACAGAAGGAAACACAGCTGTAGCCTTTCCAGGGAACAGGTAAAAATCAGATTAAGTTACATAGGCCTGTCTGAATATTTTGAGAAATTTATAGCTTCAGCCATCACAAGATTACTTTGAAGCAATTAGCTTTTGAGAAACAGCACTTCCATCACTTTTCTGGAGAACACATTCATAGCTAGGAATGAAATGTCAGATGTAGCAAAAACCACTGCAGTGAAGCAGATGCAAGGCAGAGCATTCCATGCTCAATCAGAGAAGGGAATGTGAAGACTTAATAGATGCTGTTCTTCAGCCCAGCTCCTAGGTGTGATTCCAAAACTTCTCTTCTTACAATTTATGACAATATTACAGATAATATCTGTAATATCTGCTGTTTGCCACACTGTAACAGCAGATAATGCTTCTGATTTCAGATTAGGAAGTCTTGTTTCAGTTTGACAGCAGAAACAAAAACTCTTTACCAGGATGTATTTAATAATATAGTGAAGGGTTCCAGTGAAGTTTACCTTTACAGTTCTTTTTCTCCATAGATTTTATTAAGCCCTGACATGACAATTTCCAATTCAGTGCTGCCTTCTGTTATTCATATACATCATAGTTTTCATATCCATCATCAATCCTTGGTATATTTATCTGCACAAAGAGTGACAATGACCAGCAGTAAGGGCTTCAAAGGGGCAGCAGGAGAGGAAATAGCGAAAAATCAGATCTGGTCTTAAATTCTGCATTTCTGAAACTCATTTTTTATGGACCAAACTATTTACAAGAACTTTGCTACTAAGCAGCCATGGTTTTTTATATATACAATCATTTATGACAGCCATACCAAGACTTGCAATAGAGAGACTATGCATATGATTACTTTTTACACAAAATTACTAGACAGGCAGAACTGAGAGAAACAGGTCAATACTTCCAACAAAAATCTGGGGCAAAGATTCAAACAAGGTCTGTCTGGCCAAAATTACTGCAGAATTATTTAATGCATTAGTCAAATTTTATTTACTGCTGAAACCTTTGCAGAAAGGAAAAAGTATTCACAGGGAAGCAACTTCTATGTAGTACCTCTGAAAATAAAATGTGTAAAGCCAGAAAGCTAGTAATGCCTCAAGTGGTTGTAAATGTTTTCATTTTGGGTAGATGTGTTGCTTACTTTAGCATAATCTGAACACTGCAGCAATATTATAAATGTTAATATTTTTACAAGCTGAAGAAGTGGGGCCATGCAAACCTCATATGGTTTAACCGGCCAAGTGCAAGGTCCTGCACCGGGTCAGGACAATCCGTGCTATCAATACAGGCTGGAGGACAAATGGATTGAAACCAGCCCTGCAGAGAAGGACCTATGGATCTTGGAGGATGAAAATCAGAACATGACCAGGCAATGTGTGCTTGCAGCCCAGAAACTCAACTGTATTCTGCTTTGGCTGCATCCAAAACAGTGTGGCCACGAGGTCGAGGGAAGGGATTCTACTTCTCTACTCCACTCTGGTGAGACCCCACCTGGAACGCTGCGTCCAGCTCAGGGGTCCCCAGCACAGGAAAGACATGGACCTGTTGCAGCAGATCAGAGAAAGGCCATGAAGGTGATCAGAGGGATTTCTCCTATAAGGAGAAGCTGAGGTAGTTGGGGTTGCTCAGCCTGGAGAAGGCTCCAGGGAGACCTTATTGTGGCCTTCCAGTACCTTAAAGATCAGGACACACCTTTTGTTAGGGTCTGTAGTGATACAACAAGTGGTAATGGTTCTAAACTAAAACAGGACAGATTCACACTAAATATAAGAAAGAAATATTTGACAATGAGGGTTGTGAAAGGTTGCCCTGAGAGGTGATAGCTGCCCCTTCCCTGCAAACATTCAAGGCCAGGTTGGATGGGGCTCTGAGGAACCTGATCTAGTTGAAGATGTCCCTACTTATGGCAGGGGGGTTGGACTACATGACCTTAAAAGGTCCCTTACAACCCAAACTATTCTATGATTCTAGGAGTATATGATCTCTATTTGCATATATCATATTTATGTACTTATGAATGTATCATTACTGTTTCTTAAATGCAAATTTCCAACTTAAGACCAACCATGCTGCTTTGGTATTTACCCAACAGTACAAACAAAAGCACATTTCTCAGTTATGCAACATTCAGCTATGTTTCATATCATGATTAACCTCTCAAAACTTCATAGAATTCCTTCAAAGAATATTTCCCATGTGGAAGTAGATAAGCAGCTTTCAGCATATCATACTTTACCTCCAACCATGCCAAATGAATGCCCTACACATCAAATTCAGTCAATAGCAACATAATAAATCTGTTTTCTTCTAGTTATTCATTGTAACTACAGTGGTTAATCCAGACTATGCAGTCATTTATTTCATGACGGGCACATCTGAACATGGCAAATGATGCAGAATATATAAAATGCACTTCTTTCTGATAACTCTGTAAGGTAATATAATTTAAAAAGACTATTTTTCCTTATTTTCTCTCTATGTCAAAGTAATTTCGAAGTGGCATACTTTGGCAAACACAATGATCCCAAACTGCCTGTGTAACATTCCAATATTTCACATTTGTACGTAGCTATCACACCATTTTTTACAAGACATTAAGAAATCATTTACATCAACCTAGCATAAGTGGAGAAATCTATCTTGTAAGAAGAAAAAAAGCAACAAAAAGGAGCATGGAGCACAAGGTTAACACCAGAGATATGAAAATACAGCATTGCAAATCACTTAAGTGCTGAAGACCTGTGGTTTACACACTGTGACTTTCAAACTGAAGAATGTTTCCTATAATCATCCTATTAAAAATTCATTTTATAAAATCCTGTATTATTGATTTCAGCATCAATTTTAGATCTCCACATTTTCAACAGGGCATTCTTCCAGCATGGGTAAGATCCAAATAATTGTAGAGATGATTAAAAAAGCTACTTCATGTTTGGCCTACAGAAACAGGCTGTTATTTCCCACTGCTTGAGAAGGAAAGAATTTAGGGTTGCACAGCAAGAACATTAACACTGGTGCTTGTAGAGAGCATAACAATATTCAGCTTGTACGTGTCCATTTCCCTACCTTTCTGTATGTGGAGTTCTGAACTAAAATCTGTTCTGAATCAAAAAGCCCAAGCCCACAAATGTTGTTGCATCATCAAAAAGTGAATATCTAAACAGCATCTCAATAACAACCCTCTGATCAGGAACTCAAGGGAGCCACACAAGTCTATTTAAAAGGGCTCAGAACAAACACAAATGTGATAGTACATAGGTCACTGAAGATATTATGCCTCTTCTGCTATTGCAAGATTTAAAGGTACAATTTGCCAAGGCATATTTTCTTGAAAATTTTGCAATTTGTAAAGAAAAGTGAAAGACAATTTAGTTTTAGAAAGTTGCCTAGCTACAATTTTCATAGGGTAAGTCCTGTCTAAGGAAGTTTACTTTCTGATGAGATCACTGTTACAAAACCAACTGAGACAAAAAAGAACAATGACACAGAGACTAACACCATACCCAAAGCTGGCACTGAGGGTTACTCAATAAAATACTTTGTGAAGAAGCTGGGCTGTTCTGAAAGCCAAAATTATTCTAGCATGAATTCTGATCCATTAAAATTACTTAACCTGCTATCACAAGTGGTTTTGAGCTGCCCTACTAAAAGCTAGTACTATTCTTCATTTGCAGAGATGAAGTCCTAAGAGAATGAATCCTCATTACAAACACGTCTGCTCAGTAAGAAGAACGAGCTAAGCAATCATATCCATTTTAACATTATTTGATATGACATATCAAACATTTTAATCAGCAGTGCATTGCTGCAGCCAAAAAGGTGAGTGAAATTCTGGGATGTATCCACAGGGGTGTTACTTGCTGAGGCAAAGATCACCCCACTCGACTCAGCGCTTCCCAGGCTTCACGTGGGGTCTGTTCCAGTTCTGGCCCCGCAATTCAAGACAGACACAGACTGGAGAGGGTCCCAAGGGGAGGCATGAAAATGGCCAAAGGGCTGCAGGACCTGCTCTGTGAGGAAAGACTGAAGGAGGTCGGTGTTTTCTCCCTGGAGAAGGGAAGGCTCAGGAAGACTCATCCCAGCATGTCAGTACTTTAAAGGGCAGCTCCAAAGAGGACAGAGCCTCTCTCTTCACAACACACAGAGCCTCACAGGGAAGACAAGAGGGCAATAGGTACAACTTGTCAACGTAAGAAAGAAACTTTTTCCTGTGAGATCAGTTACCAGAAAACTCCACAGATGTGGCAGAGTCCCCATCACTGGAGATTTGCAGGCTGTGCCCAGACAGGGTGCTAGATAATCTCTATGCTCCCCTTCCCATGGACTCCTTGGACCAGATGGTCATTTGAGGTCCCTTCCAACCTAGACTATTCTACAGTTCTGTGATATATTGGGTTGATGTGATCTCTCTTTTAACACTATCTGAAGTCTTCTATTGCAGGTGCTAATTAAAAGAGAACTCTTCAAATGAAATATGCAGGTCTGCTCTCATTAACACATACCTCATTTGCAGCTCAGTGGATTCCAAGTGCTACTGGCATATTCACTGCTTTTTAATTTGTTATTTAAAAGATCTTTAAGCATTCCCTCCTCTAAAATTATGGGGGTTTAACATACATATTATAAACTTTGCCCTTTTTATATCTAACTGAAGAAGCAGAGCTGTTGAACACCAATTATAATACTATTTTCATTGCACATTACATCTCAAGTTAGCCAATGTAATCTGAGTTCATTATTGTATCATAAACAGCGTTACCAAGATACTTTTCAAATCATGACCCAAAGAATACAGAAGTCTAGCAATCTCAAAACCACATATTGATTAAATTTTAGTTTTTAATTAGGTTGTTGGTCTGCTAAAGGAAAATAAAGGAGAATCAGCCTTCCATCAAGCCTAAATTACTTTTTTTTAAATAGCCTCATTCTACATTTGTTCTACAGTGTTAATTAAGATTTGCATGCCCATAGTAGCAATTACCTGGAATGAGATATGGACAACATACGCATAATCCATGCAAAAATGGTACTTTACAGTTAGCTCTACATCAGAGGGAAAGTAACACGCATTTTGGATGAGAGTGTGAATTTTAAAACAGAGAAAATATTGACTGTTTTATCACATTATTCATACCTTGAAACAAAAACTTAAAAAAAAAAATAATTTTCTACAAAGTGAAGTTTTTAGAATTACATTTAAAAGACTTATTAGCCTCCTCCAATATTATGCAGAAATTATGTAGAAAATTAAGAATAACCATTACATTGGGAGAAAGTGAATACTCTTAATATCTATTCACAACTTACAGAAAATTTTCCTGACACTGACTATCAAAAGGAAATAAAAATACTGTAATATTTTATTCTTCCATTTCCATTTTAAGATTCCATCAAATGGAAAAAAACACATTTAGAATAAAACTAGATAAATGAAAGACATATTTTAGGAGAATGGCCTATACACAACAGTATAAGCAGACAGTGTCAATTAAATTATTTTGCTAGAAACTGTTTTATTTACAGGACAAATCCATAGTTACGTGCCAGTCAGAAATCAAAAAGGTGTATTAGATAAAAATGAATGATGGTTGCAGTCAGTACAGAACACTGAAATGTCCACTGTATTAAATTTTACAAGGCATTAGTCAGCTGCAGTCTGACAGTTTACCGTTCTTTTAACTAACATAGGAATTATATGATATAATGTATTTTACAGATACATAATTCAGATGACCTCAGCATTGTCATTAAAAAGTACACTTGCACCATAAACAATGAAATACTACAATGCACAAGGCCTTTGAAGATCACTTTGATAACTTCCCCTTCCCCCAGGATCTCATTACTCTCCCTAGAAAAACATACATACTGATACACCCACATCCCAATGGCATTTTCCTTTATAGTTTTAAATTCATATATACAATCTCATAGTTTTCAAATTCATCTTTCAGTAATCACAGAGAAAATAAAAATATATTAATTAAATATAAAATTACATATCCATGTTTGATTTAAAACCAAGTAATTATGTATTGCTTACCAAGTCCTAAAAGATCAATAGTGGGTTCTGATGACTTCTTTGGACTTGCTTTAGCTTCTGATTGCTGATCCTCTTTCTTCTGTGGCTTGTAAGGGAAACAAAAATACACACAAGTAAAATGTCTGAAAAGATTCAGTGCTTAAAAAATTCTCATTAAAGATGCTGCTTCAGTATCAGAAACAAAAGCCCTTTTCCATATTTGTTTATCATAATGAATTTGATTTGGAATGAAGTATGTGGCAGTTATGGTCAAAAGGAACATGGCAAATGACTGTAAAAAATTACTGTTGTACTTTCACTGGTATGTAGTAAATTTTTAAATATGTCTAAGTTTGAGGATAGTTTAAAAATAAGCTAAGTCTTAAACTGAACCACTGCATATCATGCAAAGACAAAAAGCTGTTGATAATTTATCAACTCATTTCAGCAACCAAACTACACAGCAGCATTAAAGAGAAAAAAGTAAAAGTTTTAAAAGCCTAAATTTAAAAATTAGAAGTGTACTAATGACATTAACTTGCCTTTCTGCAAAGAACATCTGCAGAACATGCAGAATTTACAGATGCACACAACCTGAGTTCATGATCTTTTCCTTTACAAACCTAAATTCTAATAACAGCATTCTTCTCCTGAAAAGGGAGCCCCTAGTCTTTTCTCACCTAGAGACTTCAAAATGTATGATGGTATTGATGTGAAATTTGATTATAAAAATTACTTCATAAATCTGTTTATAGTTCTTCTCATACCAGTATCAGGCTGATCCCCTGAATCCATCAAAACATCAATTTCTAAAATGAAGACCAACTGGTTAATAGTAGTGACATGACAAATGCATTTCTTCACATGCATTTAATGTGCCTTTGCTCCATACTTATTACAAACACCCAAGGTGGACTGGTTGATCAATGAGTACAGCCTTTAACAAGGAGAGATTACCCAGTAACAGTGGTAGGACACTGTCAGGCTGGGCACTGGGCTGACACCAACAGAACCTGATTCACTCACACCTTTATCACATACATAACTGAGGCTCCTGAGGTTGCTGAAGTCATTAATTCTTAGTATTTAGCATTAGGAGAACTTTTAAGTTCAACACAATCGTATAAAGATCTCCTGTTTCTAAGTAATCCTACACTTTCTTCCTCTCCTGCAAAAGGGGGATAAAGAGTAAGGAGCCAGGTGTTGGTAAAGAGCAGTGAAGAAACTCAAGAGTATTCAGAGGCAGCCCAAGTGAACAGAAGCCTGTTACAGCACAGACACTGTATGTGCCTGAGCAATTCCCCACTGAAAACCTTCAGCAAAGAGCTCCAATTAACCCAGCTCCAGTCCTGCAGCTACTGCGATCAGGTATCACCAGCCATAATCTGACCCTTGCTAATCTCTCACAGAAATACTTGCTCCCTCTTGCCAAAAATCCTTAGGTTGATTTTGCTTATCTTGCTCAAGATTCAGTTTGGGAAATATCCTGATGAAAAAACAGTCCACGAATTCCCTGTCTGTACACTGTATTATAACTTTCAACATTGTGTTTATGATGTGGAACAAACCACACCTATTCCAAGGCTCCAAAAAAGTATCGATTTTGAAAGTAAATCCTGGCAGGTAGCAAGAATTTTGTAAACGTGACAATTCAAAATGAAGTTTTCTACAACTGACTATATCTCAGTAAATATGCCATAAACCAACAAAATTATTATTATAAATGCTAATCAGAATTAACAGTGAGTACTTCAGAACAGAATGTGCCATAAACCTTGAACATTTGAGTCTTCTCCATCTCTGTAAGAAACACTATGGGTCACAGAAGCTGTAAAAAGAAGCATTTCTGACAGGCTCCTTTATTTCATGAAACTGGCTTTTTTTCCCCCTTTGCTTAAACGGCTTAAAAATTCTGACTATAGAACGATTTCTTTCAACTGAAAAGAAAAAACATTAGAATTATATTAAATGTGCACATCTCCATTACACTGTATTAGATTTTGGATAACTACCTAAACCCACAAGTTTGAAATAATTTAAAGCTTGACAGGTTAGTTTTGAATGCAAACTTTTCACAGAAATCAAACACTTCTGCACACATTAATAAGAACTAAAGAGTTCAAATAGCACTTTCTTTTATTTGGTATTTATTACTGTGGCAAATGAATCTCATTACCTAAACTAAAAATTTAAAAATATGGGAGGAATAATCTACTTAGGTCCTCTGCTTTGTCAAATGAACATTTTCAATAAATATTAAATGCATATTTCTGTTTCATCACTCTCTAAATAAGAAAAGCAATGAAGAAACAAATATATATAAAAATATGATTCTTTAAGATACCCTTTTCCAATATCACTACTATTACTTCTTGATCAAAGAAATGTCCCATTTTGCTCCCCTTGCCAGTATGTAAACTACTAGATTTTAAGGTTATTTCATAGTCAATTACTTTAAGAAAAGCTGCAAAATTATGTTCAAGCTCATTAGTACATCATATATTTCTAGCCATTAATACTGCCTTTGTTTCCTTGGTAGAGATTTTCTCCTTAAAGCACTATTCAACATTTTTGCAGCTACACAGTTTTCACCAACGTTCTAACCTAACCTTCAGTCTGGAAAAAGAAAAAACACATTAGTCACCTAACATTTACCAATAATTCATCTGTATAATAGTAGACACACAAAGCAATATTCAGCAGCTATCTGGAACAAAAGATCTTCCTCTTTAATTTTACCTGCAAAATTATTTCGTTCCCCCACTCTCTAACCATAACAAGCACCATTTCCTGGAACTTCCCATCCTATCTGAGATTTCTATCAGTTCTGTAATTTTCTATGCCTTTATTTCTGTTTAAGATGCTTCATGGCACATAGGAGGGCTGTTGTGCAAATTCAGAAAACATTCAGAAGACTTCCAATGCTTAAGGTCTGCCGTGATTCACAGACAGACAGGGACTTCTCTAAAGTCATCTGCACTTAGGCACAAATTAGGTAAGGTTGGCACCACTGGGATGAGTTAGAACAAGAAACTTGCACACACACAGTTACTCTTAAGAATACCTAAATGACCCTCACTACCATGCTGCTTCTTGAGAGTCTTGTTCTCTGTTCAGTCCCATGGATTCTGCACTGTGGTCCACCTGAAGCAGGTATAACAAAAACAATGCCTTACTTCAGTGCTCTGTGATCCTGCTCTATTTATGGGTCTGGAGGAGACAACTTCAAGAGGTCTCTTCCAGCCCATATAATTCTGGCATAAACAAGGTATTGAAACTTTGGACAAGAAAAAAAAGGAAGTCACACTGGAGTCACTAGAAAATTTAATTTTAAATTGTAAAGAGAAATGTGATTTTTAATTTCTTTTTAGCAGTTTTGCCCCAGTAGGACTCATACATGACTGAGCTTTATGTAGAGAGTGGCCTTTCAAGATGTTAAGTACTGCATTCAGTGAGTGCAGAAGTGTGCAACAGGAACAAAACCTGCATAACAAGGCAGTGACATTTCTTAAACTTACTGTTTAATTTAGTGTTGTGTTTTATCTAAAAAACACCACATTTGTAGAGATTCAAGGTAGCATGACAAATGCTCGGGAGTCTTGCTGCACTAAGATTCATCTCAGTTTCTATTAGTAATCTCCTTGACTCCCACAATTATTTTTAAGTACTGACACCAGTACTAGATAACCTATTCCTCGTTATGCCCTTTGGAATAAGATGGCATTAAAAATAGGAGACTAAGCAGCATTAAGTAAACTAAAAATAGCATTAAGAATCTGATATGAAAAAGGCAAGTAGAAGGAACAGGTACACAATTTTGTGCATTTACTTTCAAGTGAAGCTTTCAAGGTTACTGGGCTACTGTTTTTTTATGACATTCAAGATTGTCTTAGTAATATATGTGTGAGTTTAGTGAATGAAGTACATGATTATAGCAATTCCTAGATATATTTACTTCAGGTCAGGTATTAACAGTTTCTCATTCAAAATCATTTTTATGCTGCTAGTACATTCTTCTGAAATACTGTCCTTGCAAACAGCAGAACATCAAGACATCTTTGATATATGCAGGCCTTACACAGCCATTTTTCACAGTTGTCACTAATGGCCACTACATTACCCTTCAGGGCTGTTCTCATGTTGGGCACCTACTGAAAGCAAGCAATGTCCACTGCCTTCAATTATTTTGAGATTATTGAAAAAAACAGTTTGTCACTGTTTATATCACTGAAAGAAACTGAAGCCAGAATAAGCTTCCAGGGAGTTGATTCTTTTGCATCCTTCACATGATCAGCTAATTTTCTAGCATGACTTGGACTTTTTCACTGAAAAAAACTTGAGTCTTTGTTATGAAAAGAGCCACAATAACTAATTTAAATTACCCCTTGTTCAGCAGGTATTAGATACTTTTGCCAAATTAAGGAGGCAAATAAAGAATTAACCTTGCAACTCTTACAAATATTTTCACCTATAAAGTACATCTTTTCAGTACATGAGCAGAGACACACTCACTACTCAGATCCAGTATGGGCACTATAAATTTTTGCAATCCTGTAGATGACAGATAACTGGGATACAACAATCTTTCATTGTTTTATTTTCCAATGCTGTCCCTTTAACCTTCCACTCTTCCTATACTCGTCTATGACTCCTATCTTCAGAGGCAAGAAGCAAGATCCAGGGAAGAACTGGTTGCTCAGTCTCACCTCAATACCTAGGAAAGTGATGGAACAACTAACCTGGAAACCACTTCCAGGCACATGAAGGACAAGAAAGTTCTTGGGAGGAATCAGCAGGATTCCAGAGGAAGCCAAGATCAAGACGAAGCCATGCTTGACCAAATCAACAACTTTTAACAGCAGCATTGACTGGCCTGGCAGACAAGGCTGGAGCATCACAGGCTGTTTTCCTTTACTTCAGTAAGGTTTTTGATGGGGTTGATAACTGATAAATGTGCCATCATGGAAACAATTCGTTCTTAAAGCTCCTGCTCTCACTTCATTCTTAGTGATGAATGACTCCCAATTTTACACCCAAATCAAGCTATGTCTTAATCCTGTCTGCTGTACATCTACAAAACAATAATGTGACAGTATGGTACTAATACCACATCTGTAAGTAGTCCTTACATAACAAGATTAATCATCTTTCAGTATCTAAAACACAAATATTTAAAATATTTATGAACTCCTCATAACTTTACCTCTACCAAAATGAACAACTGAAAAATTATGCTTACATAAGAAACAGCATCTCTTTCCTATTTAATTAAAATGGAAATGCAGAAATGAGTATTTCAACCTTCATCTCATTTCCCACACACTGTTACTGTAAATCAACTGGTTTGAAATTACTGGATAGAAATTTATATGCTGGTAATCTCCATATACCTCCACAGTCCACCTTGGTCAACTGTACTGTTTTGTGCTAAGAAACTATTGCAAGCAAAATCCAAAAGCAGGCAACGGTGGAGAAGACCAGGTCACCTCTAACTTAACTGATTTTAATGCAACCAAGTGCACAAGCCTGCTTTAATCTCACACTGAGATGATGTCTTCATTAGTGGAAGCTGCACCAGCCAGTCTTCTCGAATTCATAGAGATACTGTCTATGATTTAATTGATCTTGTTCATTTTCCTACCATTAGAAAATGGCAGGAAAAATCAATCTTGTCCATTTATCCACAATACCAGCTCTAAGATTTTGAAGTAATTTCCAATCTATGAGGTTTTGATGAAAACGCTACAAAAATTTGTACTGAAGTTTTGAGGTTTATTCTGCTACAATTCTGAGTACGCCCTTAAAGATGAAAATACCATTGTCAAAAACTTCCCAATTTACAAAGAATGAGAAAGTTTTCCATTCCATCATGAAAGAGCATCTTTTGACTCAGAGCCTGCATTTAACGTTCCATTAGTGTGCAACGTTATTCTTTCTTTATTAATTCTGTGCAATAACAGAAGTTATCCAAGGTCTAATTTTTTAAAAATGGGTAAAAGCACCAGATTAGGCAAGGGAAAAAAAAAACCAACAACAAAACAAAACAAAAAACCAAAACACACCAAAAAGTAAAAAGCAAAAAAAAGGTCTCTGCTAGGTCTCAAATTAAAAAAGAAAGCTCCATTTTATAGAAATCAATATTAGCCTTTATTGAGCTCTCACAATGTATTGCCCTCAATATACCACTAGTTACACCACTCCAGTTCAATCTAATTTATGTGAAAAACTTTTCTTGAGTTAAATGAAACCAAATAAATCAGCAAGTAACAGTGTTAACTACTCTATTCACACATTAAGTTCTAGAGTTGATTTTACAGGGTTATTTCTCTCTCTTATATGTTACTCTAAAGCAAATTATTAGTGAATAAAGATGTTTCTTTGACAAGGACAAGGGGACTGTATACTGTGTATTTTTTAAACTAATTGCCTGTATGGGTCTGGCTGGGATGGAGTTCACACTCTTCACAGGAGTCGATACTTTAGATTTGTGGCACTGTTGATAACACACCTTGTTTTGGCTATTGCTGAATGGTGATACTTTGATAACTGTAGCATTTTAGTTTTGCTAGCTTTCCACAATTGTATTTCTTGTTTTGCTAATTTAAACAAGCCAACCTCCAAGCACGTTGCTAGGTACATTCAAGGACTCCACAAACAGGCAGGCATACATACACACTTACAGTCAGCAGTACTTCCCTGTTGGGACATTTTCTTCACAACCACCTTCTCTTCCCTTTCTCTGGCACTCTCTAGACTTTGTCAAACAGGTGCAAAGAGCACATGAGTCAAGTGAATCAACCTATACACAAACCTCATCCAGCAAACTACAGTGAATCCCCAAATTCAACATACACAAGCTACAAAATCTGAATTTGAGTATTATAGTTTTGCACTTGACTCATCCAAAGGTAAACTCCAAGTCCCTGGAATGGGCAGCAGTGCTTTCCTCACAGAAACTTGGGTTGCTAGTCTGCAGGAGATGGGATTGTGAAGAAAATTAAGTAACACCTGAAGCATAAGTCACATACTGTAGGAAGTCCAGTATGTCAGTGGGGTATTTCATCAAATTTTCTTCAGCCAGCTATTTTTGGAGATAACCATTAAATGAGTGATTCATTTTGCCTCAGAAAAGAAGAAAAAAAAATGAAAGCATTGCCAAGTCATTTCTCATCCTTCCTCTGTACAATAGTACAGCACATAGGATGTTGCCTACAGGGGATACAGGCAAGACAAGAAGGAGGGTCAGTACCATCATGACCTGACTGTGACACACCTGTTAAATTCACATACATAACAGGATGCTATGAGGTCTATAGCTGCTGCAACTGATGCTCCCTTTCTGCAAAACAAGCTTGTCCTTTCCCAACTTTCAGTACTGTGCCCAAACACATCTGGCTGTTAGATGCACAAGATGGACAGGGAAAGACAAGAGGGAAGGAGAAAGATTTACACCAGCTTGCTTGGTTGACAGAACAGACAACATACATGAGGTCTGCTGATAAGTGTTATTCTTTGAATGATAGAACAATATGAATATTCAGATCTAGCATCAAATATATTGCTCTGCAGTCAAAGTCATTGCCTTTTTAAAATTACTATTGTAGTAAAATAGGAAAATAATCCAAGTTTGTTAAATGAGTAAGGGCACTGGTGTCCTTTCAGAACATTGTTTAATAAGATCATACATTCTAGGGTCTATGGTTAATCTAAATTTATGAGCTACTCTTCTGCACATCCCTGTTCCTCTGACAGGCAGCTGAGGGCATTTTGCACTAGAATTGACAGTTGTGAAAAAAAACCCTTTTTGGTAAGGCCTGGTTCAAAAGTGTCAGCACAGTGAAAATACTGCAGTATTTTTCTTTATAAATGGGAGATTCAAGTTTCCATTTTCTGCTTCTGTAACATATGTGAGTTATCATCATATGTACAGATTTTAAGGCTTTAATAGTACTAAAAGGCATGACACCCACTAAAAATGTAAACCACACCAAATATTTTAAAAACAAGCAGAATTCTGTCAAACTCAGTACTGTAAGATGACA
The DNA here is from genome assembly GCA_013398075.1 of Notiomystis cincta. Taxonomy (NCBI): domain Eukaryota; kingdom Metazoa; phylum Chordata; class Aves; order Passeriformes; family Notiomystidae; genus Notiomystis; species Notiomystis cincta. The sequence goes on along the minus strand of VZRX01000500.1, from coordinate 59,486 downwards.
AATAATTTAGCAGATTTCAACACCAGCATTCAGGACTATTGTTGACCTTATTCTCATTACTCTGTGTGAGGGCATTTAAATAGGCAGCATACATAGTGCAGGACATAAGCCACATGATTAACTGCTCTAAAGTGGAAAAACACTACTATCAGAGCACTCCTAAGTTACTAATCTAAAAATCTCTCCTACTCTCAAGCAAGATATCAGTCACTGTCAAAAATCTGATTCATCAGCTGTCCAGTCCACTTATCTGCTCCCATTTTCCTTCACAATTTTTTCCTCAATTTTCCACCTTCATGAAAAATTTATATGAATCTAGAACTCAGTCTGTTTAAAACACATCTGATTACCAATGCATTTCTAACTCATATTCCCTACCTCAACTACAAGAAGCCTTATGAAAGCTAAAGATATATCAAATAATTTTGTGAAAAGCACTTCTAACTTACTTAAAAGCAATTTCCAGTTTACTCACTAGAGCTCATATACGCCTCTATGGTTACTGAACAAAAGCTTTCCTTTGCTCTTAATACACAGGAATTGTATGCCTTGTGCATAAAGCAATTGGATTCCTTCCCTCTTCATTACCTGCTTGCAATATAACTTGCAGGAGAGCATAAACATTTGAGAATTGCCATATGAGAAAATAATGTTAGTAATTTACTATATCTTGCAATAGGTTTGTAGATATGATTTTTCCTGACACTTATGCTCCACAAAGTTCAGTCCATACCCATTTACGGCATTACTCACGTAGGCACATCCTAGAATTTTTAAAGAATGGTTTCATAGCTTTCATACCTGACCTGCAAATAAGTAAAAACTAATCTTTTCATAATATTTAATTTAAATGGCATTAAAATGAAATGTATTATACTGTTTACCCTCCTATAAGATATCAGCACTTTTTTTCCCGACTTGTAACTAAAGATGAAAAAACTTAGAAATCACACTAACTCTTCAGAACTGAGGATACTTTTAGCAAGTGATGGACTCTTATTTTGCCTTACTGCCAAAAAAGTCATTAAACCAACGTACTATACTGAAACAGAAGTTAAACTATGGTGGTATCATTATGAAGTTGTATAGACTACAGTGACTCACCAACCAAACTCTGATGCACTTCTAATCTAGAGAAAAACCTGCATGTCAACAACAAAGAAGCCACCATTCTTATTTATCAAACTAGAATTACCTTGAACCAAACAAAGAGCCAAGCCAAGAGGAAACTATAAATTTATTATTTTAGAGTCTATTGTGGTTATTTCAGTGAATCACTCACAGACACTGAGCTACCCACACTCACCAGGGTAAGCCTATTTAAGGCATTCACAGTAAGCAAACCAACAAAACCAATTTGCCTTTTGTTGTTGTTGCTAAATATGATTCTGTACACACCAAGGTCCTTCAGTCAAAACACATACCCAAAGGAAAAGCTTTTAAAGTGGTCCTTGATCTACATCTTCACTTTAAAAACCTGGGTATATGGATTTCATTACATTTTCACAGTTAGAGCAAGATACTTGAGCAAGATTATGTAAAATGCATTATATCTTTAGCCATTTGAATTAAAAACTTCATGGTAGAACTAACAGACCCTGCACCATAATCTTATTCCATTAATATGATTTTATCTGGTCTAGGCTAATACACTAATCATTTCTGTGAAAATGGATTAAGACTATCCTTTGTTCTTACTTATTGACCAAGCAATATTAACATTGTATTTCAACTGAATTTAAAATGTTAGCTCAGATCTCATTTACTTTAGTCAATGTATTCCAAGAAGGCTTAAAACGTTTTATATCTTATACTGAGCTGAATTGGTTTAGCTCCTTTCTAATGCATCAGACAATCTCAGAGGCCCTTTTACCTTGCTCAAAATGATGTAGGAACCATGCAGAAGTACAATTTCTTAAAATGAAGTTGGCTTTCTTTTCTATACTTACTGCTGAGACTAAAGCAAAGTATGAGAGAGAAATCTTTATTTTTTAGATTCATGCATTAAATCTATGTAATAACAACCACATTTGAAATACTAATTCTATGCATTCAGATTCAAATATATTAGGTTCTTAAAGTGCAAAAGTTCAGAATAGGGTCTGAAAAAAAAGAGGAAAAGCTCTTTTTCCTAAGTTTGATACTTGAAAAAAGCATCAAAAGATAGCAAGATGATCGCTAGGTAATGGTCACAACAAGATGAAGCAACTTGAAGCCGAGCTAGGGATGGCAAGACTGCAGAACAGGAGAGGCACATAGTCTGAATGCACAGGTATTCAAGTTTTCCAGAGATTCTGGGGGCAAAGACTTGCACAGAGTTTGCTGCAGCTGTAAATCTTTGAAATTACTGCATTTGAGCCCAGAAGCAAGGACCTGTTTACAAGGACACAAAAGACAGAGAAAAAGCTGTTTATCAACCCTTTTCCTATTTTGTATTATCTTGTCATAGAATTTGATTTAGATAAAATGGAAGAATTTTGCTTTTAATCTAATAAAACCTGGGGTTTGCATCTCATAGAAGAAATCACTATGAAGCAGAAAATCTAAACAGATCCATCTTACAGCTAATCTGGTGTCCCAATATGAGATCTATAAATCGGGCTAGGGTCAAAATGTTTTAATGCATCTCGGTTTGCAAGCTGTGAAATGCAATAATAAACATGGTTTGTATTTTTGTAAGCTATTTTAAATACACCTTCAGGTTTCAAATCACATATTATGGTTATATGAACTCAGCTTACATATTTCTACTCGATGTCTATTGCACTCATTAGGCTCAGCAAGATTACAGTAATGCTGCTATATTAGTCCCAGTTGCTCATTGAACTCTTTTCTTTTGTAACTTTCCTTTCAAAAACCTAATACAAAATCAATGTACCCAATCAGAACTAAAGGGCATTTATTTGTAATTCCTTCTTCATGTATTTCCAGACAAGAATCAGCTGTTTCAGGCACGGCAACTGACTAAGCTCATAGTAAAAAAACAATCAAAGAAATGCTTTCCATCCCTGTTTATGAAGGAATACCTCTCAGTCTTTTCCTTAACTATAACAAAAGTGCCTTTTTTTGCTGAAAAATGCTTTTTACGTGAAACTTCATTCAATTTCAAGACCCTACACCCTTAGCCACCAATCAGCTCACAGCTGAACTTCCCAGGTGCTTGTATCTTACTCACAGGTTAGTTCAGCATGAAATGTGCTACCTGTTAGCACACGAGTGTGATCACAGTATCTTAGTCCCTGGCAGCTGGCGTTAGACATGCTGCTTTTGCAAATAGTTGGCTTCTAGATGCTGGTCTCTGCAGGTGCTGACTCTCAGATTCCTCAGACCTGCAGCCTCTTTCCAGTGGCCAGCACCAGCCTCTTACCCCACTTGGCTGGCAGCTGAACTGGAATTTTGTAAGTGTTCACACACAGGCACAGAAAAGACAATGCTCTCATGCTCATAGTTCCAAATAGCATTTGGCAAGAATACAGGACAGCCTGCAGAGATCAAGTGAAGCCTCAGACATTCCTACTGCCCAGAAACCTGCCCCTTTTTATCCATTCCTCCCCTGCTTCCTCATGCTGTTACACCCCAATCCACCCTGATTTCTGTATTCCCCTAGTTCGGTCTCTATCACCTAAATATCCCATAATAAGCTGCATACAATATTCTCTGTCTCATCTCCAAATTCTTTTCTCTCTGCATCCCACAACAAGTCCTGTACCCTATGATGCAGTCATACCCCTTACATGCGTGGTATTTCTGGGAGAGAATCTTTTTCCTTGACCCACCTCACTACTTTCCTTTGAGGTACTGGAAGCAGATCACCATCTCTCTTTTTAATGATTAGATTACTCCACCTCCTTGCTGTTGTTCATTTGATTCTTACAGTCTTTATGTTTTAGTCAGTCTTACAGCACCACATTGAATAGTGTTTCACATAAACAACCTCTGAGTTAGGCCATTTTACTCAGGGTGTTGGACTCATACTCTGTGCAGGCATAGTTTTTATCATTATCACAAACAGTATGCTACAAACACTTCATGAAGTCTAAGCATACTATTTCTCTAGAGATGCATTTGAAAAAGCCTCTCAATTATCTCCACAGAAATTCAATCCTCCCAGTGACAGCTAATCAGACTGAAACAGCCCCACAGGTTAATTTTTCTTACTTCTGTATGAGCTTGTTGCTTTCTTTAACTGCTAGAGAAGTTAGGAGAGAGCTGACAAGTGCTTTATCATCCTCATGTACATATACAGAATTCTGTTTCACAAATGCAGAACTTGGTGAGAGAGAGAAATGCTTAATAAATACTTAGGCATCATTAGCTGCACTAGTTTCTTCTGCCACTCAAGGTGTTTTTTCCTCAATTTTTTCTCATTTCAAAGTTAATCACTTTGAAACAATTACTTTAAAAGCTAAGTAATTTTAACCTATCGTATGCAATGCCAAGATGGATTTCTCTTTACTTGGGCAAGCTCCATTTTCTTTGTCCTCCATACCATCATAATCTTTAACATCAACTATCAACAAGCACTGCAGCCTTCATCTCAACTGGAAATGAGTCAAGCTTCTGATCTTCCGGAGTTTAAATGTGAACCTATATGAAATTTCTGTGCATTCTGAAATTCAATATTTAAATCACCCTTACAAAATGTAAGGACTGCTAAAGCCTTTTACTTTCAGAGCTTCAAAGATGACAAAGTTTTAAAACTGGCCTTTCAGAGTGATATTACAAGGCCTCTGATTTGTTTGTTCAGTCATCCATTTCAACATTTATGCTAAGCCCAACCTGTTTAATTTATACCACTAAAATAATCCACGTTTAAACCAAAGAAAAAGATACACTGATATCTACTTCAAATGTAAACTGAGGGTTAAATAGGTAAGACAAAAAATCTGTATGTTCTCTTGAGCAGAAGTTACCCTTGTTACTACACAGAGTAAAATACACTTTCTGCCTAAAAACAAGCCTGCAGTACCTTACTCTGACATGAAGTACAATATTCTCAAGTTGAGAGACAATACCTGCTGAGCTGAGAGGCAGGACAGATTTATTTTGCAATAGTACAGTGACATGCCTGGGGATCAACCTCAGAACTGCCCCATTTTCTTCTAACTGCAGGTACCAATTTTATAGAAGAAAAATTTCAAGTAAAACTGAAACAGAAGCTCATCCAGTTGCAATTCCTTTTTCAACAGAGCCAAGAGACCATTCATTGCAGATGGGTTAACATTTCTGACTGATACATGTAAGGAATTTAGCATTAAGGAGTTGCCAGTTATTTGAACAACTAGGCAACTGATAACTTAATTTTGCATCATAATTACCATCTGACAAAATTGTCTAGAGTGAGAAACTTGTCCATTTCCTTCAAATTGTATTGAAAGACTCTGCTTCTATCTTCTCTCTTCTACTTCTACCACAGCTACAGTGCTATTTTCCAACTACTTTTGAGTTAACTATGTGAAGATGCAACAGAATGAATGTCAGAGTTGTGAAGTGTTCCATGCAACTGTTCTAGTGCCAATAGCAACTATCGAAATGCAATAAATTCAACAGTCCAAAGAAATATTCATTTTAGCTAAAGGCACACAATCAATCCCTACACCAACTACAAATTTAAAATGGAAGACACACAAAGTTGTTGCATGACACCAGAAGATTGCTGAAAAATCTAGCAGACTACTACTATTATTATTATTATTATTGTTGTTATTATTGTTATTGTTATTATTATTGTTATTATTATCATCATCTATTTAAACCTTAAGCTCATGTTGGAGATTTAATATTGCCAGTGATATCTAAAATAATTTTTTATGAAAAATAAGTCAGTATCTTTACTCTTCAGTTAGATTTGCACATCTGACAGGATTTCTCACTACCCCATTGCCCTACCTTGATGGTTACACACTGGAGTGAGATTAGGCACGTTCTAGCTTAAGCATGATAAAATGAAACAGAACACACAAAGGCACTTGATTACTTTGCCCATGCTCCAGTACTTGCATTATTTTAGGAAAACAAAGGAGGCCTATTATCCAAAACAAGATTATTATTTTGAGTGACATTATTCAAAGTCTTTTTCCTGTTATCAGCTTCATCTTACCTAATCCTTATCCTTCTTTACATTCAGTTCCACGTATCAGCACCACTGAGGTAAAAGCTTCGTGCATTTTGTTCCTGCACATTTGATTGATTGTACACAATCTCCTAACTAGTACTGTAATTTTTATAAAACTTTTTAAATGAGATTGCATAGTTGCAGTTTTAATCATGCATAGTCCTGTGGTTTCAAATGTCTCAGAATGTCTTTTTTCTAAAGACAGCATCCACCCATAAGTAAGGCTGATTTAGTATATGCTTGTTTAAATGTCCACTTTATTTTGTTCAATATACAAATAAGCATATGTAGTGTTGTCTTAATCGTCTCAAAGTCACCAGGAAAAAAGATGAAGCTTATCACAAGCTGAAAATGCCATCTGTTAATAAGTATTATCAACTGAAACCCAAGGCAGTATTATGTTTTGAACCTGCATGGAGCAAAAGTGTAATGGAGGATCAATTAAAACTAAGCAAACTTAAACCAGCTTTCCATTAAAAACAGTTTGGCAAGTTAAACAAAGGCAAATTTAACCAAAGCAGCCCCTACTCAAGCTTGTTCTCATTGGTATTAGATTCTACTTGTATAGAATTCTTAAAAGTTGCAATAAAACACTGTTCTGCTGCAGACCAGAGTTGAGAGGATCAAGTTTATGCAGCAAACACACTGGGCTGAAGAAAAAAAAGCTATACCTTTCCTGAACTGACTCCTTTTCCAACATTAAAAAGATAAAAACTTTTTTTTTTTCTGACAATAAAGAGGTTTCTTTTATTGCTTCTACCTGCAATATCTATTTCTTAATTTCTTTGTCTACAACTTCAAATATGTAATAAGAGCCTTGACAGATTAATTTCATTAAGTAAGACTATTTTTCATGCAATCCTCAAACAGAAAAAGTCCTTTTAAACCTGCAAAAGGAATGAATAGCACCATTTCGGGAAGAATCTAATTGGATTTGCTTTCCTCCAGATTAGCATTAAAAACAAGCAAAGAACCCAAAATAATCTGATCTCTTCCGTAAGACTGAGAAGGTATGATTAGAAATGTAAAACCAGGCCAGGAGAGGTCCATAGTCTGGTAAAATGCAGACTGAGAGAACAAGAAGCCTTAAACCCCTTCACCCTTTGTGGGAGTAGGAGACAAAGAAACAGGTTGCCCTATGTCTTATCACATACTCCTAAATCCTGAGCTTTAATTCTTATCTGCTTATTCTGAATTTATGAAAACAAGGACTAGGAGTATAAATAAGACTACATATTCAACCAGAAAGCAAAACAGATTTCTATTTTTCTGTTCCCATGATATACATGTGGGGTTTTTTATTACAATTTAAAGTAATATTGCATTTTATATAAAAATCAAAGGGAAAAATATTTTAAAAAGAAATCACTCAGAAAGGCAAATAATGCTTAGATGTCAAGGGAAGTGTTATTAACAACTTTTCAAGTGATTTAGCAAATTATCAATAATATAGTATCAAAACAAAGAAAACATTTAGAATATTTATAATGGGATTCTGCATTTAAATTATCATTCAGGTCAATATTTGTGAATCCACTTATTCCTACAAGTTAAAAGTAAACACTTAAACACATCACTTTCACCAAACTGGTGTTTAGGTGGACACCAAATATTCTGCAGGCTTTCATTTTTTCCATGCATTCTTACAGTGCTACTCAGTTTTAGAGAAGTATAGAACACTACAGCACTACTTGCTCTAACTCACTTCGTGTTTGTACAAAATTCTTAGGATGATAACTTGTAATACTTTGGATAAGTAAATTATATCCCAGAGAAATAATGGGGACTGAGAGTTCCTCTTGCCTCAATTGTTCAGGCAGGTTGATTTTTGTGGGAGTTTCAGCTGTCTTTGGTGGAAAACAAACCATCCTAACAAGCCACGTTAAGTTCTTCCTGTTTGGTTAAATGAGTATTTGACATATTGTTTTTCCTATATGAAGGGGAAAAGCTGCTAGTATGACTTGCCTCCTCTTTTGAGGGGTTCTCCAGTATGTTTTAAATGCAAATAAATGGATGTCTGTACCTTTGCAATATAGGCCATCTGGTGCTAGCTGGTACCAGCTGACTGAGAGGCAGCAGCTCGCTGTTACTGCCAAGTTTAATCTGCCAATTTAGTCTTCATTTTGGGGAAGAAAAACAGCATTTGATATACTACCATTGAAAAATAACCTCTAACTGACCCATTCCTGTCACTTGAAATAACTTTATAGAAAAACAAGAGCCAGTTTCAAATTCAAAATAATAAAACAAACTAACTCACAGTGTCATATTGAACTTCAGTTAGTCAAGTGTAACTGCTGCAGTCCTTCAGAACCATTCATCATCCTGATATGTTCAGCAGAATGAAAAAATCTTTAACTTTGAATGTTGATATTAATTTGCAAATGCACAAGTACTTAGTGAAAAAAGAAGTAGTTTGTTCTTTACATCCTAACCATTTAACTTTACTGTCTGAGTACAACACAATCTTGTCTTAAAAGGGTTTAGTTCAATAAATGTGGTTTCAGAGTAACTATGGCCCTCAACACGCTGTATTTTATGGTGAAAACATCACAATATTTTCATGACAGTACTCAACTGATGTGAAACCTCTAAACTAAACAGAAGAGAAAGCCACACAGCGCTGAAACCAAACACTTCCAAAGCATTCGGTGTCACGGACTTAGCTGAACTTTCTAATTTTGGATATTATAAATACCTACCAAGTTTTCCATGGACAGTTTTCCAAATACCTTCTGGCTTAATTCTGGGTTGTTAGCACTGTTGCACACCATGTTTTCTTAATTTAAAAACCAGACTACATAAAAGTTGAACCCTACAAAAATCTGAACATTTAGGCATACCAATTTTCTTCTTCTTTACTCTGGGAGCACTTAAGAGTCTCATAGCATCATACCTAGTGATGACTTCTTTATTTGAAGTTGTACTGCAGAAGTACATAAACAGGTATGTCTTGAAAAAAACCTAAACAGTCCTGGTTGCTCTGAAATTCAAGAAGTCATTCATACAGCTCAGTCCAGCTTCTCTGTTCTAAATAATGTAAAGCAAAGCCTTTACTAAATGAAGTATTATTCCTTATACTCTCTAATTGCTTGTGAACAGTATTCCTCAGTTCACTCTGCAGCTCTTGTTCATCCTTGGGGCACAGCATCTCCCCAGATTTCTTAGTCAATTTAAATTCTCTTAATCTTAATTGTCTGTACAGAACATGCAAAATTTGCTTTCAATACATTACAGTCTGCCTAATGCTATTATCCTGCTGTTGGCCCATAGGAAACATTAAGAAGCACACAATTAGCTCAGTTTGATTATTTATCCCTGCAATTCAACACATTTTTTATATTGCTAAAATCTGTACTTCTCTTGCTTGCAAACAAGCTGGGCTTTGCATAACCTGGTCTCAGTTTTCATGTAATGAAAAACTATGTAAGAATTGTTAAAGCAGCTTTCTTGCAGTATTTTCCCTGTTTCTCCAAAGTAACTGTACAGATAAGGTTTTTTTAGGCAGAAGCACTAATGAAACTCGAGATCTGCAATTGTGGAAATAGCATAGGGAGAGAGGGAGGAAAGACCCCAGGTAACTTACACAAGTTTCTTAACTTTCTTCAGTTAGACTGAAAAAAAAAACCATTACAGCTGTCAGTAGCTTGGCAATGTCACTTGTTTTATTAAAGAGTTCTGCAGATCTGATGTGGAACATCTCGCTGTTGCCTGCTTCCAATAAAATGCTAATCACTGGACTAGACTTAATTAGCAGCTGACATAGTAAGATCTTGTTATATTACAAATTACCCAGTAATTTCATCAGAGAAAGTGAACAGTCCAGAAAAATAGAGTCAAGTATCCTTGCTACTAGCTATTCTCCAGATCTCTCTGATCTTGAGGAAATTCTACGCTGCATCTCAATTCTCCAGTGTGAATGCTCATGAAAAAATAATTCCCCTGAAACCCACTTCAAGCACATGATGATTCTTTACTGAAAAGCAATTTCAGTAAGAAAACTCACTATTAATAAATCAGTTAAAAGATGATGTTCATTTATCAAAGCATGATAATCAACAAAGTATCTTTTATGCCATAACTACCTGACACATTGGGATCATAAGTTTACTAAATCAATCCTACAAGCTTCCAGTAATATTTGAAAATGCAAAAGAGATCATGCCAGACTTCTAGCTTGCTAAAGGTTAGGGATCAGACAGTGGCAAGATCTAGCTAGTGACAAGAGAAAGGCTCTCAAATAGATGCAGAAGCAAATTAGTCAGCTCTAAGAAGCAGGGATAAGAGCGTGAGAATTGAATGTGAATATTTTAAAATTTTAAGATGCATATTCTTGTTTTAAGAGCTAAGAAATTTCATCTCAACAAAAGATAAAGTCACTGGGAACTGAAAACTTTTACATGACACTTGAGAATAGATCTGAAGTATTCTCTACATTCATCTTTTTACCAGTTTAAGACCTCTAATTTATTCCATCTTTATTGATTCTTCTATAGGATGGATATAACACTGCTTGAATTACCTTAATCCAAAAGAAATCTCAAAATTGAGGCAGAACTGCCAACTGCTTGATCACATATTTTTAATTCATTAACTTCCCAAGCCTGGAACAACTAGACTGGAGATAAACCATGCCTGTAGTAAAGGCAACCAGTGGCTTTACATATGAAGTGTGCAGACTTCTCACATTGTTTCCTCCTCCAGGGACTGGGAAAAATAACCATCTACAGCTTCATGTGATTGCTGAAAACATGATAGATACTATGGTCAAGATGCCTGCACTCCCCTGCTGATTCAGGAGGCAATATTTAAAAGATTCTACTGACAGTCTCTATCCAGATGTGAAGTGTATCATTACTGAAATACTAATGTTTATCAGCTCCCTAAAGCAGAATCACACCGCAAAAGCAGCAATGTTTTATTCCACATATGAAAATAAAACCTTTTGGTTTTCTACCTTACCAAAACTTTTCAGCAGAAAAAAATATTTGATACAGGTATCTCTTTAATTTGAATTAGTAGAAAGCAACTACAGTTTTAAAATATATATAAAGTTTACAGTCTAAAAGCAGTTTATTTTGAATGAATGATCCTTTAAAAGCCCAAGCTTGAAGAAGGTCTTAAATTAAAAAGATGACATACAGATGAGTTCCATTTGAGCAGTCAGTGCTGACACATTAATAAAGAAATAAAATATGCTGCAGTACTTCAAACATTTTGCAGCTGTTACAACAGCACTATTATCTAATAGAGATATATTTACAAATTCTACATTTTGTAGTACAAGCATTTAAAATCGAAATACTTTTTATTTGCCTAATCATTAACTGCTAATCTAATGACTTTTCAAATGTAAATCCAATCAGTGGCAATAGAATTGTTTTTATTTCAAGTAGTGGGATAATCCCTCAGCTGTAACTGTGCTCTCGTCACTTCCCCTCAGTTAACCAAGTATTCCCAGCCACGTAACACAGTTCGTGCATCCTTACAAAGGGAAACCCTCTCTCTCCAAGACCAAAAGCAGATCTTTGGGCTATAGAAAGTTAAGGTTTCCAAACCACAGCAATGTTATAACTAAAGTATATTATTATAAGGACCAAAATAATACATTTAACTTGGCTGGACACCCCTGTAAAGCTTCAGTAATCAACAATTCTAATGTTTTTATTATCATCCATAAACTTACTTTAACCTGATACCACATCAGTAACAACAGTTCAGTGAATTGTCATAATAAAATTTGCTTCTGCACTAACTCATTCCAAACTTGCTTTCTAATTTAAGAAAAATGATATTTCTATCGGGAAGGGGCTTTTTTCCCCTCTCCAAGTGTGCATATTTATATTTGTGTATCCTGTTTTTCTATGTAAAATGAAAAAAACTCTATTTGAAAACTGAATTAGAGATCCATCTGCAATCATAATCTGTGAACACACAACATTTTCCATAATTGTAACACAACACTATTGGGGAATAAACTGACAGATGGATACTCCAATGCATTCTGCAGACTACAGTGCAGACCTGAACATACTCATGTCTCACAAGATCTGAGAGACGACATCTGTATTAAAAGAAATTATTATATTTAATACTAAAATTACCCGTTTCATTTTTGTTCATTATTAGCTCTCTACAGAAGTGCACATGAAATTTTAATTGTACTTACATTGCTAAGGCTGTTCATTATGCTTTAACATAGCTGTGTAAAGAAGCACCTTAAGTGGTTTGCCTGTCATCTTTTGTGACATGATTTTAGTTGCAAATTTTCAAGTTACTTAGAGTTACTAATTAAATTCTACAGAATATACATTCATGTTTAAAATGGATTAATTTATGAAAGATGGTATTAGATGATACTACAGGACTCAATAAACCAACAATTTTCTGTGCAAGAATAGCAAAGGTCCATGACCCTGAGGTTAGCTCAGCTGGTCAGAGCCTGGTGCCAACACCAAGGTTGTGGGTTCAATCTCTGTATGGACCACGCACTTAAGACCTGGACTTGATGATCCTTGTGAGTCCCTTCCAACTCAAGACTATCCTGTGATCTTAAAAACCTTAATTAGGTTTTCTGAGCTTAAACTTCAACAAAGCTTAACCCATCTCCCTCTTCTCCTAAAAACATTCTTCATTGTATGGTCAACCAACCTTTGCATGCAAGCAACAGTACAAGTAAACATTTCATGTGGATTAACCAGATTACAACTCATTTACACAAATACACATGTGTGTATAGATATACACACACACACAAATTTTTTCCCCAAATCTCCAACCATATCTAATACTATGTGCAATTTTTAAATAACTGGAAAAAAAAGAAACTCTTATTACCTTTTCAGCTGTTAACTGTTTTGAAGGTTTTTCTGATTCTCTCTCTCTCTTTTTCTCTTCTTTCTTTTTTTCTTTTTCCTTCTGCAAAAAAAAAAGAAGCATTTTGCTAGTACCCAATTTGCAAACATATTGAATGTCTACAGCCACACAGAATATAAACAGAGATCTTCAGCTACTCCCTTTTAAATCAGTTCGTGCTTCTATCTGCTCTGCTTCCACAAGTGACTCATTTTGCTCAAATACTAATACTAAAAATACTGTGACTTTTAGAGTCAAGAAATTCACTTTTTCACCTGCTCATCTGCTTTTCTGCTTAATAAGCAGAAGGGAAAAAGAACCAGTATTGCTTCTCCTAAGCTAAGCAGAGCTGAAGAGAAGAAAACATCCAGAAGTATCTCCATTAACTCTGAGAGCCTCTGTCACTGAGGGTGAGTGCCAGCTGCTTTGAGCAAAGAACTAGACTAAGGTAAATTGTATGCAGCTTTCTGCAGAAAGGTACTAATTTTTAAAAGCTTATCTAGTAGTCTTTAAAAATACTCCTGAACATAAAAAGTTCCCTTGGGCCATATGACAGGCCAGCTGAGTCATGAGACTCACGTTGTTCCAGAAAGTAAAAATACAAAGATCCCTTTACTTTGAATGCATCACAATGACATTACAGAAATTTCTTCACTTTAGTTTTTAATGAATGAATATGTCAAAATTACTGACCTGTCTGACTGAAGCAAAGCATAAAATATTCCTGAAGGAATAACAAGAAGAAGATACAGACTTTCTAGGCTAGCAATTGCTTTAACAAAGTGTTAGTCTGCCTGCATTTACCTTGTACAACTACAGCCCAGTACTAGTGAGGATATTGGAACACTAAATGGATGAAACAAGGGTTTACCATCTCTATTAAAGTTAATGCAACAGTAGCTCCTAAATGTTCTTTCAGCCATTAGACTTGTACCCCATTGTTCAAAGCTTCAGAACAGCCTTGTTTCAGAAAACACTACTGTTGACAAGTTTCCCAATATTAAGAGGAAGTTTGAGAGGTTAGATAACTGTCCATGCAGTTTCAGTGTTAAAAATAAAATAGTTTATATTTTGTGTCAGTAAGGAATGTTTGTGGTTTTTTCTTTTTATCTTTTTTACACCCAGTATATACAATTTAAAAAATTTTATAACATTTATTTAATATAGTTCTAACACTCAGATGAAGGGGGTTTTTGCTAGTGGGTTTTTGGGGTTTTTTTTTGTTTGTTTGTGGTTTTTTTGGAGGTGATCAGGCACAGGGGGATCCAAGTAACACATTCTTCAAAACTTCCAATAATCCATTTTCAAACCTTTCACATATTTACCAGATGGATTGGGCTACTCAAATCCCAGCTGAACCATGTGAATCATTTCATCAGGCATTAACCTGAACACTTGTTTCCTGCAAAATCAGACCACCATACCAAGCACCTCCTTACAAGCAACAGAAAGCAATGACCACAGTCATGAAACCCCAATAGGGGAATCTGGAACATCTGTTTTGACAAAAAGAAACGGAGACCAATTTAAATTTCATTGATCATTAAGAACACAAAAGTGAACATAATAGTCCAAACTAGAGGTCCTGCCAATACTGTATCTCACCCATGGTAGTGCAAGGTGTTCAGGAAATGTCTCTATGACTGGGACAAGTACAGAGCAGTATTTTATTTTGAGGTCACATAACAACCTGAGACTTGAAGTCCTATTTGAATTAGCATTTCAAATGCATAGCCATGCCTTTCATTGGAAGCTTAGCCTTTCTTCCATTACTATTTCACTGACCCTAGTACCAACCTGCATTCTAATATACACACAAATTACACTGTCAGAGCAACAACTTTTCAAGAAGTCTTTCATTCTGTTCCCACGTCCCACTCCAACCTTCTCAAATTGAATATTTAAATAAATATAATCTCTTCTCCCATGGAAACGGGGACAATTGCATCAAAAGAAGTGTGACCAGCAGGTCAAGGGAAATTTCTCCTCCTCTGCTCCGCTCTCTCAGACCCTCCCTCTGTGGCTGGGGCTCCTAAAGTCAGAAGGACATGGACCCACTGCAGCCCAGAGAAGGGCCACAGGGATGACTGAGGGCTGGAGCACCTCTCTCTGAAGACAGGCTGAGAAAACTGGGGTTGTCTGAGTCTGGAGAAGAAAGAACACTCTGGGGACACTTTACAGCAGTCTTCCTGAAGTACCTAAAGGGGGCTTCAGGAACAATGGGTAAGGACTCTGTCGGGACAGTGACAGGAAAAGGAGGAATGGCTTTAAACTGAAAGAGGATAAGTTCAGCTTAGATATTAGGAAGAAATTCTTTACTGTGAGAGTGGTGAGGCAGTGGAACAGGTTGGCCAGGGAGGCTGTGGATCCCCCAACCCTGTAAGTGTTCAAGGCCAGGTTGGATGGGGCTTTGAGCAATCTGGTCGAGTGGGAGGGTGTCTCTGCCCATAGCAGGGGGTTGGAACTACATGATCTTTAAGGTCCCTTCTAACTCAACCATTCCATGACTCTACAATTCTATGATTTGATTCCTCTCCTCCTGGGAAAGATTGTAGGAAGTGTCTTGTAAGCACTCTTACTTTTCAATTTCAGTACCTTAAATTTGCTTGAATATGTTTAAGTGAAAGCAGAGTGAAAGTTTTTGCATTTTTTCAATATGTCCTGATTTCCACTTTGACTTCAACATTTTTTTAAATATGTTTTGTTAAAGAAACCTCACTTCTGGAGTAAAAAGTATCTGGAAACATTTATTTTTCAAGACTTCAAGAACAAGGAGAGTTTGCAGCAAGTTTCATAAGGCAAACGCTCCATAAAGGTGACAAAATATAAACAGCTTAAGAGTGAATATATGAAGACTTGAACTGTTCTCCAGTGTTTCAGTCTCCACAACTCACAGAGTCCACAGCAACACTCTTGATTCTCAGCAACTTTTTCATTCCTTTAATTTTCACTGTGGACTTGAAAACCTGCAAATCCTTCATCGTCACACTTGTTAATTTCAATATTCAAGCTTTCTGCCTCAGTCCATTAGATAAAAACCAAATTCAGACTAAATGAAAATATTTCTCAGATGTTGTATTCTTGCCAGAACTTCAACTCCAGTGTTTCATTACTTGCAAAAGTAGTCAAAAACCATGATGAAGATAATAAAACTGAATTGATTTTATATTGGTCTTAAATTCTAAGCAAAGATTATTTCTTTTTTTTCCAAGTTTCATTTTTTACAACATGGCATACTAGTAACAATCAACAAGGCTTGTGGTCTTATTCTTTGACACTGTCATTTAAATTTTAATTAATGCTCAAATATAGCCGAACTAAAATAATTTATAACTACTGTCCAAATTTTATCTATTTAGAAAGAAAAAGCTTGATTTATGTTCACATCATAAATTATTTCATATACTGTATATAATATGAGTATATTTCATACACTCAATTTAGAGTAAAGTATCCAAAAGAACCTCACACTGGGCATTCATATTTTAAAAAATTCATTTTATTATTGTTGCAAATTGTGACATTTATTGAAAGTTGATATAAATGATGCCTCATCTACTACTTGCTTGTCTGTTATGTTTTTCAAAGACCCATCTAAACAGTAAATGTAATGTTACCACACACACATATCTCAGCTAGAAGAGATATTAAAACCAGTATGAGTCAAATTAATTCTATATTTATCTCCAAAGAGAATCAACTAAATGTCTAGAACAATACTGGTAATTTAGATTCTGGAACAAGAAAGTAGTACAAAAAAAGATATCAAAAATTATACCAAATGAGACTGGACAGTATCACTCATGCCCAATAGCTGGGAATTAAGTGGGTTTTCCACAGTTTTGTGACACTAAGTCAGAGGAGAACCAGAATTTTGACACATAAACACCAAGAGGCAACAATCATACAGGTACTTTGCCCTGCTGTATTTGCTCTTTTCATTTAGCTAGTCCAAGTAAAAAGGAGAGACGTGTTTCAAATGTGTGAAGTATTAGCAGCAATTCAAACTCTCAAGTTACCTCAGTGAAATTACTCTATACAGATGTAAACATTTGTGCAAAGCAGTAACCTGATAAGAGCTACACCCAAAACCAATATACCTCTGCTTTGCTCTTCTCAGCAGCAGCTTGCAGAGAAGGAGAAGATGCCAAAGGCTGAGCAGCATCAGATGATATCTGCACAAAACAGAGGAAAGAAATGAGAAAGAAAATAAGCAAGAACAGCTGGGAAGGGAGGCAGCAGAGGCTGCTAAGAGACAAGATTTTCATTCCTTTTTTTTTTCAATAATCTTGGTGATAGTAGTCACACAACACAGAAGAAACACAAAGACGAAGCAAAGGTTTGGTTTTGGTTTTTTTTCTGAGTACAATATTTAAAGGAAATATTTCAGGTAGGAAAGGGTGACTTATAATGAAATTTACTAGAACAGAATGTAAGAAAATGAACCTGGATAAGATCATATCAAAGGCCTAAGAAAAATAATTAGGTTTCATCCATTGTTCAATTTTTATCCAGTGTAACTACTGAAATATTAATGTCCTGAAGCATGAAGGCAGACTGTCCCAGAGGAGGGGGAGAGAAGAGAGTGCCTTTGTTCTTGTGCAATGTAACAGAATATTTTTATTAAGAGAAACGCAAAATAACTCTGAAAGTTATACATTAATTAAAGTTCTAATTAACTCTTCTCTAAGAGCACTCCAAGAACATAAAGAGCTTAGGGTTAATATAAAACCACATCTTAGCAGCAGGTTGAAAGATCTCTCAGACAAGTGACACTTCTTTTCTAGGAACTGGTATGTAAAATTCCTATTAACACCATTAGACTTCCAAAATTCTCCAGAAGGTGTAAGTTATATATACAACAGATTCAGTTTGCTCAAAAAAATAGGATTTCTCTAAAGGCATTTTCATACATCTTCCTATCCAATTTTTTTATGCATAGCTGATCACTTTAATGGAAACATTATCTTTCTATTCCCCTTATTATAAAAATGCAACTGAAATACATTTTCCAAATATGTAGAAGATCTTTGGAGCTATAAAGCTGACACTTCTACGCTGTTTTGTATCACCTCTATTATCAAGAGAAAATTTAGAAATAAATGAATCTATAACAGAGTAGGTAATTATGTTGGACCAAAATAAGCAATTTAAATGACATGTTTTTACTCAGTTTAAAAAAGTAGCTTGCACTAAATGGAAACTGAAAACTGATGAAAAACTCTATCATATCTCATGTTTAAATACCTCATATTTCTTACAGAAAATCCTATCACTTTCTTTACTTATACAGCTGGAATATTCATAGAATTTATACATTTAGTATTTATACGAAGTCAGAGACTACATCTATGCTGGAAGGTGGTATAGAGCTGCAGGAAAGATATTTCTAAGGTTTAATTTTAAAACCAAATTTTACCTGCAGAAGTATGAAACAGAATTCTCATTTCTAAATTTACTGTTTTAAAATCCTCGGGTTATTAGCAGAGTTATGGATACACCTGCTGCAATGATGCAGTTTTGCAACAGTAGCATTCTGTTGCTATAGGAACACTGGGATCCTGTTTATTCCAACTGCACCACACTGTAACCAAATAATGTCAGAAAAAATGATTAGGTAATTATACAATATATTGAACTCTAACATCATGCTCCTTACTGAGTTTTCAGTAAGATAAAAAATGAGTAAAATTCTGATAATGAATCATCTTGGATATACTTTTAAGTTGCTAAGAAGTGGGATTTTTTGTTTGGGTTTGGAGTTTTTTTCTTTCTTTTCTATACTTCAGATTTTAGGAGAATTTAAGCTTGATAGCTCTTAAGAGGTGAACAGCAGCGTAACAGCTACTTGCCACACAGAACAAAGTAAACAGAAATTCATTTGGGGGTTAGAGGGAAAATCAGCACTGTAGGTGTTTGTCAATTTCCATCCTCCCGTAATAGTTCTCAATCTTCATATCCTCTTCATAACATAAAGGATTATCTAACCTAGAAGAAGGCAATCCTAGGAAGGCCTGAAAGCAATTATTATAGTTTTGCCAATCAAGTAATGGAATCATTGTGCCAATGAAGGGGTGTCATGCAAGCCATAAGCAGGGCACAGAGTGAAAAGCAGTCTCTGTCTAGCCTGGGATACAGAACAGGATGTCCAAGTTGGGAAATGCCCAAGCATAATGTTTAAGGACAACCAACAGCACTACAAACACTTCAGGCAAAAAAGAGCACTTGAAAGCACAGTTCACACATGCAAATATTCAACTAAGCAAGAGAACAAAAGACATATGACTGAAGCTAATCTTTAAGAGAAAACACATTACAATGCATACAGAACAGATTAAGTTGATATAATGAAGGCAGCAGTATGAGGCTGAGCTGCTGAACAGCTTTATCACCACTGCATCGTGTTGAATTTGTTATCTACCAGGTTGCACCAGATAAGGAATGCTGAATGAAAAAATCAAATCAAAATGAGTGGCTAGACAAAGCTAAACATGTAAATGTTGTCCACCTAGAATTTTGCAAAGACTTTGACATCATTTTCCAGAGCATTCTCCTGGAGGAACTTGTTGCTCATGGCTTAGATGGGTGCACTGTTCTCTGTGTGGCTGGGCTCAGAGAGCAGTGGTGAATGGAGTCACAACCAAGGAGTCACTAGAGGGGCTCCCCAGGGTTCAGCATTGGGGCCAGTCCTGTTTAATACTTTTCTTTATCCAGGATCTGGATGAGAGGATGGAGTGCACGATCACTCAGTTTACAGATGTAACCCAGCTGGGCAGGAGTGTTCATCTGCTGGAGGACGGGAAGGCTCCACAGAGGGATCCAGACAGGCTCGATGGATGGCTTGAGGCCAGTGGTACAAGGTTCCACATGGCAAAGTTCCAGGTCTTGCACTTGGATCTCTTGGGGGAGAGTGACTGGAAAATTGGCCTGGGGGAAAATGATCTGGCGATGCTGGCTGACAGCCACCTAAATTTCTCCATCAAAATCCAGAAAGCAATTTCCAACCCTATTCCAGAATCCGTGTCACAAAGCACACACTGATCTACTCTGATAACATTGCACTGTGCTCTGGAAAGCAGTCAACTATAGACATCTTTGATTATTGGCACCTTAAAGTATCAAACAAAATCAGTGGTGACTTCTGTAACCAATCATACATACTGCCAGAAAAAGAATAAAGTTGGGTGATTGTGTGCATTATGAATGTACTGCAGAATGACAACTAGCATATGAATACACAATTTTAACTTTTAACTTAGGAGTAGTTAAATCTTTTGATTAAGAAATTAATTCAGAATTGCCTAAAACAAAAATGATGGCAAGGAGCTGTTTCTTAAGTTTTCCCATTTCTCATTTTTCCACAAAATTTTGATCACATTTCAGACCAGAAGACTTGCAGTCATTCAACATTTAGCATTTCCTGAATCTCTTTCCATTGTTTGTGTTTTGTGGTTCCTTTTTAAAAAGACGATACAGCAAAAATAACCATTTTTCATAATGAAATTCAATATTCTCTTTAAAATATACCTTTAGTGCTGAGCAAGAAATTACATACACATGCAACAGTACTGTAAGATTTCAGTATCACCTGTGCTATGTGAGAAACCCTTCAGTGGACAAAAAAAAAGTAAGATCAGAAGAGAAAGAATCTGAAGATTTACAGTATTAGTCCAGTTCCCTGCCTCTTTTACATATAAATCTATTACTTGTCCCCATTTTCCTCCCTAAAAAACTTCTGTATTGTCTATTAAGTTATTACTTAGTAATGCCATTACCCAAATACATAGTAAGTTAACAGTTCACAAAAAAGCAGCAATACAAATGGTAGTTGGTCCAATGTCTTGATGTAGTCTGTTGACCAGACTACTATTCCAAGTAAAAAAAAAGTAAGCTTTAAACAAGAACTAAATGAAGTTATCAGAAAACATAACATACAAAAACTAAGAATGATTTTACTATAGTTTAGTTTGTACTGACATGTTTCTGATGATACATAGCAGTTGTACAAACACTATCAGTCATTAAGGTCTAAGTACTTAATAAAGTACTTTTATTGGTAGTTTTTCCAAAATCCTGCATTGATGTAATGCATGTCATTATTTAGCCTTTTATTAAAAAGGATTCAAGTTGAAGCTTGAGAAACCTACACTAAGTTTCCATTTAAATATGAAATGCAGGGTACTATCATGCAGAGGATTCAAGACATTAAAGTATGACTGTGTTATCAAGCCATCCGGGAAGTTCACAGCTGAACCAAATACAAAAGTGCCCTCGAGTGGCCAGTTTATACACACACAATATGCAGGGAAATAACCTAAATGAAGAGGACTACTCTGCTTTCATTTGACAGGTTTTAAGTTCAGCTGCTACATGTTTTTCTTATTTCAGCAGACTTTTGACTTTATTACTATGTATCTCCAACAAATGTTAACAACACTACAATCAGCAATTTATCCTAAAGCAGGAGCAATTATAGACTGCTAGTAGATGGATATAAACACACAATCAATTGCTTGACATTTTTTAAAGAGGTCTGTTCTTGAAATACTGAAAGGAGTATAAGAATAGTAATGTACTATTAACAGCACTTATCTATGAATTTTTGGAAGCTCTTTAGGCTAACCAACAAGGCATTTTTTAAATTACTAAAATGTCTCCCTGTGCTGGTTTTGATTGGGATAAAGTGAATTTTCTTCACAGTGGCTAGTACAGGGCTGTGTTTTGGATTTGTGCTGAATGCAGGGTTGATTATTCATAGAGATGTTTTTGTTATTGCTGAGCAGGGCTTACACAGAGCCAAGGCCTTTTCTGCTTTTCACACTGCCCCACTGGTGAGGAAGTTGGGACTGCATGGGAGGCTGGGAGGAGACACAGCCCAGACAGGTGACTCAAACTGACCTGAGGGATATTCCATATCACATGACATCATGCTCAGTATATAAAGTGGGGGAAAGAAGGAGGAAGGGGAACATTTGGAGTGATGCCATTTGTCTTCCCAAGTCATCATTACAAATGATGGGCCCTGGACATGGCTGAACACCTGGACTGCCCTTGGGAAGGAGTGAATTAATTCCCTGTTTTGCTTTGCTTGTGTGCACGGCTTTTGTATTCCCTACTGAACTGCTTTTATCTCAACCCCCAGGTTTTCTGCCTTTTACCCTTTTCAACTCTCTTCCCAATCCTGCTGGTGACAGAGTGAGCGAGCAGCTGTGTAGCTCTTGGCTGCTGACTGCAGTGAAACCACAATGCTCCCCTATTCTATGCTTTAACACTGGACACACACAAGAAAGATTCAGAGTGCCATGTTTCACAAAACAGAGCAGTGGTTGGCTATGAAAGAAGTCAGTACTGCTCTTCTGTCAATATTGTGAACACACTCAGCACTCCTCCATCTCTTCAGAGTTACTATCCTAATTACAGGAACAGGTGAAGCTTATGAACAAGCCAGTTGTAGTTCTGAACATGTGCAGAGCTATAGACATTTGTAACATTTACATCAGAGATTCAATTATACACTGTTCTCAGAAATAGATATATTTCATAGACTTGAGAACAAAATATTTTTTCCCAACTCTAACCCAGAACATCCACATGTATTGTTGCCCACTATTTTTAGATCATTTATCTTCTCTTTTTGATAACCACCTCTGTGAGATATTAGAGTCACCATGCCTTAGTTAAATGTTGACATTGGATAAAGAAAACAGATGCTTTCAATCTCTTACTGAACTGCCCTCCATTTCTCTCGTCCAGCCTAACCAGTGCTTTCTACATTTGATCCAGGGAGAACTGCCTTAGCGAGAATTTCCCAGCACTTCAGAACAACACCTTCTTTTCCCCTAAGTGGCCTGCTCTGCTGCATGCAAGATCATTTACATTTTCATGATCCATGTTAAACTGGCAAGGTAGTCACTAGAGATTTCATCTTTGGCAAAGTTTTGTTTACTTGGACATAGCAACTTGTAGCTATGTGGTCCAGCTGCATGAAGTACTCCTTGAAGTACTTATCGAAGTGGGGGAAACAAGACGCTACATGGGAGAGCTACTGGGAATGCATTTGGCTTCTCCAACTCCTTCATTATTCCATGGCTTGGCAAAGTGGTGCTGAAGGGCTGTCACGTGTGGTACACTCAGGCATTGATACTGAAGCAAACACTATTTAACTTCTGCAGTAATGACCCCTGCAGTGGGGCAGAGTCCAGGTTTGCAAAGGGTGCAAATGGAGGAGGAGTGGTTTGAGCACTATATAGGTGTACTGCCATTCACAGCACCAGTGACATTCACAGTGGGCCAGCAGGAACCACCTGACATTCAAAGGAAAGCACCAAGTCTTGCACCCAGGGAGCAATAACTCCATGCACCACTATGGGTTCAGCATCAAGTGGATGGAAAGCAGATTTGCAGAGAAGGACCTGGAGGTCCTGGTGGACAAGCAGGACATGAGCTTGCACCATGGCCAATTCTGAGCTCACAAGTACAAGGGAGACAAGGGCACATTGAAGCAAGTCCAGCAAAGACACACTAAGATGATTAAAGGACTGGAGCACCTTTCAGACACGGAAAGGCTTAGTAAGTTCAGACTGTTTAGTCTGGAAGGAAGAAAACTGGGAGTGGGGATTGAACAGCAAACAAAGACTAAGGCAGACAGACTGTTGCCTGTGACATCCAGAAGCAGGACCAAGGGGCACTGAACATAAACTGAAACACAGGAAACTTCACTGAAACATAAGGATAAATTTCTTTCTTTGTTTTACTGTGTAGGTGGTTGAATATTGGAACAAGCTGCCTAGAGAGGTCATGGAGTCACCACCCCTGGAGACACTAAAAACTCAACTGTACATGAGACTCAACAACCTGTTCTAGATGAAACTTACCTGGAGCAGGATGATGTCCAAGGGTTGCTTCCAAACCCAGCTATTCTGCAAATCTACAATTCAACTCCTTCTAACAAAATTATCTTGAAAAAAATTTACCCTCCCTTCCCTATCCCTGCCTTCAAGTCATAATTCTTGTAGGGTATTTCAGTACTCCCTATTGATGCCTATCTTGACTAGCATATTTTAAAAACACTTGCTATCACTTGAATCTGAAGTTTTTCTAAATTTAATGTTTTCTAAATCCAGTAGGTTTATTGCACTTTTGTGAGGGGTAACTGGTAACCTCTCTCTCCACAATAATGATGGAATTGCTTCCAAATGCTGGCTACTGTGAACTGAAATGTTCATGTGCCCTTTCATACCCCAATTTGTACATCTTAACATGTTTACCTAACATATTTTAGTGCAGTAAATGTATTACAGATTTAATTTCCTTTGAGATAACTTTCTGGAAAGTGTGCCATCACAATCTCTAAATGAACATCACATTTTAGCCAGTTGCCTAAGTTCATACTTCTTAAATTATACATAATGTCTTAGGAAAACATGAAAAATGTAGACCCACTACTCTTTTTGTTCAGTGAACTTAAGAGTTACATGAAACTTCTGCTCCATACATAATTCATACCCTTTCTTAAAGACAGAAACTTTGTTTCCTATTCTCTAAACATTGTCAGGATGTGATAATATATTCCCACTTCATGCAGTGGAATAGACTGTACCAGTTCATAATTTTTGAGACTAAAAGTATTTGAAATCTACTTCAGCTGAATCACCATCCATCCTGAATAAGGCAATTCCTATATGCATTCTTCTATATACTTATTTTTATTAAAAGCTGCAGAGATTGTTTATGATGATACCTACAAAGCTAATCTTTGTCTTCACTCAACACAGTGGCCTCACTGCTTTCTTTTCCTCATTCCTTGTATGGCATAAGGGTCATTGTATTAGATAAAAAATTAGCAATAGTTGAAGAAAGATTTTCTTTATATAGGTTGTATTTTACATGAAAGAGAAGGTGCTAAATTGCTTTGTTTTTTTTTTTTAATTGGGAAAGTATGACTGCTTCAAACTTGATTTCCTGACTCTTTGTGCAACTTTAGCAAACTTTTAATTTAGCAGCATAGGGTCAAATTAGGGTTGTGAACCAGAAACAACTTCTTTAGTGTAGTCCTGTGTCTCAAGGAGTCACCCCAGCAGTTCTTACTGCATATTCTAGACAGATTTTACTCTTTCTGGAAGCTTGGTTCTAAAATTTACACATTTCTTCCTTATTTATTAAACTAATAATCATCTGCTTCAAAGATAAAGTTCTCTAGGCCAGTAATTTTGGAAGATTCTTACTAACTCCACAAAGCCTAGAACAAGCAGGATTCACCACTTCTCTTGGGCACTGGCTCTAAGATCATGAGCCTCATTAACAACTGTTCCTCCACACAACCAGGTGCATAGCTCTGGTAAGCATTTGGGACTCAATCAGTATGGAGATTGTCAGCCAAAATAAATACTCTGTTCAGACATTATTTTCATAAACCCCCACACTTCAGAGCATTTCTCCATGGCTCATATTTGCCCCACTTTTATTTACTGCAAGCATTCTGAAAAACTCCACCAAGTCATTTATTTAAGCACACAAGTTCAGATTCTTGGGGAAAGGTGTTTGTATAATTGTAAACTGTGCTCTTTTTTAAGAGTGTTCCAGGAGACAATAAACTAAAGGAGCATAAGGAGTTTGAGTCTTCAATGCAAACAAAAGGTTTAACAGTCTTCAGGACTAAGATGGTTGGAGAAAAAACTGTTCTGCATGCTCTACCCTTTAGTTCTAGAACTGTTGTGTACAAAAAACTCTATGATGAATATAAAAGAATATGCCTATACTTGAAAGTGATGATCAGGTACAATTCTGAAGTGGAACAATATTCAGAGTTTCATGCCTGTACTACCTGAAGGACAGTTTTACCATCCAAAATCACCTCTCATAACTTGACCTATGGCAATTGTTTGTAGTTAACTGTAGAAGCAATGCAAGCTCCCACTTGCATATTACAAACTTTCAAGGATAAATGAAGTCAAACAGCACAGCATATTGCACAGGAAGCTGTTCTTGTTACTGAATCTTAGATGCACCATTTATAAAGATGCTCTAATAGTTTCACTGCAATGTGAAGTTTGATTTATTGGATTCTATGCTATACTTTACATCATTCATAGCTTATGTATGCCTAAAAATCGAGAATGGGGTTTGGCAGAAAATTAATTTCAGGACAACAGTATTTGATTTCTACTTAAATGCATTATTCTATTTAACTAGACAATAAAATCACACATGCTTTTTTTTCCCACAGCTTTCTCCATCACTTTTCAGTGAACCATGAAAAAAATAATGTTTCATATTTGCATATTTTTAGTCTGCATGTTTGAAGGCACTACTGGCCTCTGCATTAGCTAAATTTGTTATTATACTGTGCAGCTCTAAAAAATTCAAACTTAGTAATACAACAGTCTTGCCAGAAAACAAAAGATCTTTTATACTTAAGAATAAAATAAAAAATTTGTAACAAAAGACTTTTGTAGCTCATTGTAACAAATGAATCCTGACGGTCAAAAACTGAACCTTGACATTTATTCCTGGATTTCAACACACAGAATAGATTCACAGAGAGGTACTCAAAGACAAACTTGAAAAGCTTATGAACCCACCAAAATTACACTAAGAGAAATATTGTACTGCGTGTTTTAAAATAATCTGTTCAAAACAACTTTTATGCTACAGGAAGCTGAAAAACTCCACAACTTGCAGTGGTGGATGAAATCTGCGAAAGTCCCTTAAATTTTCGCTTCAGTGAAATTACCATGTTAAGGAAAGTGATCCTTAGGCATTGCAAGCCTCTTTCTGTACTTCTGTATCACCTGCTTAAACCTAGAAGGGATTAATTTTCAAAAAAACAATCTATATATGCACCTCTAACTTATATTAGTCCTAAGCCAAGCAGAAGGCATTTCCATTCCAAAGGTGATAAAAAGTGTGCTAAAAAGCACGTGACCCTCAAAAATGCTAATTTTGATTAAAAATAGGATAGAAGGGGCCCTTTGCAAAAATAAGTAGTACAGTAAAGGAATTTTCCAGAAGAGCTTGCCATGGTATAGCACTGACACTCCATAGGAACAGTTCACAAGAATTGTTTTCATTCACTATTATTCATCAAAGTATTGTATTACCAAGTGCTTTGATGCTACCAAAACATTTGGTGGGGGCTGAAGGCTACAAGCAGGAAACTCCCCCTTTCTCTACAGCTGCCTCTCAGTTCCCAGGGAATTTTATCCACCTTCTAGCAGGGTAGAAAGAGGGAAGGTGTCTCAGCTGTCATTAGGACTGCAAAACAAAAGCTTTAAAAGCTGTCACCACCCCCTGCACAGGGGCATGGAAACATGCACTCCTTTCTCCTCAAACTTCCCCCACGTTCTGGAAGCACAGGGTAACCTCCCCTCTCCCCTGCCAACAGTACCCAGAAGCAGAAATGCAGAGTATCAGACAAGCAGAATGGAGGCTCAGCTTCACCTTTTCTTCTTCCTTGTCAGACCCAGGCCCAGTGGAAAGACAAAATCTGAACACGAGCTGCAGCATGTGAGCTGGGCCAGGGCCAGAGCCAGAGGCAGGGAGGATAACCCAGCACAAGCACCAGACAACGACTGCAGGTGCTACACTAGTCCAGCTCATTTACTGTCAAGTGCTTTTAGGATCTGCCAAAACTGTGACTACAGATTGTCCACCTCAGACCTGATGCCTTCTGGTCTTGAAGAAACGTGACTCTAAATGTGGACAACTCATCTATTGCTAAAATATTGTACAATCAGATTTTGTTCCCAGAAAGATTGTGCCATTTACACTAGTCAATGAGAGAAAAGCCCAAGTAGGAAGAAAGTACTCAGCAGTAATATGTATCTCTTCAGCTTGTCTGGATTCTATCCTTGCTGCTGTGGCAGGTAAGGGATTCATCTTACTCTGCAACATGATAAAGCAAAATCTAATTGCTCCTTCAAACATGTTAAGGCAGGAGTGAACTTCTACATTAGACCAAGATTCTCTGTTTAGAAAGATTTTTGAGTGTCTTTAGAACTTTTTAAAGAAGTATCATTTTAAACTCTTCTTCCTACTTTCTATTTTGGAATAAAAGTAAAGAAGGGTAACCACTTTGTAATTCAAACCACAATCATCTTTTACATCTTACGTGAAGCAATTTACCCCCCATTTCAACGGTACTTAATGAAATACCCTTCTGTACTTCCCAGGTTTGCTTTTTTTTACCCTTCTAAAATGAAACTACCATTTAAAGATCCACTTTCTCAAATGGGAAATGCAGCATAAACTCTCATGCTTTACACCTATACTTGCACTTGTCCCTGTCCAAGTTCACTGCCTATTAAGTGCCTATCACAAGCAAAGCTATGTGTTAGGCTATCCTTAAATAAAGCAGGTACAGAACTGTGTATGCTTAAGCATAAATACAACTATATGGATAAAGAAATGTATAAACTAGACAATATACCCCAGAAACAGATGTATCAAATAACAAACAAAACCTAACAAGACTCTGAACTTCAGTAAAGGTTCAGATTCTCAAAACTCCTTCACCAGAGAAGCACTCACCAACTTACTGAAGTGAACACACAGCTACGGGATTTAGGAGCAGGCTCATCGTACTGCCTGTGTTTGCTACCACAGGGCACCTCATCTCAAGCAACAGTCTGGAATTCAGCAGAAGAAGGGCTCAAAACACCCTAGGATTTCTCATCAAGGTTTACAGAGAATGAGGGAAGACCATGTCAAATAGTGATCCTATCTTACCCCTGTAACATGGAAAAAGATAAATAAAAAAGACTCCCACTATACTGGTTAAAGAACTACCAGTGACAGAAAAACACAACATAAATAACCTGTTGGATCATAATGCTTTGCTGATGTAAATAGACAACATGGGTAAAACTTACAGAACCTAGGGATAGTCTTCAAAAGATACAGAAGAAAGCACTTAGCTCTGAGACAAAAAGTTTTCAACTGTAAAAGATATTTTACCATACATGGTATTTGCTACATCTCTCTTACATAGCTTTCAAAACAAAAGAAGTGACAGAATTCTTGGTTAAAGTGTTTACTTACATTGAAGGCATTAATTGCATTTTTATCATAATACTTCTTCTTTTCATATTTATCCCTGATGAAAAATTCCACAGCTCTGGAAGTAGCTAGTTTAAGGAAAATATGCATTCATATAAATAGTAACATCAACCTAAAAGCTCATTGGTTATTCAAATAAAAAAAACTACACCTGATTAATTTCATTTTGTATTTTTAAAACAGCAGAACAAACCACTCTACACAGAACAACTGCTGCTACAATGCCCAAAATGTACTACACAAAATTAATCAGTTTACTCTCTTAAGAAAACAAATATGAAAAAGATAGAGTGTAAGTAACTCAGTGTTCCACAGTTAGGACATTTTCACCTGGTATTTATAATCTACATGGCTGAAGTACTGAAAATACATGAACAGTGGTACTCATGTATAGTAAATAATTATAGTTTACTATCTTAACTTGGGAAAAAATACTTTCTCTTCAGAAAAAAAGGTGAAACGTATGTGCTTGTTCTCTGATTTGCACAAATTATACCATTTAGCAAATGCTGATCATAAAGACTTCTCTGAGATCACCAAGTCCTCCATGAGAGTCTCCTGTTAAAATCAACATCCCTGTGGAAGGTAAAAAAAGCTAAAAGAACAAGTGATGAAAGGATATTGAAGCAAAGATGGAAATAGCAGCAAGCATACTGATGTAGAAAACCAGAACTGACAACTCAGTAGCTCAAATACAAAAAGGAAAGCTAGCTGTTTTCCTCAATTATTCTCTCAGCTTCATTAAGCAGCTCATCCAAAGCAGTGTGAATACTTTAATGTTAGTAAAGCTGACTCTCTAGGCTCTGAAGAACAAATTTCAACTACTTTGCCCAGCCATGTGATTATCCATTCAAAAACTGATGCCACAACTGTGGAAGCTCAGACTCAATTGCCTCAAACTTCCAAAGCAATTTTTCCTTAATCAATGGAAAGATATCTTAGCTCCAAATACTATGTCCTAAGATTAACACTGAATTCAGAGCACTCAGTCCCTTTATTCTGAGCATCAAATTATATTGTATAAAATCATAGTTTCAGATTTTATGGAAGTGTCACCTGAAAACAGTTTCATAAAAGTTACAAAAAATCAAAACACTGCTTTTTACCTCTTTCCAAATACACATAAATTGAAAAGGGCATCCTGATCACTTTGAAGGTACAACTATCTTAGTACTAATACTGAGAAAAAAATATTCACTGTTGATGGAAAAAGCATTTTTCAACAGGAAACTAAAGCTGACATATGAAAAAAAAAAATCACAATGATCCTTCAGGTTACACTTCAGCATCCCTGCCAAGTACTAAGGAAGGAAAAAAAAGCTTAGAAAGGTCACTCTTGTGATTAAGAAGCAGAAATGATGAGGGATCTTAAGCGGGAGATTTTGGGCAGATCCCACATAAACATTTCTTCTGCGTCTCCACTTTACTACCTTAAAACTAGAAGTATATTATAGTGCTACAAGAAGTTAAACACTAATATAGATGAACATATACAAAATTGATCATCACATGCAAAATATTTTCATAGTTCATCCAAAAGAATATTCAGAATATAAGAATATTCACAAGCAGAACAGTGATGATGTACTAAGCAGATTCTGTAGTGATAGAATGGGCAAAGAAAAAAGGCAAAAAACATCCATAATACAACAGCTTGTAATGAACACCAAGTAGGTAAGTAGCTGCCAAAGTTATGGGAAAATTGAGAAATAAATCAGAAAATGTTGGTATCACCTCTCCTGGTAGTGCAGTTTTAATAAAGAAAACACAGGCAATGAAATATATTCAGTTGACTAAGTCCCCCAGTCAGAAGTTAACAACTATTCAAAAGGATATGTAATTAATTCAAGACATACAGTGTGGAAAAAAAAACTATTTTGAAGTCTAAAAATAAGACTTTTGGTCTGATTTGACAAGAAAAGCTTACAGCATTATTGGTCCTCCTGCAGTAGCACCAGTAAATTCAAGTTAGCTGCAGCAAAAACAAAATAAATATCTTCAAGATCCATTTGAGTAAGTTTTACTCAAAATATTTCGATCATATGGCTAAAAAAGAGTTCTGGAATGTTACAGCTGGAATACTATGGTGCTATCTGGTTCCAGTTACTTTTTGTCCTATTCTAGTAGCTCTTGAAGTAAACATGCATCCTCATAGGAAAAAAGTATCTCTTTTGCTCAAGTGCATTTTACAATGAGGAGTCTAACCCTTGCAAAAAAAACCTTCTGTCATAACATATCGAGTGTAGTATCTAATAAACTAAGAACCAAAATCATCTTTGTATACAGCAAATTCAGATCAAGCTACAACTAAGTCAGTTTATCAGCTCCTGTAGCTGGGGAAAGACTCATCTCATTTAAGAGTAGGTGTTTAAGATCTGACTATAATTAAAGAAATCCAGTAAGATCAGGTGAAGCAAATCCCACCGATAGAGAAACTTCACTAAATCAAGGAAAAAACCTGAATCTAAATTAATTCAGTGATTATTCAGTGATTCAGTAAAGATATTTTGTGAGCAAAGTTATTTATTGCCAGTAGACAGGTTTTCTTCCAACCTCCCTGTCCAGGTACATAGTGATAATCACACACAAACACAACTGGTGGCCATCAGAGAGGTTGGGTTTATTTTTGTATTCCCATGCTAGTCACCTAGAGAAAGAAATCCATGCTTCACTGGACTAAGATGCAATGGCTTATTTTACCTTACCATTCAGCTCATTATTTCCTGATCAAATGCTTCTAAACTTCAGCTGGCAGTTACTCAAGATAACGAAAATATTCAAGAGCACTCCAGTATCACTCTAACTTCCTACATACAGGGAATTTATGAAGTCACCTCTTCTGAAAGCAAAACTAAATGGTGCTTGCCAAATCTCATTACAAAGTAGATTTGCTATGACTGAAGTAATTTAAATCTTTTCTGAACTGTTCTCAACTTCCACTGTCATTTCTTATACAACAATACCAATGAAATAAATAACAGAAGCTGACAAATGTAGCAGTTCCTTGAAACAGTCATAACATCTCAATTGCACTAAAAGTCATTTCAATGTGAAAGCCAAAACAAAAAGGATACTGATCTGTTTGAGGTCTTCGGAAGTTCTCTGGCAGATTAGCTTCATAGAGTAGTCTTGCTTTAGTATTTCCCATTTCCTGCATGCACTAGGGAACAGTGGTAGAAAACAGTTAGCTCATGTCCACAGATACTGTAAACTCTGAAACAGTCAGAATGCTACTGGGGTGCTTAAATGACATTACAAGTTTTTAGCCTGGAGACGTCTCTGTTGCCATATTTCTTGGGAGATATGACCAGGGCACAGGAGGGCTGCCTGCCCAGACCTGATGGACAAAGCTAGCAACACTGATGCTGTCTGCAGAGTAAATTAACCCATCCAGGGCAAAACAAGCTTTCATCTCTTCAGATGGCTCTTCAGACCATGAAGACAAATAGTAAGAAAATTTGTCTGATGGCAGGAAGAGGCTTCAGGCTGGAGCAGACCTGGAAGAGTCAGTGCTTGATACACCAAAAGAACACGACCAGACATCACATAGATGTGTGAGTGCTACTGTCCTGTCCCTTACTAAGAAGGCTTGCAAAACTTTTTCTACAGATACTACCAAGAAGTAGCTTTCAGAGTCCCTGGGGCAAGGCAGAACACCTCTAAAATGAGAGGTAAACCAACTTCTCAAGTGAGCTTTATGAACTTAGGCTCACTACAGTAGAAGTATGATACATGCAAAAGCTAACAGGATTGTAAAACATGTATGTTGGGCATCATGATAAATGCAAATCCTTTCAGAAGTACTCCTGACATCCCTCCCAAATTGGAAACTGAAGATATTTTACCTGTATTTGCTCTGGTGTCCATTGATCCAAGTTGACAGACTTGACCCTTGATATATGAACCCCAAGATTTCGATGTATTCCAGCACATCTGATGCAGATAAAAACACCAGTGTTCCAAGAAGCCCATCTTGGTCCTAAAAGGAATGAGGAAATAATCAATTATTTTCAAAATTTCATATATTGTGAGGATTTTCTCTGGCATAATTCTATACTGACAATGTAAATGAACAGGTTTGAATAACTCTCACCTCTGCTTCTGTAGAATACCTATCACTTTTAACAATTTCCAATGTTAACAATTTTATTCACAGATTTCCACTTCTAAATAATGTCACAAACATTAACTAGTCAGATTTATTTAGAAAGTCATCTGTTGCATCCACCTCCTCATCTCCAAAACAACACAACAAACAAACTTTAGAAAGCTGGCTTACTAGCAACAAGATTTTTGCTTGCATCTTGAATATGCTATGCCTCAGATAACACATCAACAGAAATCAGGAGAAGTTGCTCCTTTTTCTCCATTGAAAAGCTTCTTAACACATGCATCTGTACTTAACTTGAAATTAAATGCAGGGCAATCTTATATTAATGCAACAAATCCTTTAATACCTCATATAGCACAGACTCCACAACAGCAGAATGCAAGCTCTTAAAAAATGATTATACAGAGATTTGCAAAACCAACTGATACAAATATCCATCTCAGAATGGTGGAAAACTGAGTATGTTCAGTATCCTTGATTTCCAAACTAAAGTATGAGTTGCCATTCACAGCCAAATGGATTTTCTAACAGAATCAGGCTAATTTATTAACCACCATTGTTTCTCAACTGTGCTGGCATGTTGAGACAGTTAAAGTATGCTGGTCTGAATTATCACTGTTACACTTGAGATTTTTCACTTGAAGCTACTATTCATTCTCTAATTAAACACATTTATATAATTTTATTCCAGCCCTGTGCATCACCACTGTTAAAGGCACTACTTTGAAGTCCATCTAGTTCTGAGCTCTAAGGAGTTCAAAGATTAAATAATTACCATCAAAACCAAGAAGGCTTACTGAAGGGCTAGAAAACATTTCAAGCAGTTATTTTCTCCTTTTGTACGACAGATGTGCACCTAGACCATTCCTGCAACTGCAGTGGTTTGCATTTCAATATCAATATGTTGTATGAACACTTTCTTGGGACCTACAAAAGAGCTTTATGCTTCCCTCTCCTGATCTGTAGCTTAGGACTGTGTTGGTTTGATCCTGGCAAACACCCACAGAGCTGCTCACTCACTCTCCTCTCCTACAGCACAGCAAGGATAGAGAAGGAAGGTGAGGAGACTTGTGGACTGAGAAAGCAGTTTTATTAAGTGAAGCAAAAACTGCACACAAAGGGGGGGAAAAGGAAAAGAAAGGATTTCTTCATTACTTCCCATGGCCTGGCAGCTCTCCAGTCACTTCCTAGAAAGCTGCACTTCAGCACCCACAATACTTATTTCAGACACCACCATAAGCAAGACTGTCCTTTCTTCCCTTCCTTGAGCATTTTTTGCTTGAGCACTTTATCACGTGGCATGGAATGGTCAGTTAGAGTCAGGAGACATCTCAGCTGTGTTCTTCCAATTTCTTGCCCACCCACCACTCACCCTCTCAGCTCTGGGGAACAGGAAGGAAAAAAGAAAAGCTCTGATAGTGTTCAAGCACTGTTCAAGCAATACCCAAAACAAGGAAGCAGGAGAAATCCTTTTAATTAGACTCAATTCTTTAGACTTGGTATTTGAAATTCCCAAGACACATTCACAGATCCCCACATTTGTTGCAAGAAGCATTACTCTTACTAGTGGAAATACTGGCAATATTTTGGGTAATCACCTTGCTTTTAATTTATGTAGTCCAGTATCTCAAAAGTCAGAGCAGTTGATGTTCACTGCTTGACCTTTAAGACCACAATCACTAAAATGACTGGCAGTTTTCAAAATAAATGCTACTATCATAAAATTAGATTTCAAGGGTCAAAAGATCTAGGAATTACTCACCAAAACTAACACATCTTTTCCCACATGGCAATTTTACATTACAACTACTACTTGTCAGATAAGAATGGTCAGACTGTTTGTAATGTGTCTTAAAAACTTCAACAACTAGCAACCTATTGATCTGCCTTTTTATTTCCCCCTATAAAACACTACAGACACAAAATACTCCCTCTTACACTTGGTAGATTTATATTACAGGAAGGCCTCACTTAAAATTTATACTACGTTTAGTTTTAGTGCTCCAGGATAGAGTTTTGTAGGTCATTTGCTTCAACCTATTAATCAAGTTTCAGCTAAAATAGAACACCAGAAGAAACTTAATAAAAAACCTTCTAAGCCACTCCATTGTAGATCAAGTATTGCAGTTTATGCAGAAGATTAATCTAGCCATGACAGTTTAGAAACAGGTAAGATGAAGTCTTGTGTACCTAACAGCTTCTTCAGTTTTCCCCCTAAACTATAACCCATGTGTCTTCTGAAAACTAGAGCCTGTTTTGATCAGGTTACTGCAGGGACAGAAGGTGTTTAACCATAGTATCTCTATGCTGTCCAAGTTTTTATCCCTATAGGGTGTTTACACATCCACTGTGAACTTTTTACCACTAATCAGTTTGTATAACTACACATCACATGAGCTTCCTACTCTCCAGGTACTGCCTCAGCTATGAGATCCCAGATAGGCAAATTCTACATTAATGAGACAAGACTGGAAGGAGGACTTGACATGACTGAAATCTAAATAAATTAAGAAAGAAATTAACCTTGTAGTTAAAGAAATTTAAGAAAGAAATTTAACCTTGTAGTTAAAATAATACACTTGAAACTTTGTTAGCAGAAAGTAAGAAAACTTGTGAAGTAGATGGTGGTTTTCTCCTGGGAAAAGAGCAGTTTTGTATTTTCCCAAAAGCTTGATTTTCATTAATTTGTACTTATTTATGAAATAAATTTAATCAAATATATTTAAGCAATAAAGGAACAAATTAAACAGTGGAATAATAGGCAAACCTGAGGCCAGACAAAAATATTCATGTGTAACCTCTGAATTTAATTCCAAGTAATGACAATATGCAATATTAAACACTTCAAATGAAAAATGTTTTCACTAATACAGCTCAACCATAACCATGGTTAAGCACTAAGTAAGAGAAGTCAGAAAATATTTTCTCTGTGTGCATCAAACCAACTATGCCTGACTTAACCAAACAGCCAACTAAAGCCTATGTTGCAAACCTTGCTGTGTGAAAAATGTTAAACAGTCATTTGGACTGATTCAATAAACAATTTACGGTTTTGTCTGTATGAAGTCAGGATCCTTATTTCTGTACACAGTAAATATTTTGCATTAATAGAAATATTTACAGGTTTTTTTTTGTTCGGTCCTTAAAGATACATTTGGTTTCCTTTAGAAAAATATTCAAGAGTAACCTGGTTTAACTGCTGTACGTATTTTGCTAGCCAATTAAGAAAACAGATATTTGGCTTCAGAAGTGAAGGCTGGACATCAAGAATCTTGATGACTGCTATTTTATACTATTTAAAACACCTTTACATGTCAGTAGTAATGCTATCTTACCTACCAAGAACTACACTATACAACACTGCAACTTCAGTCAGTCAATAATAACACAAAATACTTCTCATGGTTGACATAAGTTTTAACAGAATTGTAATTTTGTTCTTCTGAAAGCCATTT
This sequence comes from Notiomystis cincta, assembly GCA_013398075.1. Taxonomy (NCBI): domain Eukaryota; kingdom Metazoa; phylum Chordata; class Aves; order Passeriformes; family Notiomystidae; genus Notiomystis; species Notiomystis cincta. Next base: position 22,894 of record VZRX01000500.1, on the reverse strand, counting down.
GAATTTTTACTAGAAGCACCAGAGCACACTTCAGTAGCTTGCTGCAGCACTCCAATATAAAAATACACTTGAAGTTACTTCTTCAGTCATTTAAGGTATAGATGGCTGCTTAAAAATATTTTTAGTCTTTTTCATGCTTTACTGAAGTTAATTTTAGAAAAAAGCCATAGAACTGAAAATGACCAATATTTATACTAGACTATGTACTAGAATACCTGGAACACTGCCTGGCTGAACAAAAGAAAAAAACTCCAGCAACCCTAGGATAAATTGCTGCTTCTAAGATAAGAATCGAATCTTTTTTCTTCACTCTAAACTTTCTTTTCTATATTTCTATACATTGTCTACTGGTTAGACTTAAATTCCCATTTCAGTTCTTAGCAGGTGGCTGTGAAGGTGTGTGCTATCTTTCAGAGAAAGCATGACAAGATTTTGAATGCATAAGGTCATACACAATTTAAGGAATTCTTAAAGTAACTAGGTTATTTTTTTAGGCCCACAGGGTTTATTGTGTCTATTTAGTCTTACTAACAACTGTAATTCAGTTCCCTTCATAAAAAGGAGCGATTAATTTTGATTGGAAATTTAAACACAACACAAGTGCAAGTTTCTTGTAAGAGCTAAACAGAAAGGTGCATTTGAGCCATCATATAGCTTCACAAAAACTAATTTTGAGTCTTGGCTAGTACATGTTAAATGGAAAATGCCAAGCAACATTTCCCAATACTGGGCTTGGCTGGGATGGAGTTAACTTGCTGCATTGCAGCTCCTACAGAGATGTGCTTTGATTTGTGACCAAAACAGTGCTGGTAACAGTAATGCTTTGGCTACAGCTGGACAGTGCTTGCACAGAGTCAAGGATTTCGTTTCTATCCTCACCCAGCAGGCAGGGAGTGGGCAAGAGGCCAGGAAGGAGAGTCAGGGACATCAGACCCCAACTGACCAAAGGGACATGCCAAATACATATTAGAATTGAATCAGGTACATAGAAACAGCACTAACTGGGACATATTTAAGGTATTTAAGGCCACATCTGGGCTCTAAGAATAAAAGAAATATGTAGCCACCAAGAAACAACATAGCCTGTTATATCTTTAAGGTTTCAGAGTTTTTAAGTAACTCATGAATCTAGAAAAAAACCTAGAGAGCTTATTTCCACTTACAGTAGGCTTCCATGCCAGTATAGTTATTGTATAGAACCAACATTCTCCCTACCCACAGAAATATCTACAGCTACTAAAAAACTGCGAACATTTCAAAAACCAACTTCAGCTGGTAAAGAGCTTGAAAGCAATTTACATAATTTTAGATAAAAGTCTTCAGATAAGTTGATTTCAAGCCAATTTTTAAGTTGCCAGAAAAGTTATCCAATCTCACATGCCATTCTTTCATTCTAAAATGCACATCAAAGTGTGAATTTTGAGTAAAGGCATCATTTTTACATATTTTCTGGTGAGGTGAAAGCTTCTCTCTCAACATATTTCAAAATCTTTCCCACTTTTCCCTCACACTTTTCTTTTTTCAGGATACAATTTTTGATAAAAGATTTCTCCTTCAAATTATTTAAACTGGACTCGTACTTTGCATGTGCTTAACGTTTGTGCACATACTCCCAAATATCACTTTCTTCTCTGTTCCCATTAACTCACTCAGTAAGGACCATGTGTTCTACTCCACTGTTTTAGAAAGAAGCTGACTGAAGAAGCCACAATAAAAATTTACACATTGCTGACAAACCTTTCTAATGCAATTCTACATGATACAACCATCTTTTTGTGTGTACAGCTACCATACATCTTTGGGCAAAAATAATAACAGGAATTGTAATGCTGAAGCTGGTATAGTGCATTTTCAAAGAAAACAAAACACAAAGTACATTAGTAGTGTTTGCATGTCCAAGATTTTACTCCAACTCCTCAAGTTTTATTTTGCATCAACACATGCATAGTACTGCATTCAGGTACAAAACAAAGCTTACACAAAATGGATCATTTAAAATGCTGAGAGAAAAAGTACTTTTATCAGCATTAAAAAAAATGTGAAAGCCTCATACACTAACTATAATTGAATCCAAGCAGTCAATACAACGTGAAACATTGCTTTAGCTCTCCATTTGATTAGTTAAAAAAATCTTTTAACTGTTTTAAGCATCTCAGTCAACACTCCATCCTCTACTCAGCTTCCACCTGCAGTAAGGAATTAGTGGGAAAGGTTATACACTATCAGGCAAGACTGGGCAGGAGTAGTAGAACCTGTCACACAAACAAGCTGGCAAAAACAAGAAAAAAAACAAACAGTGGAGACCAGAACAAACTAAAAAGAGGCAAAAGAAAACAAAAGTATTTGATTATGATAACTGAGAGACATCCACAAAGAAGCAAGCATAAGATCATTGTCAAATTGACTATGAAGTCAAATGATGATGGTTGCTTCCCTTATTACACCAATTCAGAGTTTCCTTCCCTCCATGAGTCCACCACCATCTGTTCAGCTTACTGTAGCTGCAGTTAATACTGAAACAATCCTTTTGCTCAATACAGATGCTGATCCCTCTCACAAAACATCTTAAGCTATAAAGAGGACACAGAGGTCTGAACTGGGGTGAAAAAAGCAAGCATGCAGCCTTTCAGTTTTCTATGTGCTATCGAAGGGAAGGACAACCATTTACACCTCAGCAAACAATTCTGAATTCTTTACAATATGTGTATAAAACCAGTCTGCCAGGAAACTAATAAGTTTTGAGACAAAGTTTTAAATGGAAAAAGCTTGTAAAAGTTAGCTCTAAATAAGGTTTGTATGATAGAGGCACATATACAGCAAGTTAGTTTTCACTTTACATTCTTGGAGTTAGCAGTTAGAAATTCTACAAGGAAGGAAGCCAAGTATTACACATAACAGTACTAACTTTGCATCTCTAATATAGTCAGTAGCAAATGTGCCTTGGACCAACACCTTTGAAGACTCCTGACAGACTACAGTTCTTTTTTTCTCTCAACAGCACTCTGCCTGTCCTTTACCCACAAAGCACAGTGAAGCTACTTTAATTCTCATGTTTCCCCAAATCCTGCTGCGGTTTGACAGACGCGATTTGCCAAAGAACTGGCTCCATCTTGTGGAATAGCGAATGAACTACAAGAAAATCTACACACCTGACTCATCTCGAGTGGTTGACAGCCAGTTCCCAAAAGCTATCTATCACTCTCGGCCAAAGAAAGCTCGGTCATTGCATCAATCCAAGCATACCCATGCAGTGCTCTCTCTCTTTGCATTACTCCCACACCCAATTCATACTGCACAAGTGTTCTGCTACTCAAGATTTCAACCAAGTTAGGAAAGAATTTGTTTCAAAAACACCTCTATCTCCAAGCTGGGATACCAATAAAGATTGTGAACAGGAGATAAGCACCCTTACACAGCAGATGGAGAGAAAAGGAAAACAAGTAAGCAGCAGTTGTATTTTATGTAATTCAATTCAACACAAGAAGATCTGAGTCAACACAAAACAGTCCCTTCTTCAGTGGCTACTCTGGGAAGAACTTGACAACAAGGCAAAACTTGCAGAGATTCCTCCAAGTTTCTCTCCTGAAAACATAACAGACTAGAGACAGCAATTAAATCAAAATAATACTGACATGTTCCAAAGAAATCATTTACTATCATGCATTTTCAGTTTAATCCTGCTGGTTCAAAGAACATCTCTTACTAATTTCATTGGAGGCTGCCTAGCTTTTCCCACAAAAAGTAGATCCACCATCTCCATTTTTGGTTCACAGACTCCTGGGGTGGGGGGAGTGAAAAAAATCCTACAAGAAAACACCACCCATCCACTCCCAACACCAAAAGCTTAATTGTTTAATGTTAATGTCCACTGAAATAGACTTTGTGAATTAAACAAATCTTTGAAAGAATAAAAGATCTTGCATAAAAATCTTGAAGCAAGAACCACAGTAAAAGAATCTTCATTTTTTGAAATGTTCTTCAAGGCCCTTGAACCTTAAATCTTTCGAGACTACTGATAAAGGACTATTTACTTGTCACTTGATCCACTGAATTAGTTTCTGATTAAACAGAACAAATAGCCTGAAGCATGTTCTCAGGTTACATCTACTCCCCACAGTAAGCATACAGTAGAAGAGGCTTCCTTGCTTTATTTCCATAACCACGACAGGTTAAACCACGCAAGCTCAGTCTTTATATGCTTTTAAAGTATCCAAGTATGCAACAAAATACAAAGTGTTGCCTAAATGGTAGTTGTTAGCAGTCTCTTACACCTGGCTTAATAAGCCTTTGTTCAGAAAGTCAAGACAAGAATTTGAGAACTTAAAATTTACCACATTTAGAAAAGTGTCACAGGAGTCCAAACAAGAACTTTTCCTAACAGGCAATTTTTAAATAAAATCAAACTCAACAGCATTAAGTTGAACTGAAGGCAGACAACTCAAGTACACTGTTCCAGAGCCCACCTTAATAGCAGCTAGATTCATATGGGTCAATGTATACTGCAGGAACAGTGGGAAAACAAATCTTAGAAGCATTGCTTAGCTATTTTTAGCCAGTGTCTGGTAGGTGGTAGAGAGTTTCATGGTCAGAATTCCTCCAAGTTTGTCTTTTGGTCTGGATAACCATTTTTCATGATAGCCATCAAAAAATCCACTAAGTGCAGACCTGTTCGTAACTCCTGCAGAAGTATCATGAATGAAACTCCTCCCCTGCACAACCCTGTCCCACTGCTCTAAGTCAGAGAGAGAAGTATGTAGCAGCTTCAATTATTCTGTCAGCTCGCTTATCCACTTGCTTCTGTAGCATCAAAAATTCCTAAAAGCATTTCAAAGAGATTCCAAGGGTTGTATGAAGCCTCAACTACAAAAGAAGTACAGTGACATGAATGTTCCTTCAGTTCTATGTTTAAGCCCCAAAATCAAGTGGCTGGCTCCATAACTACTTTAATTCAGGAATGCATCCAAGTAATTTCCAACAGCAAAAGCTCTATACAGAAAATTAGGTGTACAATATGAGAGTGCAGTTTGTAAATCAGAGGACTGGTTGGTTACATTAGGTACTGCAGATACTCAGGTAATGTCAGTTTATTCTCAAAATGAACAGGTCTTTTCTAGTCTAACAGCCATTTGGCACAAGCAATCTTGTAAGGTGACAAAGTGAAAGGGGGTTTTTTTGCCTTATTAACAAATAGTCAGCTACTAAAAATCTTTTTGACGGATTGTGAGAAGATAAGCTTAGACGATAGAGTTCACCATGAAGTAATATACACAAATACACAGTTGATCCCTCCTCATGTAAATTAGGAGAAAAACGAAATTATGATGTTTTGGGGGGATTTGTTCCCCAAAACATCACCAGGACCTCCTATTTATCTTAGAAATGAGATGATAGATTTCAAAAGAATGCCTACCTCATTAAAACACTTATTGTTAATGAAAGTATCAGTTTAACTCAGTGTTTTGCATTGAAACGTGCTTTAAACCATCTCTCAAAGTCTGCTATTCCTTACTTGGAAGGACTTCAGAGCTCAGATTTCACCCATCCTCACACTGCCCAGGTAAGCAGGATTATAAGCAACCTCTGAACTGTCAGGAGAGCAGCTCCCGACCCTTGGCTGGCAGCCATGCCTGGATAGCCCGAGCACGTGTCTGTGACTGTACACGGGGAACACAAGCAGAGTACACAGGACACAGCCACAGCACTCCTACCGGCCTTCTGGGACACTACCCTGCTACAGCACCCCCTGGAAAGGAAAGTCAGTGCCCTAAGTATCACAGATGGCAGGGGTGCCAACCCTGGCACAGTCAATAACCTAATAGCTTCAGAAATAAAATTTCTATCTGGCTAAGGGGTAGCACTCCAATTTTATCCTGCCTGCTCACTCGTGAAGAGAAAGACTGCTTGTGTCAGAGTTCAGGCTGCAAGAATAAGGTGTGCAAGCTGTCATTTCCTGTTAGCAGCATCTGGTACTTTCTAAAAAAGACATGGTTATGTACCATATTACAGTATTAGTAGGAAGCTTCTGGAGCAGGTCTTGACTGCAATTTTTCCCTTGTCAGCAAGGAAATGCTAAAACACTTACTGTTTTAAGTTTACAATTTATATTCCTTTTATATGCAGAAATAAAAGGAAAATGGGGAACAGTGAGCTCTTACAAAATGTTTTCATAAGCTGATAGCTAAGCATTAAATAAAAGCATCACTGAAAAGAAAAATAAATGTATAAATCTATGCTACTCTGTTAGGATATAACAACCCTTCTGCATACCCAGGCAAAGGATAAGGATTATATAAGCACCTGCTGCAAAAAAACCCTTTAGTCAGTAATTGAAATTCTTCCTTTAACTATGACAAAAACCTCAGAGATAAGATTTGTCTGCAAGACAGGATTATAATGTAGCCTGTTTGCCATAAACAAGAATGAACCTTTCTCTACCAGAGACATTATCTAGCAGTTACATTAATCAGCTTCCCTTTACCATTTTTCCTCAAATATAACTGAAGAGATCCTCAAGTAAACACTCCACAAACTGTACAACCTCTGTGCAGTCCTCAGTGACTCCTGAGAGGTGCTCTCATACATTACAAAAAAGGTAATATGCACACCCATAGCTCCTCTGAGAAGAACTTATATTTGAAAAAAGATGCAGAGAAACCAGAGATTCAAGCTTCTTTATCCAAGAGCCATAGAATCAGAGTAATTAAGGTTGAAAAAGACATCTTAGATCCTAAGGTTTCACCATTAACCAAAGATGGTACCACATCTACTTGTTCTTTAATACTTCCAGGGATGATGATTCATCACTTCAGACAGTGGAGCTGGGCAGCCCGTTCCAATGCCTGACCAACTTTTCAGTGAAGAAATCTTCCCCAATATCTGACCTATACCTTCCCTGGCACAATTTGAGGCCATTTCCTCCTGTCCTGTCACTGGCTGCCTGGGAGAAAGGGCCAACCTCTACCTGGCTACCTCCTTTCAGGCAGCTGTAAAGAGTAATTAGGACTCCCTTGAGCCTCCTCCTCTTTAGGCTCAACACCTTCAGCCCCTCCTCACAGAACTTGCATTCCAGATCCTTCGCCAGCTCCACTGCCCTTCTCTGGACTCACTCCAGCACCTCAATGTCCTTTTTGCAGTGAGAGGATCAGAACTTGACACAGGATTCAAAATGCAGCCCCACCAGTGCCAAGCACAGAGGGAAAATCCCTGCCCTGGCCCTGCTGGCCACACTGTTGCTGATCCAGGCCAGGATGCCACTGGCCTTCTTGGCCACCTGGGCACAGCTGGCTCATGTTCAGCTGCTGTTGGCCAGCCCCCCCAGGTCCTTTTCCCTGGGCTGCTTTCCAACCACTCTGCTCCCAGCCTGTAGCACTGCAGGGCATTGTTGTGACCCAAGGGCAGAACTCAGCACCTGGCCTTGCTGAATCTCATACAATCAACCTCTCAGCCCATCAATAGAGCCTGTCAGGAGCCCTCTGTGGAGCCTTCCTGCCTCTGTCCAGCAAATGAACAGTCTCATCCAACTTGGTATCATCTGTCAACTGACTGAGAGTGCACTCAACTCCCTCATCCAGATCATTGATAGAGATATTAAACAGGACTGGACCAAAGACTGATCCCAGGGGACCCCTACTAGTGACCAGCTGGATGTGATAACATTCACTAGAGAATATATTAGTGTTTGAGGGTGGGCCAACAGGCACTCTGTAAATAAGAGAGATGAATGGTGCAGCCTAAAAATTTACTTCATCTCATCCACATAACCTGAAGAGGAAGTAAGACAGTATGTAGAGGAGGAATGTAGGTGAATGTGGATGTTGTAGATGTGCTGCCAGTGGGATGGCAGAGAGAATCAGAAGAGTAAGAGTGAGAAAACTCATGGGTTGCAATAAAGACAGGTAAAGCAAAAGCTGTGCCCACAAGCAAAGCAAAATAAGGAATTAATTCAGTACTTAGCATCAGCAGGTGGGTGTTCAGCCTTCTCCAGGAAAGCAGGATTCTGTCACATGTAACAGTTACACAGTTACTCACTACAAATGTCTCTCCTTTCTCCTTCCTACTCTGGTTTTTACTGCTGAGCACAGTATTGTATGTGATGTCCCTTTGGTCATATGGGGGCAGCTGTCTCACCTGTGTCCCTTTCTGGCCTCTTGCTCACTGGCAGGAGAGCCTGAAGAGCCAAAAAGGCCTAATGTTGTGTAAGCGCTGCTTAGCAATAGCTCAAACACTGGTGTGTTATTGACACTGTTTTGGTCACAGATACAAAGCACCACCATAGTGCCTTCTATGAAGAAAATAAACTCCATGCCCAAACAAACCAATATAGCAGAGAGGATTGGTACAAGAAACACTCTGGCTGGTCATTATAGATGATTTAGTGTACTTCTACTGTCTAGAGCCTGAAATTTGGCACTTTACTTTGCCTGCTCATGGCTTGGACAGCTGCACTTTTTGCTTAGTGTAAACAGGGCGAGTTGAACTCAGGGTACTAAATTAACAGAAGACCAGGGGAAGAGAATAAGCTGAAGAGGACAGACAGAACAACATCTTTTCTCCACTTGAAGCTCCAGTGTCATAGACACAAACCCTTCCCACAAATGCCTGGGACCTGCATGCCAGGGTAGCTACACCCCAATACTGCACTCTGTCCAAGTCTCAACAACTGGATCACACCTTGGAGTGCTTTGACACCCATCACTGAAGCTGGGTTAGAGTCAATTCACACAACAGAAGGTAATCTATGCTCTGTGAGATGTATCTTTTAAAGAGCAGGTGTTAAATGACTTCTGTATTTCCTCAGTGAACAAAAAACGATAAAATCATCTAGGTATAAATGGTCTTCCTGAGGTCACTTAGACTAACTTGATGTTTCAATCAGATCTAATTAGACCATGCTGCTTAGCACTTAGAGCTGTTCTGAACAACTGAACAAAAGTACATTTCACCATCTCTTTGAGGAAAGACAAAATTTTCAAATACTGGACTGAGTTTTTTTTAAACCACAAAGTAACATTCATATCCAATTCAAATACATCATGCCACACATTCAAGGCTTAAATGTGGTTTGCATTTCTCTAAAGGCATCTTCTTGCTTCCTAAAACTATCCTGGTCTCCTGTGAGATGATACAAAATTAAATATAATTCAAACTAACGCAGTTAAACATTCCAGCACGACAGACAACCATCAATACACAGACATTATTATATCAGCCACATGTGAGTGAGAAAGGAAGGGACAAATTTACTTTTAAGCAGTGTTCTTCACAGCTGATTTAACGAGATTTGCATTTCAAAAATTGGAGAGAAAGTTGAGAGGTTTTCTTGTTCAAGTTACTTTTCCAAAGTGATCTTTTGTACTTTGTGTAGAAAATAAGTTGTGGCTGTACAATATTTTTTCTGAAAATATCATTTTCTTCAGATGCCAGAAGAGAAATGGAATACAATACCAAAGCAGTCAACTGCATTCAGTCTGGAATACAGAATTGTGAGTATGAGTTCAAAGTAGGATTACAATTGCTTGAGAAGTTATCAATTCTCAAAATGTGTTCTCAAAACTTTGCAGGACTCTCAAGCATGAGATCTTGGATCTGTCATATTTTTTAAATTCTCACTTAAGACCAAACACTTGACAGAATCCTTTCATTCCATAAATACCTTTTTGGAGGAATCTTTTTTAAACAGGGACGCCATGAACAGCCAAGCCTCATGGAAATTGCAGTGAACAAGACAAATGTCAAGGGCTGTTTAGCATTACTTCTTTTAGAAGCTGCTTGCTACATGCTGATGAAAACTTTGAAAATTGAACCAAGGCTTCACAGTCTTTATTGATGGGATTGGCAGTTACTTTGTACTTAGAAAACACAAGAAATCATCTGCATTTGTGGTGGATAAAACTTGTCTGATCATCATGCACCTACTGAAGAGGAGAAAAGATAAAAAATTCCATGGGTCAAGATGAAGGCAATTTAATACAGAAAAGCAAACACCATGTGCAGAAGTAAGAAGAAAAATATTTATTCTTCTATCACAGGTGATAACCACTTCCTGGAAAGTGAGGTCTCAGTACACAGTGGTTGCTCTGGAAGACAAACACCTCAACAACAAAATCTCCCCATCACCCCTCTTTCTCTTAGCTTTTACTGTGTCACTTATTATAGCCTATCCCTCAGGTCTGTTTGGGTCAGCTGTCCTGGCTCCGTGCCCTCCCAACCTTCTGCCCACCCCCAGTCCAGTGGCCTTTGAGGGGAGGCAGAAGAGACAGCCCTGATGCTGCACTTGCAGTGCTCAGCACCAGCTGAAACACTGGTGTGTCATCAACACCCTTCTAGAGCTGCACAGCACCTGAGTGCTGCTATGGAGAGTGAGCCTCCTCTCAGACAATGCTGGTACAGCAGCTCAATGCATTTAACACTGAGGATAACTCAGGTATCACCTGGCAATGAGGATGAAGACCAAAAGGCCTGCACTCAGTCTCTTACTGACATGTCTCTGGTTTCACCCTTGCTTAAGGGCTCAGGCACACTTCCTTCTGAAGATCTAAAGGGTGCACATAAAGTGTGGCATTTGCCATGTTTAAAGGGATATTTCTGTCATTCTACAGAGAGCAGACAACAGAACAAATACCCCATATACATACATTAATGGGATAATCAGTCCCTATATTATAAAAGCATCATTAGTTATCAATATATTGGTTGCTTCTATAAATTTTTATGAATGAGAAATTTAAACCCTAATGACTTCAGCACACCAGGAACTTATTTAAAATGATCTTTCATTCCTGATTGTCACTCACTGCCATGTTTTGAATCCACCTGCAAGTTCAGCTGCTTTCAAAAATACCAGGTTACACGATTAATCACTTCCATCTTTTTTTGCAGAATTTCTTATAGGACTACTACTGCCTTTAATCCTACTAATGAAGTCCTGTAATATGAAGTTTTATTCATTTTCATTCAAAGACTTCAGTAAAAATGCATTAGATTCTTGTATAGCAAATAATAGCTGAATGTGGAATATTGCATTCCTTTCCTCATCCATGCAAGAAAGTTACCTACTCTTTTTTTTCTTCTTTTTTAGAAACAAAATCATAGCCNATTCAGTAAAAATGCATTAGATTCTTGTATAGCAAATAATAGCTGAATGTGGAATATTGCATTCCTTTCCTCATCCATGCAAGAAAGTACCTACTCTTTTTTTTCTTCTTTTTTAGAAACAAAATCATAGCCAGGCACAGCTTTTAGAGAAAGAACTGCCCCTTTACCAAACCACACCTGCAAAGTCAGTTGCTTGGCAACATTGCCTCCAACTATCACACATGGCTGTCCAAAGCTCCACTGACAGGTACTGAGCTACAGTCTCCACCTCTTTTTCTTCCATCATCTACCAGAAACAAACACCTTTCCTGAAGAGAGGAAAGGGACAATTGACAGTCTAAGGCTACTGAGATAAGAAGAACACAAAAACCATACCAACCAGCTTCCCCCATAAAACTTGCCACCAACTCCATAAGCTACAATATCAGCACTCTCTATATCCATATCTTCCACAGACTTGCAGCACAAGGATTTCTCTGTTCCTCCAAGTTCTTCCTCCTCTTCAGATCGTTACCTCAGAGCAGAAAAGTATCTGGCTTCTCTGGTCAGAGGAAGACAAATCTCATCCATATTTGGGATAAGCAGAAAACATGTCAGGAACTCAGGTTCTCTTGACTGGGTTGTTTCACAGCACTGGGCAGGAGCTCCTTGAGAATATGTACTCAGACATACAAGTTTATCACCTAATGGAAAGCAACAAGTGGTCAAGACAAGGCAGTGGAAGATAAGCAGGAGTTAGCAATATATCACATAATCAGAGTCTACTGTAAGCAAAGATGAATATAAATAGGCATCCATTCAAATTTTAAATTTGCCAAGTTATCACAAAGAAAACACAGCAGTTTTGTTTGAATGGATTTTTGTGAAGCCATTCAAGAGACAAATGTTAAGAGAACTAATATTGCTCAAGCTCTCAGCAAACATTAATCAGACAAGAGACCAGAATGGAAGAAAAACAGGAATCTGTAGTAGTTTCTTTTTTGCCCCAGTCTTCCTGAGGAAATCGTTGGTAATCATAACATGAAGCTCAAACCAGTAGTTTTAAGATCCAGGGAAATTTCTGACACAAGGGACACTAGCTCCAAGCAATTTTTTACCAGCTCTACAGAGCAGTTCAAGTTGTGAAAGTATTCTCCTAGCTAGTCTTAAACATTTCAGTCAAGCACAAAATATGAGCAACCTTTCTACCACAGCCTCTCAATTCCCAGTTGCTTCAAATGGCTAGACTTGGTCCTTTTTGCCTCTCGATGCACAAATGACAGCAAGATTTCTGTATTTCTTGAAAATTCAAAGCTCTACTACAATCTGTATTTACTACTGTTTAATCACTCTCTCATAAGGGCTTCAACTTTAAACAAAGAATCTACTTTGAATCTACATAGGCTGATTGTTGCACACTGGGAAGAAGAAGGAAAAAATTACATGGTATCTGCAGTGGGACTACATATCAGCTTGTAACTGATACAACAACTGAAATGGATCTGAAGTAGCAGAGATGGGAAGGGACCCTGGAAGAACAGTTAGTCCAAGCCCTGGTGCTCAGAGTACAGAAAACACAGCAGGTTGCTTAGGGCTGTTCCCAGTCAGATTTTTGTTGTTCCCACAATGCACACTCCACAGGCTCTCCAGGTAACCTGATCCTATTCAGCCTTTCCTGGAGCTAAAAAAAAAAAAAAAGAAAAATTATTCTTATCTTTCAGTGCAATCTCCTGTTTTAGTTTGCTTTCCTTGCCTTTTGATCCTATCACTGCATATCACAGACAAGTCTGCATCCATCATCTTTACTCTCTGCCACCAGGTATTTATACACACATCTAAGAACTCCCCAGCAGCTTTCTCTCCTCCAGGTTAAACAACCTCAGTGCTCTCAGCCTCTACTTGACTGTAAGGCACACTCACCTTTCCCTTCATGTCAGTTTGCTGGACCTGCTCCACTCTGCCCCTATTTCTTTGTACTGCAAAGCCCAGAACAGGGGACAGCACCACAGATGCAGTCTCACCAGTGCTGAGGAAAGGATCTCCTCCCCCAAGACACTGACCACTCTCTTCTGGAAATTCAGTCCAAGATGTTGTTTGCCTTCTTTGTGGCAAAGATGCATTACTGATTCATGACCAAGTTTTGATCCACAGTACCTCTTCTGCACCACCAATAACCCCTCCCTAGGGACAGAGCTTTGCATTTCCCTTTGTTGAACTTCGTAACATTGCTGTTGGCTCAGTTCTTCCATTTATTCCCTTGCCTGCTCCCAGGTAGCAGCACACCCATCTGGTTTATCAAACCACTCCTCCCAGTTTTGCATCTCCCCAAGCTTGCCAAGGGAGGGGTCTATCCTGTCACACAGTCATTAATGAAGATGTTAAACAGTGACAATCCCTGAGCTACACTGAAAGGGACTAGCCTCCTGCTCAACTTTAAGATGTTGATCACCAACCTGAGCCTGGCATTTTAGCCTCTATGCCATTTTCAATCCATCTCACTGCGTCTTTATCCAGAAAGCATTTCATCAACTTACCAAAGAGGAAGTTACAAGACAGTTTCAAAAGCCTTATGAAAGGTCAAGATAAGAAAACATCCAAGGTTCTCACAAGCTGGTCATCTTGCTTGGTTCAGTGTTTTTAGGTTGGTCATACATTACAGTCCCTTGATTAATCCATACCAACTATTGCCCATCATTTTTCTTCATGTGTTTTCAGGATTATTTGGTCTGTCACTTGTCCAGGGACAGAGGCAAAGCTGATTGGCTTGTGGTTCCCTAGATGTTCCTTCTTGCCCTCTCCAGAGATAGTAAGGACATTTGCTTGAGTTCAGCCCCCAAGACCCACCCCCTCAGTCACCATGACCTTAGTTAATGAGAGGTACCAAAAAATTACCTTGGCCACCCCCATCTCACTCCGGGCTGCATCCTTTTAGAGCCCACACACATGTACATCCAGTCTCTATAAGCAATCCCAAACCTGATCCTTCTCTACTAACTGAGAGCATGCTTTCCTTGCCTAGAATGGCTGAAAGCAAGTCTTACTAGTTAACAACAAAGTGAAGAAGGCATTGAACGTCTCAGTTGTTTCCATGTCCCTTATGAGCAGCTCCCTTCCCATTCAGCACCAGGCCTACCTTTTCTCCATTCTTTTTTCTGCCAGTTATCTGTAAATGCCTCCCTTGTTGCCATTCACATATACCTTGTCAGATTAAACTCCACATGGACATTGGCTTTCTGACACACTTGCAAGCTTGGATGATGTCTCAGGCTCTCCCTGGGCCACAGGTTTCAGCTTCCACCTCTTACATGCTTCCTTTTTATGTCTGAGCTTTTTCAGAAGCCCCTCATTGGTTCAAGCACGACCCCTGGTGCCTTTGAACCATTTCCTATTCATTGCAATATGCCACACTAGAGCTTGGAGAAGTAGTCAGCCAGCTTCCCTTGGTTCTCTCTGTTCACAACCATCTTCCCAATGGTTCTTCCAAGAAGATCCTTGAACAGAACAAAATCTTCTCTCCTGAACATCACGGCTGTAATCCTAATCTTTGCTTTGCTGTCTCCAATTCAGATCCTGAACTCTTCTACCTCATGACCACTGCAGCCAAGACTACTCTTAGCCTTTACATCCTCAACCTGACATTCCTTGTTGGTAAGAAACTGATCCTCAACCACTTGCATTGAGATATGAACATTAATGCATGCCAGAAGCTTCCTTGATTACTTCCTTGCTGTGCTTTCCCCTCAGAAAACAATAAGGGGGTCCAAGCTCACTATAAGCACGAAAGCCTGTGATCATTAGGCTTGAGTTGTCTGAGGAAATCCTCATTACTACTCCTGCTTCATAAGCTCTCAACTGGCTCACTCACCTCCGCGTAAACCTGCAGGCAGCCCCACTGCTCTTATAGCAAATGGCAACTCCCCAGCCTTGCCCTTCCTTAGCACCTGTACTTACCCACTGCAGTCCTCCAGCTATGAGCTATCCCACTCAGCAATGCCAATAAAAAACATAACTCAGCCCTAACTCATTTTACTCTGCCATAATATCTGAAAACAACCTACTGACAGTACAGTGAAGACAGATTTAACTAGTCATAGGTTCATCAGCCTAACTCTTCAGAGCCTCAACATGGAAATAAGATATCACCAAACAACTTTACCTGTTCACAATGCAAAGGCATTATGTCTTGGAGAATTTAGTCGTGGCCACAAGAGAACACTATGAAACACCAGAGTTCCTAAAGTAAAGCTGAATCATGCTCAAATGAATCTTACTGAGCCAGTCTAAGACAATGTGACACCTGAGCTAAATCAGTTGCTGACTACTCCCTGAGTAATGGATACTCTTAAATACTACTCTGATAATTGATACTCTTAAATCCTATAGGATGCAAGCATTAAAGACAGAGTCACCTTTCCAGGAAAGGGTACCTCCCTAAAAGTCTGCTTATCACGTGTATCTAATTGCTTCCTCTGTAGCATGAACAAGGACCTCTTAAGGCTGCAGCACAGTTGTTCTTCGTTATAGAATTCGGATCAAAGAGGGAAAACAACATTGTGCCATTCCACAAAAGGAAATTCAGGAACAAAGCAAAGACCAGGTGGTATAAACAGCATCTTGTAGCAGCAGCTTTTTCATGTCACTGCAGAGTGGCAGAAGTGCAGCTTCAGGGCTACACGAAGACACACACCTGTAGCCCTGACCAAAAGAACTGGGGTGTTTTGCCCTTTAACAAGGCGAGAGCCTGGTCTCATCAACAGCAATAATCACTTCTCAGGAACTGTCCCACCCTTATCATCCACACCACAGAAACAGACTGCCAGTAACTTCTGCACGTAGGGCAGCAAACTAAGCACGTATGGATTTCTGCATCTGTGTAATAAACCTCAGAGAATCTAAAGATTTGCAACACAGAAAAATAAAAAAAACAAACCCAAGTCCCACAAATATTTTTATTAGTAGTCACAGAAATAACTAGGTTGAAAGGGACCTCTGGAGGTCACCTAGTCCAGCCTCTTGTCAAAGCAATGCTAAGTTCAAAGTTACATCATGCCACTCTGAGTCTCGGTCAGTCAAGTTCATTTAAATCCTGAAGAATAGAGATTACACCCACTTGGGTAAAAAGCCTTCAGCTTTGCAAATAATCCTGTTCTACTACAAGCTAAACATATTTCCTGTGACTTATTTGAAAATTTTTTCTAGACTGTAAGAGTCAGGAGATGGAAACACCCCCTTCCTTACAGGGGCCACTGGTGTCACCCAACACTGCAGCATCCCATTCACAAGTCCTAAGGCAAGGCTGCCGTATTTTCCTCCCAGCAAGTGAGGTGTCTTAAGGGCTCTTTTCCTGGGGGAGACAATTATCATTCTCAGGGCTGCAACAGCAACTAATTCCTATGTTTCAGTCTCATCCAATCAGTGTCAGCACCAAGTAAGAACACAAACAGAACACTGAGGTAGTTTTATTTAATAGCAGGGAATCAGGAAAAAAAATCCTGGTTATACAGCCCCAAAAGAGACTGAAGTGAGCTGCTTGTCCCAAACAGTCTCTGAAGGCACTATCTTTGACAAAAAGGCCAGAAAACTAACAGCTAAGTACCAGATTATCACTAGGACTTCTAGTGATACAGTTCCTTACTATTATTAGAGTTCAAGATATATCATTCCATTTGCTAAGCTTAAGTAAGAACAATCCTGAACAGAAGTGCTTTGCCTTCATTATTCCTTATGGAAGGACATTGCAAAGCCTCACTGGACAGCCAGAGGCTTCCAGTTGAATCTGTCAATTCTTATTCCAGTCTGTTGCACTCACATGATCTTTACCAAGTTGATCTTGCAGAAGCAATGGGAACCCTGCAACAGAAACACACAAAGAAGTACTAGCAATTTCTTGATCCAAGTGACCTGCAGTAACATCTGATATTTGCAACAACTGGTACAGAATATCCATACAGCACAATCAGCTACTCGTAAGCGAGTACTTTGTCCTTGAACTTCAATACAGGGCCAGAAGCTGCACTCCAGATGACACGTGAAACTGACCTCCAGCACAATCCAACTGTGTTCTATTCCCCCTAGTGTCCTCTCAGGGGTTTCTCCACCTTAGGAGGAAGACAGGAAAGATCTTCACCTGAGGAGATACAGGGCCAGTGCCTTGCCCCAGCGTGAGCTCTGCTGATGAGCTGTCACAAAGCTTTCTTACACTGACAGTGAGGCAAAAGCTGCTGCCTTGCACAGGCTGAGGGCAGTGAGCTATAAGAGTTATCCATCTGCTTGAGAAAGAAGTACACTATCTATTAAAGTATACAGGCCAGAGTAAGACAGTCAAAAGACCAGTCATCAAACAAGTGAACAGCAAAAGCAGCTTCCCAAAAAGTGATGATCATATACAAATATTTAAGTTGGTCTCCCAGCCACAGAAGAGATCATATGCAAGACTTGAATGTCTACACAGAAGAGTCTGAACAGCTGTAAACACATCTGGAATATTCCAGATTTCTTTTCTTAGCTAGTTTGTCCACTTGCTTAAACTGTATTTTTTTTCTCCCCCATTGCTAAGAGACACCATGTTTGGGATTGGTTAATTGTTAGACAAGTTAAAATTAAGTTCTAGCTACACAAACATTGGTACCACAATCTCTCCTACCCAGTCTCTCTCCACACTCCCAGGAGCCTGTACCTGCCACTCTTCAGACAGAAGGCCAAGTCTTCAGTCACATACCAATATTCAGTGACTGTATAGTACAACTATAAATACTGAAAAGTATTTTCATTAATATTATAAGCCAAGTAAACCAATTTTAATCTGGTTGAACAAGCAGCAGTGTCAGTGTGCTTCTTTGTACTACAATTTTTTGTACAGATTATTTAAACAGGCTTCAAGCACTACCAGGCATGAAGTAAGTAAACATTTTATAAAAAAGTAAAAAAAAAACCAGAAAGATCAGAACACTTCCTCTGATACTAAAATTTATTCACCTTTTCTGAAGGTCTAAAACATCTACAATTGTTGATACTAAAGTCTGCAAGCTTCCAATTATGTTATTTTAACTTGATTACAGTTTAAAACAAATCTAAAGCAGTTGACAGCTCAGGTAATTGCTTTCTTGATGGGGAGTTGAATTTACAGACTTCAGTAGTCAATCCATTTGTATTAAAGACAGCACCCAAATTCAAGCACAACAGACAGAAAAGGTATGTCAGAGAACATTCACATTGTTTTTTCTTAGAAGGGGACAAGACATTCAGCAGAACCCAAGGACTGTCCATCTAAGAAAGCAAGCCTGTAAAAAAATCAGTCTTGGTCTAGTGTGACTGTCTCTGTAAATGGGGAGCAGAAGATTCTGATTACTGTTCCTAATGATGTTTGAAACCAATCTCCTTCTGTGCTTCATCACACACTTCAACTTCTAAATACTTGATTCAGTATTTAATATCAGCATCCTAACAACACCAGCCTTGCTGCCAAGCAATAAGAACACAAGTCTAGGAGACTTCTAGCATGTTATAAGTAGGCACTAACTACACAGAAATAGCAAATTAGAGCCCCTGTAGTCAAAGGGTCCCTGACTGATGTTAACAGTTTAGAGTTTTTTATTTTGGCTTCATTTGACAGATTTCTAAAAGGTGTTATTGCTTAAGGGATTCAAATATCAGCACTGAAACAACAATTTAAAAAATGCATTACCCTTCCTCTACATGAAATGTAAGAAAAATTCAAAGGCTTTACAATAGTTTTCAGCATAGTCTGCACACCTGATATAGTTTCTCCTATATCCTTCCCATTCCTGCTAGCTTTACTTAGTTATACAAACAAAAGAATCCAAGGAATTTCAGTTGCCTCTCTTTCAAAACTTCAGGTGACTTAAGCCACTGTCAACACACCCTCCTATTTCCTACAAATATCAGAAACAGTAGTGTAATCTCTTCCCAGTAATGTAAGACTGGGAAGACATCTACTGCCTTATGCAGACAGCTGTTCAGACAGGGATGTAAAGAACAGGCAGTACACAGACAAGAACTGCCTTGTCAAATGTCATCCCAACCTCCTCACTCTTCCAAAAGTCTCAGGGATTGCAAAGACAGTTCCAGAACCTTTGATTTTCAGGCTGCTTCCCCACAGAAGTATCATCTAGTCTGTCTGACAGCTGCAAGATTTACAATTTGAAGGTGACATATGGCAACTACCATATGGCCCTACAACAGGTAGTTTCCCATAGATTTTAGCAGCAACAGTCAGATTCATAGTAGCTACTTTAACAGGCAAAAGACAAATACAGAATAAAAACCACTTCCAGAAACTGCTGCCAGGGTCAGCAATCCTAATTATTACTTAATGCTACCCTGGGAGATGTGTCCTCAGCTGTATTCTTCACCTGAAAAAGCCATCCAATCAAGGTATCTGCATACCTCACACTTGAAGAAGCAGACCACAAATCAAAGGATGGATTTGTTCTTGATACAAGACCACTGCATAATGACATTATTTTGAGGATGACCAAGAAATAGCTTTTTTAATTCTTACACAGAGCAAGCATGCAAGAAATACTGGAAAGGTGCATGCTTCAAACTTCTTTGCAGGCAATGCATATGGTGGCCCTATTCCTGGGCAAGGAAAGCTACCTCAGTAACTTAGGAGTAAGAGGATGGTTGTAAGATCCTGTATCACCTTTTTAATGCAAGAAGTAAAAGCAAGCAGAAAAGCCTTACTGATATGAAGGAAGAGTTCAACAGTTGCATTATAGGAGATGCAATGAAAGTAATGAGTGGTAAATATGCTAACAGGACCACATAACATTATTTAGGGTCAAAAGGGTATTTGTAAGATTTAAAATTATATCTATGTACTTAAGAATTCCCAAAGCCTCAAAGAGTAGCAGTTAAAACATATACACAAGTATAATCTGCAAGACTTCCACAACCTTTGGATGTGACTCTCTGAAAAGAAGCCATGGGTAAATATAATAGTTCATGTTTAAGAGACACTATAATATCTAGGGTGAGAGAAAGGAATCAGTGATGACAGCCTCTCAGTTTCAGTCAATTGCCCATGCTGAACTGACAGCATGACCATACAGAAAGACCATACTGAAAACTATGTTTTTAAGTACTGCCAGAATGAGATCCAAGACAACTGCAATTCAGTTAAAACAGCCAGAATAAAGATGTTACCCCACAATCAGGGGAACAGAAAAACAATCAGAACATAGAACTTGGAGGCTCCTACTGAGCAACAAGAAGGGGAAGGACAGACAAAGGAACAAAGCTCATACAAGAGAGCAAAGTAACAGAAACTAAAGCTGCCAACATTTCAAAGAAGAAAAGAATTACATTAAGAAAACTGAAAACACACTGAACTAGGACTGACACAAGAGAAGTCCTAAACATTTTGTCATGAATGGCTTCATGTTAATTTCTGCAGAATCCTGAAGGAAGAGGCTCTCTAGTGGAACTGACATAGGGAACTCCAGACTGATAACAAACTGGACCAGAGATGAAAGGGATGCTGTTAGTGTTGCAAGAGGTGCAGGAGCCCGTCACAGGCTGGGCAATGCCAGACAGCTGGCAGGCTCTGGTTAGCTAACAGAGCCACGTTAACAGCTGCTGCCTCAGACAGCTGCATTCCAGGACTAGCAAAGCTACAGCTTTGCCAGACAGCAGCAAGTCATGAGCACTCAAATACCAGGGATTAGGCATGAAACATAGTAGGAAAAGACAGCTGGCTACAGCCTTTTCACCTCTTTGGGTAAATAAGTTTCAACAAAGACTAATGTAATAAGCAAGAGTTCAACAGTGGCATTGCATGCTCATGACAAGCTTGATTTTCAACTAAACAACTGATGTTTCCTTTTTTCTGAGCTGTCTTCTGGATGTATAGAGAGATCCACACTTTGGGGTATAGTGGAGGCATCTCAACATTGTTCACACAACTCTCTTTCCCAGAAGGAAACTTCCAGTAAGAAATCTGCACTGACTGGGTGTATATGGCCACATCTCAGTCAAGTGCCCTCAGAAGAGCTGCAGCTAAAGCAAGTTTATCATTCCCCACTCTTCCTTCCAACTATAAAAAGCCCCAAACATACACAGTACAGGCAAACTCAGATAGCACCACAGAGCTAGTACGATACAAGATTTCAAATAAAAATTGCTACAACAGGATGAAGCAAATGCAAATTAAACTAGAAGGGAGAAATAGAATAAATAAAAAAGAAACCACCAAACCACAAGTCCCTCATATTGCATCACCCACTGTTTTCATGCCAGCTTTCCTGGGGACAGGGTGAAAGCAAGCCATGCTTTAGGCACACAGAGAGACAGCAAAGGAGAAGTTGAGCAGAAGAGAAAAGCAAGAAGGTTTCAGAAGTGCCATCAGATTTTAGTAGGTACCTCAGTAAAATAGTCTACTAAAAATTTGAAAACTGAATTAATATGCACTAGCAGAAGACAGCTTGGTCAAGAGATTGGTGGGTCCTCCAGAACCTGAACAGAAAAAAACCAAATTCAAGATACACCAAAGCTTGATCTTGCGAAATAAAGCATCACAGAACAGAACAGTGAATAAAAACACTCATTAACACAAATATAAGGAAAAGGAAGCTGAAAGTGTCAGCACTGATGAACTGAAAGGGCAAAAGATACGGAGCACTGAGGGCTACAGAGACTTACAAACAATTTTATTAAGTGAGAGTTAGAAAGAGAAAACTTGGAAGACAACAAAACAAGTAACTGGAGAATTCCAGACTCTAATCTTGACTAACACATCCCTAAGGCCGATGCTATAGAACAACATACGTGTGGAATTCCATCAGCAAGCAACCCCAAGCAGCATTCAGCACAGAAATACAAAGTGCCAACAATACACAAACCACACAAACGTGCTTTTTCCAGAAAATCACTGGTTATGGGGAGTCTTTTACATGGTAACCAGCCATCAGGGGGCAAGAGGAGCAGAGTTACTCACGCAGTATGAACACCCATCATCTTTGGTGTAATCCATATAATCTCCTTCTAAGAGTTTATATTGGGACCATACAACCTTCTTTCTGATTGTGCACTGCATGACTTGTGTGCACAGTGGAAAAAGTAGCACACAGACAGGAAGAGAATTTATAAACACAGCGCCATTTCTGGTTGCTCAAACGAAGCTCACTCACACTTCACCTCCACTTGACGTGGAAAGGGACTCACCAAGGCAGCTCTGGCATTAATCATACAGTGTGAACTCCCAGTTATTATTCAGGAAGATTACACTTAATAACTTAATGCATAGTCACCTTATTTAGAATAAGGTCTTAACAGATTGACCTTAGATGAAAGAGGGATGTGCTACATTTTTCCATCGTAAAGCCACAGAATCCAAGGTAACCACAAATGCACATATATACCTACTTTTGTGTAGGGAAAAAAACCAGACTAAAGCACTGTAAGACCTGACAGTGATACAATCTCTAAAATTCCATTCATCGCCAAAGCCACATCTGTGACACATTTAACCAGACTCAGACATCCAGATTCACCGAGCCTGGCACTCTGACTGAGTCAGCACGGCAGGGTACATTGTTTTGGACACTCGCCGTGCAGCTCCTCGGGCATCTACCCCTGGCAAGGGCCAGTGCCTTCCCGAAGGCCACAGCCCGCTCCAGATCGATACCTGGCAGCGCACGAAGCGGCCGCGGCCGTGAAACTTCAGGAAAGGGCTGGGCCGGTCATTGCATAAAGCCCCGGCTGGGGGTTCCTCGCTGGCGGACACGGCGGTGCAGCCCAGCCCGCGGACGAGCGGAAAGCGGCTCGCACGGAAAGGTCAGGCTGCCCGTCTGTCCGTCTG